>OX401420.1:22424555-22750096 GCA_947846245.1 Cerastoderma edule
GAACTATAAGAGTTATGGTAGAACGCAGCTCCCTTTAAGAATTGATCAAATCGTTGGAAGTCGGTTCTGGTAGAAATGAATAATGAATTAATTACCCTTCCGTGTCTTGAACGCATTCGTGTACCCGAGAGATACACATAAAAGGTGACTTCTTGCTTACACCTCTATTGCTTCTCCTAACCCTTTACTGTGGGTAGTCATGAGAAGAAGCGGTGTTAATGAGTGTAAGTGGTGTTGGCTATGTTTACTGTTATCTTAACTATTGCTTGTGAAATATTCTAAACCTTTGAATAGGGGTATTCATTTGAATCATTTCGAAGAATCGATTTAGTACACGTGCACAAAATGATATGCTTATTTTATATATAAAACGCAGAATTAACATTTCTTTTCCCATTTATTACAGAATTGATTACCTTCAGTTTGCCCATGACTATCTTGAAAACTACAAAACTATCGGCTCACTCTAAAAAGTCAGATTAATTTTGTCTCATTGGAGCAACGTCTCAACAAGACCAATTAGTTTCTGTTCTTTAACTCTTATAGTGCTTGAACCAACCTCATGTTTATGCAAACATGTTAGATCCAGACCAGCCGCCAAGTTAATTGGCGGCTAGCCTGTGATCTAACCTGTTTGCTACTCTGAGTATCTTTCTTCGTCAAAATTAAGCAGATATTTAAGGTTTTGAAAAGCAGACGGCACAAAAATTATTTTTAGAAAATTACCAAGCATTCTAAGGGTTACAGTTCATCACAGATTATACCAACATTTGTTCTTTACGATTCATTGCAGAATATACCAAACCGTTGAGTTGAGTAAACAATGGCTTAAAAGGGAACGTAACCATCCAACAGACCAAGAAATAAAGACACCCAGAAAATATCCAAAGATTAAGGATGCAGAACAAAAAGGACATACTTTACTATTGCGGGTTCGTCCTCGCTATTTTGTCCACGTTCTTCCACGTGCTGGCACTTTCCACGCCTCACTGGTTGGAGAGTTACTCCGGAAGTCGGAGTGCATTCGATCGCCTCGGACTCTGGACGGCCTGTTTCCATAACTACGCTTACGACATGGACTACATGGGCAAGACATACGATGGCTGCCATTGGATCTACTCCTACGAATACAAGCCGATCTTTGACTGGCTGAATCCAGGTATGAAATAGGACTTTTAACCTTGACCTTTAAATAGTGTGATTAAACATTAAGCTGCAGAGACAGTTTGGTTTTGAGATTATTCGGACATATATACAGACTTCTATAGCAACTATTTTCCAAACCACAATGGGTGAGGGTAGTGCAGTAGGGCGTCGGCCACTTGTACCGGGGTCCCAGTTTCCATCCCCGTCAAGCAAGGTAAACATTGCTGTGACTACCCCACACATTAGAGCGAGTACTGGTTTCATATATTGTCATGTGTCAACATAGTATTATACCCTGGTTTATTTCCTAGCAGGTTGGCCGTTTGCAATCCATTTATTCATGATACTTGTGCTGACGGTCTGAATAATGATTGACATTTGAAAACATTTTTATACCCTTGTTTATTTTCAAACAGGTAGGTTGTTGCAGTCCATTTATTCATAGTACTGTTACTGATGCTTTGATATCCGATGGTCATTTTCCAACATATCATTATACCCATATTTATTTTCTATCATGTAGGTGGTTGCCGTGCAGGTATTTATGGCTCTGGTATTGGTGCTCTGATTTCTGATTATCATTTGTTAACATAATTATACCTTTGTTTTTTCTAACAAGTTGGCCGCTTGCTGTCCGGGTATTCATGACACTGGTGCTTATATCTTGATTTCCGATTGTCATCTTTAAAGATATTGTTATACATTTGTAACGTTGTTTATTCTCTCACAGGTTGGTTGGTTGCCGTCCAGGTATTTATGGTACTGGCGCTAGTTCTGAACGCAACTCTGCTATTTACAATGGCATTACAGACTTTTATTGGTCGGTTTCAAGCTGAGGAGAAGACTGTTCCCGTCCTTCTGAACTCGGTACAAATTTTCACCTCAGGTACGGACATTCGTCATGTTTGTATGGAGCCAAACATTGTATTTAAAACTTTTCAATATATATTCAAGGCGGTGGATATCATATCCATGTCTCTCGAATCAAAGAGGCCTTATTTAAGCGCATTACATGGAGCTAACTTTCCATTTGCAATGCTGGCAATATCTCACTTTATCTCAATTTTTCTTTTCAAAGGTAGACATACGTTATATTTTCCAGCTATTTTGCTTTCAATTAGGGCCTTTTATCAAATTCAAATCAATAAAAGACATAGATAATGGTCAGTGTCCTGCTGTTTGGCTTTTTAACCACTATAGTAAATTGTATAGCAGTTCACCTATTCATGTTTCCCTTATTGACATCGGAATTAATGTATCGGTGTTTGATCTTTTTACCATCATGAAAAAGTTATATAACATTCACCTATTAATGTCTCCTTTACTGGTCGGAGTCAGTGTCTAGGTGATTGACCTTCAGTCTTCTTTTTACCATCATCATCAGTTTCTATGTATTTGATCTTTTAACCATTATAAGTAAGTTATATAACAGTTCATATATTCATGTTTCCCTATTCACAGCCATGTTGATCGGAATTAGTGTATCGGTGTTTGGCCTCCAGTCCCGGACGAGCCGACAATGGCTGCCCAGGCCGGACCAGAACTTCCTCGCCTGGTCCTTCGGTCTGGCTGTGGTCGCCGGGTTCTTCGCTATATTCTCCAGCATGTGTCTCTTCACGGATGCCCTGCGGCACAGGTTCGAAGCCCAGGATATGCAGAAACGCGAGAGGATTAAGTATCGAATGGAGGCAACGTCGCCTCTAAGGCCTGTCAACATGGAGAAAAGGAACCTTGACATGTATTAAAGGTTCAAGAAAGACTATATGCAGGAATTGTTATTCTATGACATTTAAATAAATAGAGATTAAAACTGAATTTGTATAAAAGTGGTGTTTTTGAGAATGTTAATAATTTTTAATAACACAGTGCCTCTGATAGAGATAATGATTCGCCCATATTGAAAGCAGTAGCAGATAACATACAGTGTGTATGAAAGATTAAATATTTGTTATTCTGGGTAGGAATCATTGTGACAAAAGAAGAAATTGCTTTCACAAGTCGTTTCTACTTTTGTCACATAGGTATCCGAGTCTTTTGAAGCAGAAGTGGCAAAATAACACATTTCCGAGTGAGATGTTAACACATTACCACCTAACGCCCCATTTGCGTCCTTTGAAAAGCATTGTGTCAAAAGGAGAAACGCTCCGAGACGCTTCAAATGACGTGTCACATTGCAATATTATACTTTCATTAAAGATACTATCCATGTGTATTAGTTATGACTTATGCAAATATTTTCCTTCAATCGTTTAGTAAAACAGTACCCTGAACCACTACCCTCAACAATGGCAGACGGACTGTCTATCAAGTTTTTCTGGTATTGCTACATTTATCATCACATTGAAAAGGTCATAGGTAGTTATCCCACATTGGTATTTGTGACTAGTACAAAGCGAAAGCAATCTCAAAATCAAACAAAGGTCAAAACAAAGACTCATGTCAAAAGTTTGAAAACATCAACGGATGACAAAAAAGCAGCTTGAAAGAGAAACAACCAATTTGATAGTGTGTAGAAATCATTGTGAAAATAGGATATGTTGCTTATTAAGAGCAATTTATTCTTATGGTACAATGATTTTTACAGTACTCTGTAACTGATGCATCAAATAGGGGTATCAGGTAATAAAGGGTTCAAATAGCCCTTAACTCTATATGGGAGAGCATATAAACAAACTCAACACCTGTGTATAAGTTCTTGCATGTTGTATTTATTTTGCATAAATATACATGATTTGAAGATAAACTTATGACAAAAAGAGAATCATCAACTGAAACCCGTTTCAAAAAGCTTGTTCATGCACGATCAAATTTCCCCAATGGCATAAAAATAATGGTATTTATAACAATTTTAACCAATGATGATATAAGCTGTCTTGACCATTTTTATACCGCACTTCAAGCAACCATTATACATTAATAATTACAATAATACGAGTTATAAATGCCTAAAGCAGACTTGCCATATAGGGTGCTCTTATGTTCCAAATCAAAATCAGTAGCAATTGGTGTTTTGAAGCATTGCATTTAACCCTTACAGTGCTGGAACCGACTTTATGATTATGCAAACAGGTTAGAACCAGGCCACCCACCAAGTAAATTGGTGACTGGCCTATGGTCTAACCTGTTTGCTACTCTGGGAATCTTTCCTCATCAAATTTAAGTACACATTTAAGGTTTTGGAAAGCAGATGATACAAAAATCTATTTTTAGAAAATTGTCCAGCATTCTAAGTGTTAAAGTCAGTTCTGATAAATGCACAAAATACTTACTAAAATTTTATTCTGCTTCTGTCACACCAATTTAAAAACCTTCCGGTCTTTTTGAAATAACAAAGTAAATTTGTAACGATTTCAAATTTATAACACCTAATGAAAATTGCAAAGATGTATGAAAATCTTATGGACTAATTGCACAAGTTGTGAAAGATAATTTATCCATTTTATATGTGATTTACAAAGCGTCAACATCATTACACTTATGCTGTGATGCCAAGCCTAAAAAGATGGAAGAAGACCCAAAAAACCTGACTGGCCATAAGTGCTTGTTAAGCCAGGAAACACCCTCGACATTTTGTAAGTCAACCAATAGCCTACCTCTTATAAGAAGGCAAGATATAAAATATTTGAAATATTACAGTAAAATTACACAGCTGTGAACCAAAAATATTGAATGAACTGCCTTAATTGAATTAATACCAAAAAGGAATACAAGGTAATTCTATTATATATAACTATTACTATAGAATTTTATGATCAGAGAAATATTTCATGTCGATTAAATGGCATTTTACATTTACACTTTGACCAAGTCATAATACAAAAAAGAGATAATAATTGAAGAACTTTAGCTAATAGAACTCTACAATGCTGAAAATGACTCTTATCACAGATTAAAGATCAAAAGCCTACACTACGGGTACCATTTTACTAAACCCCTTAAGAAAAATATTTGTGCAAGTGGAATCTGTAAACATGGAAAGAATTTTCAATGAAAATACAGTATTGCAATAAAACCAGTCATTACAAGTGTCTCGTAGGGACAATTTCCATGATATGTTACTTTGCAATATTGCTTAGTCCAGTATTTAAATAAGAGGAAATGTTAATTTGAACTTATGCAAACTCTTACCATTAAATGTTTAGTAAAACAGTACCAAAGATTAGCAATACTTAATAAAGGTAAAGACAAAGAGGTGTGTGGGGTAATTTTGCATATAAAACCTCAAATACTATAAGGTGTATCCTATGTTGTTGGGACTCATTAGGATAGTGGGTAACAGCCGTCGAGACGTAGAGCATCAGCCTCATGTTCCGAGGGTCCCAGGCCTGAATCCGTGAAAATTACTGAGACTAGACCTCGAATTGGCGCAACTACTAGTTTAGTGGTTTAGTATCAAGGAAGCAGTCATTGATAGTGGCTTTGAACAAGCTTGAAGCTTCCTTCACTATCAATGTTAAACAAAGTGAATAACAAGGTGAATAGTAAGGTAGATAATTGTCTCGCTGACACAATTCAAATAAGTACCTACAACATAGAATTTATGAAAGGAATTAGGATGTAAGGAATGACAATACACCTCTTATCTGGGTTTCTAACTTTGACTACAAATTATTTTTCACATAAAGCAGATCTGATGCTTTGCAGGGAATCCCATTACAACTGTTTGGTAAGTCCTACTTTGCATATCTGTTATTGCAATAATTCCCATTTTGTATTACTTTACATTACTATACATATGTTTCGTAACAAAACTACAAACAATGAATTGGACAAACAAAAATGTACATGTAATAGTAAGCAAGCAATATTCCATTATTGTCTGACCCTCTAGTAAACTTTGTCTCAGATCAACCAGTACAGCACACACAGTCTGATCCTTAACCCTTATAGTGCTGGATATTTTTCTAAAGATAGATTTTTGTGTTGTCTGCTTTTCACAACCATAAATATCTGCATAATTTTGATAAGGAACGATACTCGAAGAAGCAAACAGGTTAGATCACAGGCCATCCACCAATTTACTTGGCGGCTGGCCTGGATCTAAGCTATTTGCATAAGGGTTAACAACACAATGCACCTCTATACAACTTACCCTTTCCAACATATGAAGGGTTCAGTACAAGACTATTGCAAGTCTTTCACTTTCATAAAGTAGATGATATAGTCTTGCATTGAGCCTTTTATTTTGTATTTTAACTCTTTACCAAACACCAAATTTTCGACTGCCCTAAATTCAAAGAGTTTGCCGAAGAAATTTCAAAATGTGATGAAATTGAAAGATAATCTTCAGATAGGGTAGAAAACATTGTTGGAAAAGGAGAAATTGCTCGAAATTGCTCTTAAGAGCAATTTCTCCTTTCCCCACAATGTTTTCCAGAGTCGTCGGCAACAAGCTAATCAAATGCTGTTATTGTTTGATAATGGTTTAAGAAAAGCCCTATAAAAAGCAAAAGCAGAAAGATAAATACATATGATTGACAATTGCCATTTTTTTGTTCTTTGAGCTTTAAATGTTGTCACAAAAGAATGACATGTTAATGATTTGCAATATCTCCTTTTTACACAGTGATTGCTTCAGCTATCCTAAAGCAATACTTGGATGACATTAAATATGAAGTAATGCTTGAAACACAAATGGCAAAATGGACTTGTTTATCAATTAATGGTCTGATAACCTTTTAGATTATGTTGTAATATTAAACAATATCAAGATAAGACTACATGTATTTCTGAACTGACTTAACCTCTATGTTCCATATTAACTCAAATTAACCAACCTGCCAACAAAATATTTCCAAATCACTGAAACAAAATGAGAACTTGCTCATAATATGGGGTGAAATTATGGGTTAAATGTGCTTGTTCACAGAAAAGAGAATTTGAAAGTCAAAATAAAACGTTGTTGAAACAATACAGTTTTTATACTGTTGTTTGATATAGAATCAAAAGTAGCTATTGAAAGCACAACTAATTCAGGATGCATCGATATATCTATGTATGTAGTTGTATGTGGCAGAAATCAAAAGCTATGTCAGGCTTTTTGTTTAAAATACATGTTAATTCACTCTATACACACTTTAAAGAATTAAAAAGAAATCTAATTTCACTTCCAATAACTATTCTTAAGTGTGTGCATCATATGACAGAACAGCCGTTGTGCAATTTCACATTAATTATCTTTTTACTCAATTTCCTCACATCTGTGAATAAGCGCAGTTGAATGAACTATACATTTTATCACATGATCTGTTTTGAACAATGATAACCATAAATACCCAAGCTCCTCTTGTGTAAAGCAATAATGAAGTTAAAAAAGGATTCTAGGTTTGAAGTTTACACCACCAGTGTAATAAAATTAGCTATTTTAGGCTTATTTGCATTTACTCAGCTGTCCATGAAGATAATCATGACCTTGCTAGAAAGAACAGTCAATCTTATTTTTAGGGGAAAATAGTAAAAAAAATCACAGAATTGTGGTGTATTTTACAACCAATGGCTTAATACAGACACAAGTCATTCAGAAAGCTCCAGTACAACCTTTCTGAATGACTTTCATACTGTATTAAGTTTTTGTTTGTTTGTTTGTTTGTTTGTTTGTTTGTTTGTTTGATAGATTTGTTTTACATTGATTTTGAAGGAGGTGATCACTTCATTTTAAATTAAAAGCGATATACATATAATAAGACAAACAAGAATAAATTTGATTGGCTAGCACTAAACATACAGATCCCCATTCCCAACAACATCCCACCCCACAGTATTGATACCCTTGACATCTCAGATCCACCTGATCATACCCCACACACACTCATCACCTCCTCCCCCTACACCACAGATGCCTCACCTCCCTGTCCCCTTACACAACAGACGCCTCACCTCCCTGCCCCCTTACACCACAGACGCCCCCATCCCTCCTTACACCACCGACGCCCCACACCCGGCCCTGCTGACTAGCATGTTACTGATGTACGACCATCTGTTCTCCTCCATATTGTACTGTTCCGCGCTCCGTAGTCTGTATCCCCCATCAAACCCACCCAGAATGAAGATTTTGTTGTCGAATATGGCCACACCCGGCCATGCCCGAGGGGTGTTCATGGGGGTGAGGGTGGTCCACTGGCGAGTCAGCGTGTTAAATCTGTAATACATATGGTCACCATCAGTACATCTATATACATGTGTTATAGTGATATGTATATTATATATGAAAATAAATTACATCAGTTAGAAATATCTTGCATGTCTGAATAAAGGAACACTTTTCCTATGTCTGTTTAAACTTTAAGAATTGCTGACAAATCTAACAATGTTTATACATGCAGGTGATGACAAAGCAATAAAGATCATTGAATATGTAATTTTCATACAATTGTTCAGCTTCATGGGGAAGAGAAGATGAAAATGTCCAATTTCCTTTTCATTTGATACTCCTACAATTTAGTAATGGAAAATCCCACCCGGTACGAGAATCGGCCGAAAAGCCTTGAATACCTCTACAAACCCCCAACCTCACCCCATCTCCGAAAAAGTCTTCTTTTCTTTCTTCAATAATAGTTATTTTAGAAATGTCCGATTGAAAATGAATATAAAGTGGGGTCCTTTTGGTTTTTAACTCTTCAAAACTGCAATTTGACAATTCCCATGATGTCCAATGAAATTGTTCTTTGTTTTAAAGTCTTGTTGAGTTGGCAAGGGAATCAAATTATGTGCATGTCTTAAAGTGTGTACCTTCTTTAAATAAAGTTTTTATTATATATCTACTTTTTAATATAACAAACAAATGTAATTTAAGATGTTTAACTGTTTACCATTTGCAGACATCATTTTTTTACTTGAAGCAAATGCATTTAAAACAGTTGTTGTAACCATGTGAGAAGCAATTTCTCCATTTGCCATAATGCTTTTTGAAAGACGTCTGCTGCAAGACATAAAAAATGTGGTGCTAGGTGGTAATGTGTAAGTACTCATGATTCGTTGTTCCCAGGTTTCATTGAAAGCCGGGGACCGGGGATTTCACCCAGCTACTTTGACCAGAAACCCCGGCTTCTTTGCTCAGTTTTATGATAAATCTACTGATGAGGTCCCCCAAAACCTCTGCCTACTTTTGCAAATCACCCTTCTACTACAAATAATAATGAAACCCCTGTTGTTACCTTCAATTAGTCCAATCATAAAGTCCCATATAACTGTAATATACAAGGCAGTACCCACCTTTCTACTAGATCATAATACTGGTCAGTGTGTCTGTACCGTCCTCCAAACGCGAAAATGTTCTGATCAATAGTAGCCATGGCCAGCCCCGATCGGGCCTTCTCCATTTCTGACATAAACGTCCATTCTTCTGTACTCGGGTCGTAACATTCCATGCTCGCCATGTCCATGTGTAACATTCTGTCATAGCCACCTAGAAATGTAACAGTAAATCAATTCATTGATTCATTTCTTACAAACCATGTCCCTAACAAATCATAGTCAAAAAAATCCAAATTGGGTTAATAGTCCGGTGATTCAATCCCGGTTGTCCCGGGTGACAGTCTAAGACCATAACCAGTGAGCTAAAGAGTCGACTCAGTGACGCAGAGGTTACATCTTGTCCTGATTGATTTTTGCTTTGCTGTAGAGAGGGAGGTGGTTAACCCTTAGAATGCTGGGTAATTTTTTACAAATAGATTTTTGTGATGTCTGCTTTCCAAAACCTTCGATATCTGATTAATTTTGATGAGGAAAGATACTCAGAGTAACAAACAGGTTAGATCACAGGTCAGCAGCCAATTTACTTGGCGACTGGCCTGGATCCAACCTGTTTGCAGAAGCATAAAGCCGGTTCCAGCACTATAAAGGTTAAGTTGAGTTTTCAAATCTAAACAATTGTCATCTAACCCCCTTTTATATATCATTTAACATTCCATGCTTGCCATGTCCATGTGTAACATTCTGTTATAATCACCTAGAAATATAACGAATCACTCATCCATTGTAAAGCTGAGTTTTTGAATTTAATTCATTTAAACCCACTCCCTTTTATTTAACAGCAAACGCCTAACTACATTGCATCAATCACTGCCACTTCTAGATTTTAATCCAGATTTGGATTTAATTTATTGTTTTATTTTCATGGTCATGTGATATTTGTGGTGGCAGTGAACAAGTCCATTAAGGGAAATCACTGCGAGGAGTTTTATCTAACCGTTGAAATGACCATATGCATCAGGGCGACATGTTTTATTCTATAAAACCATCTAGAAATGTATCAAACATTATTTTATTCATTATAAAGTTGTGTAATCATCATAATGTTTAGCAGCCACTTCAATTCCATTTGCTTTGACTTTCAAAATGTTCTCTTCTGTGAACAAGCACCCTTAAATCATCTGAGACCAAGCAAAATCAGAATTGACAGCTGTTTATTAATCCGTTGAATGTATTTTAAACCCTTTCTCTTCAATTCACTTGTTACATTAGGCCTGTAAAAGACAACTTGCAAACCATATTTAATGCATATCATACATATAAAGAAACATTTTCTTATTGATATTCAGTGGAAGTAATCTTTATAAAAGGGACAATTGTCCTTTACAGTTCTCCTCTTTTAACAGTGTTTTCAGCAACCAGCTAACTCAACACAATTCATATAAAATATTGTTCCACTTTATTGAAACTTCCATTATTTCGACAAAGCCTTGATGAAAACAAACATATTGAGGGTTCAGTGCAAGACTATAGTATGAAGTGCTTCATGATCATGAAGCACTTACTATAGTCTTGCACTGAAACCTAGATATAATCCTCATTTCTCATTACTTTACCTGCCACGTAGATCTTTCCCTCACAGACTGTAATCCCTGCCCCGGCTCTACGACGCTTCATACTTGATACAAAACTCCACTGTTCCAGCTTCGGATCATATTTCTCTACGATGTTATAGCCACAGGCGCGGTCTTCTCCCCCTGAAATATAAGATATTATAGCAAAAACATAAATAATGATCCTAATGATAATAATTATTACATAAAAATAAAAAAAAATGATCATAAAGATAATGATGACATTAGTAATGGTATTAATAACCGAAGATGAAAATGAAATTTCAAGATGCGACGAAATTGACAAACAATCTTCTGATAGGGCAGAAAACATTGTGGGAAAAGGAGAAATTGCCACAATGTTTTCCTGAGTTTTTTGCGACAAAGTGGTAAAATGTCGTTTTGTTTGGTAATGGGTTAAGGACTGGTCAAGCCAGTGAGAACAATCAGCACTTCATTAGTCAACTAGGAGACAACATCTCATGGAAATACAAATTACGTCACTGGGATTTGAACCCACATGGACAGGAGCCAAATTCTGTTATTTAAACACTAAGCCACTCGAGCCCCCAGCTTAACACTTACCAACAGCATAAAGGCATCCATGGAGAGCAGCTACCGCTACGAAGGACCTGGCAATCTTCATCTCAGGTTTGGGAATCCACTGTCGCTGCACGGGGTCGTAACATTCGACACATCTGAGGTAGAGAGTGTTTTCCTGTGTGTCGATAAGAGCACACTCCCCACCAATACTGTACAACATCCCGTCTAACGTCACCACACCAATAGCAGTTCTGGCTATATTCATACCAGGCTAAAAGAAACAATCAGAGACCTATCACATCATATTACAAGCTGTTAACACATAACTTCTTATTATGGAACTAAATGACTGGTTAACCACTTATTGTGGATTAGTGCTGGAACAGACATGCTTTTGCAAACAGGATATATCCAGGCCAGCCTCCAAGTAAATTTGCAGCTGGCCTGTGATCTTACCTGTTTGCTACTCTGAGTATCTTTTCTCATCAAAATCAAGCAGATCATGATGTTCATGGCTTCAGAAAGCAGATGAAATAAAATATATTTTTAGAAAATTATCCAGCATTCTAAGGATAAAAACTCTAAGCAAACATTGATGAAAAATACAAAAAGAAAATTGTGACATAAGTGATTAACTGCTATGACAAGAGGAGATATTGTTCAAATGCAAAAACAGATGACAAACAACGAGTTAACAGTTTGCAAATTCTATACTAATGAATCACAACACCCTTTCAAAAATATCAACTGCATCAAAAAACAAACATATTTGATCAGTGCAAAGAGCACAAAAAAATCAAGTTACCTTGACTTTGATAATGAAATATCGAGGAATAATGGAATAGTCAAGGTCTAAAAATGTGAATTCACCGATTGCAAAACTAGGGGTGGCAAAATCAATTGTCTGTATTGTGTTTATCTTGTCCTCAAGCCGTTACAGACATGTGAAATTTTACTTGAATTTACTGTATAGCCATTCTGCAGACAAGAGCAGCATAAGATTTTGTATTAACAGTCATGAAATCAAAATTATATTTCGTCAGCCCTGGCAAAACAAATCACTCATAATGGGTTTAGCAATACTAGTATTCCTTGTAGTAAAATAATTCAATCAAACAACAATCTTCAGGGCTTTTTTGCTTTATAAAACAGGCCAGGGGCCCATAAAAGGCCCCTTCCCAAATGCAAATTCCTTTAATATCATGTAGTTTTTCCAAAAGTTAAACTCACTCCAGGTTTTAGGATTCCCAAATAAGCAATTTCATTAATACAACTTCCAAAAATGAACAGGCCTAGACCTCTTCCCAATTCAAGGAATAATAGCCCTGGTCTTACCATTGAACTCCAGCAGTCCGTCCAGAAATCGTATCTCTCCATACTCTTGAGTTGACACACCTCGCTGTTCCGTCCCCCGACCACGTATATACAGGGGGGGTGAGCCCGGGGGGTCAGCAGATCCATGTTCTGTCTCTCATACTGACACCGAATAGCCGCGCTGATCACAGTCTGACATTTGGGACAAGTCCGAAAGAAGTCCGATTTTAGCACATTGTTTTCTAACATTGGAAGCTCCAGAAGGCCCAGCTTTATGTGTTTGAGAACATTACAAGCACTTTCTGATCGAGTCACTGGGTCATATTTTAACCATGTGTATGCTGCCTCGAAAACCTGAAGTTCTGACATGACTTGGAGTTTATCACTTCGCAGGAAATCAATGAGTCTTTCCTCCGACAGCAGAAAGAATTCCTCTGAATGTACGACTTCGAGGAAATTCTGATAGATGAAATTTCGGGCACATCGTTCCAGCTCTGTACACATATAAATGTCTGCGAAATACTGGATACCTACAATAGAGACATACACTTTATCAATTGGATATTGAGGGTTCAGTAACTGACTGGAGTGGGTTCTTTAATGTTATAAAGAACTTTAGTATTGCATTACACACTCATTATATTTTGTTAAAACTGCTTTCTGGATTCATGACCAGCACTTGCTTCAATTTGTGGAAACTCTGCAGACACAAACATGTATCTAACAATTTTAGAAATCATTAAGACTTTGCAGCAGGTACCATATTAAAACTTTGTGAAAAATAAAAAGAATATCTAACTATCAACATTGTACCATGAATAAAGGCTTGAGAGAAGAGAGGAAGGAGTCATCAAAGATACATTTTATGTTTCAATCTGGCTGGACCTAGCATATCAGCTAATCTGCATTTCATTTACAATGTAACTGAATACTGTTAATGGGATGTTCAATCCAGGAATTAAGATTTATGGTGTATGCAGGGTAAGATATTCATTCAAGTCTTCAGGACCGCTTTATTAAACAGTGTACGCTTAAGATTTGCGCAAATCTAAAACAACAATTTCTCTTATTTCAATTTTGGCTAAGCAATATTGCAAAGTAACACATAATTGGAATCGTCCCTCCGAGACGCTTCCAAGACGTATCACATTGCAATATTGCTTTCATTGAAGATACTATCCATGTTTATTAGTTATGACTTGCGCAAATATTTTCCTTAAGTTGTTTAGTAAAACGGTACCCAGGTCCTTGATCACCTGTTTTGCCTGTAGGATCAGTAACTTCATAGCATAGGTGGTCTTTGTGACCAAGACATGTTGAGGAAAGCTCAAATGAAATCTTACCTTTCCAAAGAATTTTGTCAACAGATTTTAGAAGGAAGGATATTGCTACATATCTGCTTTATCTCCCATGAGGAAAACCATAATCACAATCTTGTAACATTAAAGAATTGACAACATCCTATCTTAAAGTCAAGTTGAAGTAATTTAGGACCCATATATTATACAAGCTACCAGTCTTGTTTAGAACTTTTAAAAAGTCATTTAATATTGTTGATAATTATCATTTAAAAGTTATTGATTGAAAAAACAAACAAAAATGCTTTGACTGATTATCTTTGTTTCAGAGTTGGATGAATAAAAAAAAAGTTTGCATGGTAAATATTGCTTCTATCTGGGACTATAAAAAAACATGTTGATTAAAATAATCTTTAATACAAAAACCTACCTAAGCAGTTGGAAGCTGTCAGCTGTAGTTGTAGAAACTGTGCGGTGAGCTGTCGCAGTTGGTGAAGTCCCAGTAACGAGGCCCCCTGCAGGACATTTTGAACATTATGAACCGTAATCTCTATAGTGCTGGTGTACATAAACTCCAACAAACACTGCATTGTCAGTGCATCAATGTCCCGAATCTCCACAACATCCTGGTCCGTTTCTAGCATGCCGTTTGTGAACATCGCCTTCAGGTACGGACTTGAGCCGGCCAGAACTATCTTGTGTGCCTGGAACTTCTGCCCTTCCACGCATAGGCTTACATCGCAGAGATAACCGCTGTGGCGTAAATCGTTCATCATATGAAATGCATTCTTACAGTGTGACTGTATGGAACAAGTCCGAGATTCAATCATTTTGGCTTAAGTTTATCACTGCATCAGACTGTAAACATGTGAACATGTGCTTGGCTTTTGGGTGCTGCTTCGTTATAATTTCATTCAGGCTTAATGTTGTAGCACAATGTCTCTTATCCTCATTTGAATGGCCTCATCTGAAAATAAAGTAAGATATATAGTTAATTGGAAACGACATATATAAGTTTGAATTTATTTTACACAAATTGTGACAAAAGCTTGAAGCATATATATATCGAATTAACTTTTGATGACTGCTTCCTGAATACATGACCGGTACTTGCGCCGATTTGAGGATAATTCCTTGCATAGTTTTAAGGATTGAACTCAGGACCTTCTTATAATTATCAAGTAAAATAAAGTGTTCCAGGGGATCATGTATCAAATTGTAAGTATCATTTAATTGAGGTGCAAATTACTGTTCTCTCCAGCACCCCAGCTATGATATGGCCAAAATGAGGCTACCTTCATGAAAATTAAAACCAAGTAATTAAAGAATAAAGATTCCTCTTTTAATTAATGATTATCCTTTAGATACAGGTACACTTTCAATACAGAGAAGTCGATTGAATTCTATGTGTATAGAGTATCTTTTTAACACAAAATCTTGTTGTTGTAACGCACCAGGTATTGATCCTCTCAAAGACACAAACACATCCAATCAGTGAAAAACACTGTCGCACACTGAGCGGTTGTGTTGTCTGTATGTAAACTTGCATGTTCTCTCAAACAATGCATTAGGTTCCTAATTTGCAAAAACGTTCAAACGTTACATAATGGAGTAATGGTGCTTGTTCTCTAGAATTCATTTCTTGTTAGGATTTTAAACGAAATTCCCCTAGCTCTTCTTTGCATCTAATTTGTAAACACACATGAGCATGTTTTGTCAGTCGTGGAAACTGTCAAAACTTGGCTGTCAATAACTTGTGTCATCAATTTAGCGAAATGCACCATCCGTAATGGGGTCTGTAATCTATTCTTTACTTACCATGTCATTTGTGATTGTAGCAATATGAGATGCATTCAATCATTTCGTAAAAGACAAAAAGGAGAGACTTTGAAATAAAAATTTTGTTTACGTTTTTGTGTTCTACAATATTTTCCCGGAAGTGAGAGTTATTTCCCTTGATATGTCAAGTAGCGTTCGTACCATTCAATTTTCGTTCTAAATGATAAGGGTGCGCTGTACGGATCCCCGCTCTTCAAATATTTTGCTTATATATATTACGAATCGCTTAGTTTCTTTGATCGCTTCATCGATGCATTATATATGTGTGTATTCAAAATCATGTCAATGTATCCAGAAGTTTTCATATGTAATCGTACGTATTTATCATAACTGCTTTTCATCTGTCAAATGTGTCCTACCAATTAGTGACAAGTGTTGTTGAAAAGCCTTTAACACGTTGGGATTGACTAGAAAAAAAGGAAAACCCAACTTTTCATTGCCTTATTCCATTGTCTGCACAAAATTGTATGCCATGAAGGTCAAGATTTAGATAATAAACATGAGTATAAAACCACGCATCAGGAAGTGTGAAAAAAACATTGTCTGTTTTAAACCTCAGCGTTTTCTTCAATTGTGATTGAAAACTTGCAGTAATGAAGGAATGACAAGATAGTCACTCTTAGACATCAATATCAACAATTCCAATTGTTGTCCCTTTTTATGCCGTCGTTCCTCCCACCCTGAGCAACGAGGAGAGTTTTCTAGAAATGCATTACCAATTAAGAGACACATTCTTGAAGGCACGGGATTGGAACATGCGTGTTGTATTGGGCAAGGAAGCGTGTATTTCCGAAAAGCCCTATTGTATTTTGACAAGAAGGAGACCATGTTATTTTCTTAGGTTGATTGTAACGAATAAGAAGAAAATTGATTTCCCATTACTGATTGGATTGTCCGCTGAGGCGTTGTGCACGTCAATCTTTTGTGTAAAGAACTCATCCAGCCCTGGCCACTGACCGAGTAAAAACACTTTCAATTAAATTCAGATATTAGTTGTCTATAAATTCGGTACCGAGAAGTGCTGATATAGCCTGGGGTCCTGGCCCGTGCGTACGTTCCACACTGCTAAGTAGTGCGGTGTATACGCATAGACCGGGACCCGAGGTTTGAGCTCATAGTGCGATGGGAATCATTAATGAGACTTGTGAACGGTAATCTGGTTGGCCCAGACGTATATATTTCATGACATATTTACAGCTTGGATCATCCGAGTTCGAGACCCTGGGTACTGTTTTACAAAATAACTTAAGGAAAATATTTGTCTAAGTCATAACTGATAAACATGGATAGTATTTTTAAAATGAAAGTACAATATTGCAATGTGACATATCATTGGAAGCGTCTCGTGTCTCGGAGAGACGCAGTGCGTTTTTACTTTCAATTGGGAATAGGCCCAAACCTGTTGAATTCGGGAAATTTTACCGCTGGAATTGCTGAATTGGGAAGCCTAGAAGCTGGTATGACTTTGAGTTTTTGGGAAAACTGCATGGTTTTACAGAAATTTCCATTAGGGAATTTGCCTCTTATGGGAGTATGTTATATAACTCCAAAAATCCCTGAGACGATTCCAATGGTGTTTTACTTAGCAATATTGCTTAGCCCGATTTTGAAATAGGAGGAACTGTTGTTTTAGACTTATGAAAAGCTTAAACGTAAATTGTTTAGCAAAACGGTACCCTAATCCGTGTATACATCCCACACTCCAAGTCCGGACAATCTAAACAGTAAAGGTTAGTTTATTATAGTGTCACCCCTATTGAAAGGGACAGCAAACTAGCGGAAATTAGTCGGTAACCATTTGATTTAACTAGCTCGCGGCTCACGACCAGGCCATTTCGGAACAAGTCCCACGAGAAACATTCTCCGGACCAATGTCACCCGTGGGGCTCGAACCTTCAACCTCCCCGTCCCGAGACGGACGCCTTAACAAGGTGACGGATAAACTAAAGAGCCGGGAAGAGGTTACAGCTTCTAGTGCAATGGGTGTCATTACTGAGACTCATAATGTAAACCGAACGGCCTAGCCATAGATGTCAATTGGAAAATCATAACTTGGATCATCCGAGTTCGGGATCCTGATCAGTGTGTATATACTCCAAGTCCGGATAAACGAATGACCCGAGGTTAGAGAAGTCCGAATGATCCAGACGTAGATATTTCATTCTACACAGTTACAGCTTGGATCACCCGAGTTAAGGTTAGAGCTGAAAGTACAATGGGAGTCATTACTAAGACTTATACGTAAGGCCAAATAAAAGGAAATATTGACTTCCCTCGTACTCGTGATAGATCGACACAGCAATACAACTTGTAAGATAGTTGAAGGATGTAGGTAGTTGAATTGTTTAACCGTTAAATAATTCTTTCAATCAGATATCACTTAGATATCCGGGTTACAAAAGTTTTACGCAAATTGAACAGATCATAAACATGAAAGGCGTTCCTTTTCCTATGAAATCACGTTGAGCGACATTTTTAGCAAGATTTCAATATATGCCTATTTTACTTAGACTGGACTGAAGCCTAAAAAAAAAAATTAGCATGGCGATCTATAATTCTTGTAGGCGCTTCTCAACCTCACGTATGATGATGCTCTTTCAGGGGTAAAACATAATTTGAAAGCAAATCGTAACTTTATTTAATCTAAGCTATCTGCATCTTTAACGTCAAAGAATGCATAACTGGATTAATTCCAGGTGTTTCCTACATATCCATTGAATAATGTTGAAAACGGTCATAAACTGGAACAAAATCGAGCAAAGACTGAATACGGGGCTTTAATGAAAGCGTCCAAATTTGAGGTATTAACACAGCGGGAAAATGCCACCGATCGTTGTTTATTCAGTTTATTCTCTTAATCCCTGACGTATTAATTATAATCTAATTACTTGTATGAACAATAGTCCTTCATGCTATTTTTTCGTGGTTCATCCTGGGATGAAAGCCTACTCTTGTAAAGTTTTAGTGTATACACATTGCGTCTTCTATACGCTATTGGATATTAAAACATTGTGCTGAAAGCAAACATCTCTTATTAGGAGTTTATTATTGATACATAACATAACATAACATAAATTTTATTGGCATTAAACATTACATATTTATAGCCGTACAATTTTACATATAATTTTACATACAAGGGGTGTCTGCACTGTGTCTGCTTCAGTTTTATAACCTTTTTCTCAATAACACATACATTCGACACATCTTATGCAGTACACTATGGAAACAAAAGTGACAAAAGGACGATTTGCTCCTTGTGAGTATTTCGTCCTCTTGTCACGATGGCTTTTATGAGGGATGGAAATGAAGTAGATATTTAAGGTTTGGGAAAGTAGACGACGTAAAAATCTATTTTCAGAACTCTACCCAGAATTCTAAGCTTTTGATAAATACCACCCCAATATAGAGTTTGGAAAAGAAATAAACGTTTGGGCAATAGCAAACCGTCTTATTTCTAGGGCTGTCATTGAAGTCATGGGTTAAGATTCCCGTGGATCATTAGGTCTTATGTGAGGTGAAACGAAAGAAAACCCGACTTATAACACCTATATATAACCTTGAGTGACCCGCAGATGACTTTTCGACATATTCTAGCGGACGACTTAACCCATTACCAATCCATAAAATTTGACCAGTTTGTTGCAGACGACTCTAGAAAACATCGTGGGAAAAGAGAAATTGCTCTTAACGAGCAATTAGAGCACTTTCTCCTTTTCCCGCAATATGTTCTGCCTTATTAAAAGGTTATTTTTCAATTTCATCACATTTTGAAATGTTGTATGCAAACTCTTTGAATTTTGGACAGTCGAAAATTTGGCATTTGGTAAAAGGTTAAAGGTGTTTGTTCACAGAAGAGAACATTTGAAAGTCAAAATAGAATGTCTTTGAAACAATTCAGTTTGTATTGTTGTTTGATGTACAATTAAGCTATTGAAAGCATGGTCATTTCAGAGATGGTCAATTTATCTTAATATGTATCGTTTATATATCTTTAATAGAAGAAGGTGTTGAAAGCATAATCATTTCAGCAGCGTCAGGAACTCATCTTAGTGAGTACAATTCATATGCGATAGATATCCCAAGCCATGTCACCTTTTTGGATAAAAGTACATGCTAATTAACAGGATACACACTTTAAAGAATTGTTAACGACGTAATTTTTCTTCCAATGACTATTCTTAACTGCGTATCATATAAAAGTGAAGCTATTGTGCAGTTTAAAAAAAAATAGATTTTGACTTCCAAATTTCATCACAACTGTGAACAAGAGCCTTTAACCCCGTAGACAGTTGCAACTCACTTTGACGATTTTTCAGCAGAAGATCAGAGAAACCACTGTGACTTAAAGCAGAAATTACTTTTGAAAGAAATTTCTCCTTTCTCCTTTAAGTCACAATGGTTTCCATACGATATCTTTCGAGGAGAACAGTAGGTCAGAGGTAGATAGTCGACCTATTGGCACGAACATGTTGGGTTCGAATCCCGTGAGTAGCAGGGTCTGCTAAGCAATCTTTCATTTGTAATCAACGTTCGAGTAAAGTTCAGGGTTCCGTTTTACTAAACAGTTAACACTTAAGAATTGCATAAGTCTAAAACAACAATTCCGCTTTTATCCATATTGGGCAAAGCAATATTGCAAAGTAACACATCATTGGAATCGTCTCTCCGAGACGCTTCCATTGACGTGTCACATTACAATATTGTTCTTTCATTGAAGATACTATCCATGTTTATCAATTATGACTTACGCAAATATTTTCCGTAACTTGTTTGGTAAAACGGACCCCAGATTCCCATTCAGAGCGAGTACCGGTAATGTCCCCAAGAAGCAGCAAACACGGGACAATTTCAAATAATTCGCAATGAAGACCTTATGAACAAGTTTAGATCTTTGGTTGTCAGACCGTGTTTCACAATCGATGTAAAAGAATATAAGCTTAACCAAAAGCTATACAAGATGACGTTAGATTTACTCTATTTAATTTCTGTCTGCGGCTGCATCCAATTTTGAGTGAGCACAAAAACCCCTGTGAGGGATTGGATACAAACTAAAAGCATTTCATGTATTTTGTGAAACACATTTTAGACATGTGCGATAGTTGCTTGTTACGACAATACTTTCTATTCTGCTCATAACGTCGATAAGTTTAACCCTTATAGTGCTGGAACCGACTTCATGCTTATGCAAACAGGCTAGATCAAAGCCAGCCGCCAAGTAAATTGGCGGCTGGCCTGTGATCTATCCTGTTTGTTTCTCTAAGTATCTTTCTTCATTAAAATTTAGCAGATATTTATGGTTTTGGAAAACAGATGACACAAAAATCTATTTTTAGAAAATTAACCAGCAAATTAATAAGGGTTAAGGAGAAAACAATCTCTCTGTGTGACAATTGGAAGAAACCATCGAGACAACATCAGAAATTCCTCGTCCATGAAAACCGTTAGTCTCGTGAGAAATATATTAAAGCCAATGAAAGTTATCATTTATGGGGGAAAGATTAATGTGCCAAGAGCCAGATCAAGTACTAATCCTTTTAAATAAGTCAGTCGGCTTAGACAGTGGAATTATACAAACCTGCAGATTAATTGCCTCTTGAATTCTCTCAATTGATATAAAGTTTTGACACAACATGTAGGACGAATTTCAGTCTTAATTGTAATTATTTTATCTAAGTTATATTCCCTATGGACTATAGCAGATTTGTGTATATACACATAGGTATGGTATCTGTTTGTTCTATAACATCTCTGAACTAAATAATATTCCAATGGATCGCCAGTTGGAAATTTATCTAACTCTCATAGTGCTGGAACCGACTTCATGCTTATGCAAACAGGTTAGAAACAGGCCAGCCGCAAAGTAAACTGGCGGCTGGCATGTGATCAAACATATGTGCTTCTCTGAGTATCTTTCCTCAACAGAATTTAGCAGATATCTAAGGTTTTTTAAAGTAGACTACACAAAAATTCATTTTCAGAAAATTACCCCGTAATCTTAGGGTTAAACTAAAAGCACGTGGTCTCCAAAATATTGAATATCTTTCATTGAAGGTGCCTGTTTACAGAAGGTAGAGTTAGCAATGCAGTTATATCAAAAGTAGCTATTGAATGCATAACTAATTCAAGGGGCGTCACTCTATCTAAGTATTTATTTATACAGTTCATATGCGGTAGATCTCATAAGCGATCATGCTTTTCGATTAGAATACGTACATGTCTGTATACACTATTAAAAGATTTAAAAACGATACAATTTCCCTTCCAATGACTATTCTTCACTGCGTATAACATCATATAAAACTGATGATCTTTAATAGTTTTAAAGAAATTAACTTTTAACTTCGAAATTTGCATACATCTGTGAACAAGGACATTTAAGATGAATGCGATTGCACATTTAAGTTAAACGTCAAAGTTAAGAATTTTGGGTACAAAAGAAAAAACGGATGTAGTATATGTGTGTCATTACGAAGTTTTCCTCTTCAAACTCTCTTGGATGATTTTGTGAACCTGACGATGTGTGTTGATGAGTTCGTTTGATTAAATCTTAGAAGCTAGACAACGTATCAAACATCACGTGTTTAACTGTTTACGAATAGACAAGACTACTGTATCTGAAGAGTTACAGATTCACACAAATCATTCATGCATACAGTATGATTCTATTCTTTCTTCTAAAAAAGCAGAACAGAACAGAAGTTTATTACATGACTTGAATACATAAGATCCATCAGCATTACAACACACATAGTATGATAAAAAATAGATGGACAATATATGTAAATGCGTATATATACACATTTAGTAATGATAAAATAGTGCTTAACATGTTAGCATAGGAGATGAAGAGTTCACAAAATAGGGCAAAAACTCCCAACACATTTGTCTTTATATATTTGACTTGCAAATTCTGGGCAATTATTTTACTTTATTCTCTTCTCATTCGCTTTTTCTTGTTATAAAGCCCAATTTCATTTAACGTTTTAATGTTTGAACAATTTCAAAATTAATAGATTAATAGTTTAATGTTTTCTATAGTAGAACTGCTCCATATACTTTTCTTAAGATGGCTACAATATGAAATACATAAGCATCGTTGAAATGACAGCTCTCAGTGGCTCCTTCTTGTTATATATGTCTAATGTTTTATCAGCAGCTACGCAGTAACTCTTTCAGCACTAGAAATATTCAGAAAAAAATGATACCTCACGATTATTGATTAGCTAAAATGACAAATATATTTACGCGATACTCACATTAATGTCTTGAAAGGAAATAAACTGTCTTGAAGTACACATAGGCAAATCAAGTCTACCTTGATTAGACAACTCCCTAAGAATGCTATGTAGATTTCTAGAAACATTTTTTTTGTGTCGTCTACTTTCCAAAACCTTCAATAACTGCTTAATTTTGTTGAGGAAGGATATTCAGAGTAGCAAACAGGTAAGCTCAAAGGCCGCCTGCCAATTTCTTTGATCCAACCTGTTTGCATAAACATAGTGTCGATTCCAGCGCTATAAGGATTACATGACAATTTATCCCTCATATTGTCATTAGGTTTCGTCTATGTTACACTGGGGATACTCCAGGCTTGGAATGATTCTGTCACGAGATTTGATACATGCAACACAATTATTTATTTACGTTTTAGATGACTCATTATAAGATTTGGATATTCAGAGGGGATTTTTTAAGTATAATAATTATTTGGAAGGTTTTATATCGCACTGGCGAAATGACCAAGAGGATTTTTACGCACTGGCAAATCGACGAAAGGGAATTCTTTCGCACTGACAAAAATGGTGGCTTTTTTTCCGCATGACTTTTTGACGGGCACCGTCTACAACACATATTTCCTTCTTGTTTTAGATACTACGTTTTATACTATCTGACACCCGATGACGGACCAATCCGAGCCCGAACGTCCCCCTCTCCGGCCCGTCTCGAGTCTGGGACAAATGGCGGACTACTTTAAGGACAATTACATGAACGCAGAGGTAAACAATAATAGTTCAATTTCTTTATTGGCAATTATCGAAAAAAATTATCTACGGCCATTTACATTAACGTAGAATATGGCTTAGGCAAACAAAGATGATCACCAACCATTGAGCACAATATACAAAAGATGAAAATTCAAGAATGGTCATATTGTAAGAATTGAGAAAGTCTGTGGTTTAAGAACAGCAACAGTGTTTAAAGTTAATGTTAACAATAATGTGTGCTGGTTTGATTAAATCACTTACCCCATCAAACTTAACAATATGTTCATCCCAGTACCATAAAGAAAATCTTATTTTTTACACTTATTTCTGCATTGTCTGCTGCTGGTCTAAATTTGGCTGAGACACACTTTTCCAAATTCCGGGAAATCGTATGAATCGCTTACGAAAGCGATTAGCCCCGTAACAAATCAATGAAAACGTAAAGAACTGAAGACCATGGTTTCAAGAAGGTGAGTTTCTGATGAATCTAACCGATATATCAAAGAAAGCGACACGTTCACTTACAGGACCATGTAGTGTGTTCTGGGTCATCCCACATTTAGTTTTAGAATCTTCACAATTTTCTCCATATACTACTCAATCTGAACACATCGGGTTTATCCAATAGAAAACACCTCTGAAATAATAGGGATGACGCCATATTGTTTCCCGCGAGAATGACGTCACTTTCTTTCGTTTCTCAAAATAGATCTTGAATGTAAAATCAAAAAGTCGTTAAATTTGATTGAGGAAACAAGTATACATGTCACAACAACAAGTTCGCCATTTGGTATGAGTTACTGATCAAAAGTGATTAAAAAGGATGTCCAACACTTCCATACACATTGAACTACTTAACATGCACGCTTAGAAAATGTGTTCATTGGTGGATGCCGATTTACCCGAAAAATTGTAACCCTACACTTATATCCGAGGTGTATTTCACAGCTTACGGAAATACCCGAGTAGTTCCGATTGTATACTACTATGTTTTGACGCACACTCACATGAAGGACTCAAGAAACAAATCACTGTGACAGAAAGAGATGTTGCTCGTCTCGAATAGTTTCCACCCTTCTTCTCAGAATGGTTTCCCAATCGAAACTACTGGGTATTTTCGTGGCATGAGAAATACACCTTAGTTGTCTTAGTTTAAACTTATTTATTTTACATCGACTATGACGGAAGATTGAAGAATAGTATTTCTTTATATGATTACCTTTCGTTTAAACTGTATATACCAACCAGAAATCTAAGGCATAAACATTGCAAGATTATTTATCATTCTATCTTCGGTTCGCCCAAATACATAATTGTCTTTCCTTTGTATTATCGTACATATAGATGTGAGAGCGTGGTAGGAATTATATATTTCGTTGATCCTCCTTATTGAGGCCTGGACACCGTTTGTAACAGTGTTTCTCTGTAAATTTCCAGGACAAAACTAGGAAATGTTGTTAATCCCAACAAGATATTCCATGTGAAATAAAAGAATCGAAACGGATCCAGTGTCGACATTCCGTCCCTCAAGAAATTGGTGATGACAGCTGTCAATGGGTTGGTTGTCGGTCTCACGACTTAAAGGTCGTGGGTTAGAATCTCGATAGACGTTTGGTCCTGTTTGCGACCTTTGGTTCGTCCACATTTGGCACGAGTACTGGTTATGTGTCCAGGAAAAAATATCGAAAGGGACAAATCTAAGTTGTACGAATTCGCTTCACGATCGATGTAAAATTAATAAGTTTTGACCTACCAATATGCAAACATACCTTTGTGATATGTTGGGTATGAACATCAACAAGCTTCACGGAGGCGCAAAAGATCTTTCCCAATACATGTGCTTTGTGTTTGTTCTCACCATATATCTCGATATAGGAGCGTCGCAGGAATGATTATTCAGTAACAGACTATTTCTACTCATGTTCGAATCTCGTTTCGTGCGGGTTTGTCTGTAGATAAAGCGATTTCTTTCTAACGGCCCAGCATCGAATGATTTGTGTGGGAGACGAGAGCGGCCGCGTGTGACTGGATGGCTGACCGAGCGCACTAAGATAATGGTGTGTCAACAGTGCTAACGAGTTTCTAAACCCATAAATCTTCCTCATTCCAATATTTCACATCCCCATCGCGGCATCGTTAGTGATCAATGTAACACGACACTCTATATAATCTCCAGCATTCTAAGTTAAACGTCAGGAAGAATATTGACCGAGCTTGGTCTTGAACCTGGAATCCCTGTGTTTTAAGTTCACTATGTTGTATACTGGGGTAATGAGGATTGGTTTAGGTA
This sequence comes from Cerastoderma edule, assembly GCA_947846245.1. Classification (NCBI taxonomy): domain Eukaryota; kingdom Metazoa; phylum Mollusca; class Bivalvia; order Cardiida; family Cardiidae; genus Cerastoderma; species Cerastoderma edule. The sequence continues at coordinate 22,450,777 of OX401420.1, forward strand.
ATTAGGGCTAACATTTCGGGTCAACAGGCAGGTGTAAATCATCAACAGATGTTGTTGACATATCTTTAACCGATTTTCAATGCTGACCTTAGTCTGACGAGTTATATATTTGGTAAGATGAGCACTCGTTGAAAATTGAGACTCGCAGGAATTGCAGAGAAAAGAAGTTTTCAATCGTATCGTGTATGTATTTCTGTAGTTGGGTGTGTACCGTATGTCTTTACGACTTAACCAATATTAAATGGATCTCATTGGCACAGACAGTCTCAAAAGCACAGACAGGAGCGTTCTGATTTGGAATTCAAGTAAAAATATGCCTAATATTCTATCCGAGCTGAAACGATTTGAATAAATTGAGAGCTCCAGCTGTAGAGCATCAGCCCCGGGACACGATGGTTGTGGGCCCAAATGCGGTTAGAAGGGGCCTGTCATTATTCCATATTTTGTGTGAGTGCTGGTTATCTATCTAGGGAGCAGAATCAAGAGTGAATGATATAACTTTAAAGTGCTTGTTTCAAAACCGATATTAAATTAAATGCAGTGCCTTGAATACAATAGTTTGTAGAACCATTGAGTAATACATTTAACATGTTGGTGTGCTGAACAACCCAATATAACAAAATTATTCTTGAAAACGGTTTTAGATCTAAATTTTACCGACCGATCGTTCGAAACAATTTTAGAACTAATTAAGGATCGACCTTGCAGTTTGACAGAATATCGATAGGCTTTGTGAGAGTCGGTGTGCAATCGGATAGTTTCGCCCATATATCTCCAATTATCAACTGTAATAGTGTCATTAAGGCTTTATATTTACCAAACACCACACTTTCGACTGTCCCAAATTGAAAGAGTTTGCAGGCAACTTTTCAAAATGTGATGAATTAAGAAAGCAATTTTCTGATAGAGTAGAAAACATTGTGGGAAAAGGAGAAATTGCTCGTTCCGAGCAATTTCTCCTTTTCCCACAGTGTTTTCCAGAGTCGTCTTCAACAAAGTGGTGAAATGTCGTTATTGTTTGGTAATTGGTAATAGACTTAATGTGGGCGCCATTGATTGTCGGGATGTCTATTTATACAGGATTATTTCGTTATTCGAGCTGTCCGATCCTTTACTTTAGTGTAATTGTAAAGTTTTGCTGTTCTTCTTTAAAGGTACTTGTTCACACCTGAGACAATTTGCAAGTCAAGTTAAGATGTCGTTGATACAATACAGATGTTGTATTGCGATGTGATATCTATTTAAGAATAGTCACGGAAACCAAAAATGCTTCAGAAAGAGTCAATTTATCTTAGTATTAACAGACAGTATGCGACAATTACTGTTGCAACGCCTTTGGATTTGGGTACATGATTATTTTTTTGTGTACAGGCTGTAAATAATGAAAAACGAACTTGCTTCTTCAAATGGCTTTTGTCCAGTACTTCACATGCAATAATACAGCTGCTACATAGTTTCAAAGTCATGAAACTTTGATAGTATGAAAGTTTTTTCACATCCGTGTACAAGCAGCTTTAAAATAATACGACAGTAGTGGTTGTTTTAGCAATGTTCGAAGAGGTTTCCGAGTAATGTTCCTCTACATTTATCTTGAGTGAATATTTGTCAATGTATTACGGTACCAGAGCACTGCTTGCACCATAACGTATTTTCGCGAATGTCATTTAAAAAAAAAAGAAATCAATATTGTATAGATGAGTCTGTGACAGTAGGTATAGGGAAAATATATGAGGATTGGTTTCTAGATGTGTGAATGATCGAAATTCGAAGCAGAATCAGACGATATTAGTATTAACAAATTTTATTTACGATATTGGCTCGTTACCACAGTGACTCAAGCGTGAATTGCTTATTTTAGTCGTTTGCTTCGGGTATGTCATTGTTATGTCTAAGAGTGTTTTATGGAGTATGGGTAAACCTTCTAATTTTAAATGTGCGACAATCGAGAACTCACAAACATAAAATTTAAACACGTGTTCACGGCTACAATGTTCCTATGTCGTATGTTGTATAACACTGCGAGAATAAAAAGGGAAATAGGTAATTTTGACTTGTGAACAGCAGTTATTTCATTGAATTATGCATGCAATTATTTCACAAATAATTCTATAATCTGTTGCAATTGACTAATAGTTGTGACTAATAATAACCCAAAATTACATTAGCACGCATTTACTATAGGTTTGAAGGGCGCGTTGTAATACTAGGACCTTCTACTTCAGTCACTGTGATTTCTTATCCCTTTGATGTGGTGATGTCGAAGCATGGTTTAATGGAGTATGGGAACATTTAGTCTAATTCTAAATGATTGACGATCGAGAATAAACCTGTTTTTAAGGTAGAATACCCATAATCCGCCATTTTAAAAGTCTCTCTTTCGTCGGATTACTTCGGTCGTTATCGGTATACATCGGTCGGGACCGGAACTATTCGCTTAAAAGCCAACGAGGGAATGAGTTTGAAAATGGTGGATTATGGGTATTCTACATTCAGCTGAGCAGGTTTTCAAGGATGTCATTGCCACATTGGTTCTATGTCGACTGTCGCATAATACTCTGATAGAGAAAGGGTAATAGGTAATTAAGACCTGTGAATGGTCTATATATCTTTAAATAATGCATGTAATTATTCCACAAAACTTCTTATGATCTACAGAAATTGACTAATAGTTGCCACTAATAATGATAATCAAATGTCATACTAGCACGCATGTAATGCAAGTTTGAAAGGAAGTAAACAATTTTGACCTGTGAACGGAAATCATATCCTTGAATTATGCACGTAATTATTCCACAAATATTTCTATGATCTACAGAAATTGGCTAATAGTTATCACTAATGATAGCCAAAACTTACACTAGCACGCCATGTACTACAGGTTTGAACATTTGAAGGACGTGCGGTGACGCACATTGTGGCACGATCAATTTCTCTTTATACTCAATGGTGTATACGTATGTCCTCAACGAACATGTTGTTTTTATATGGTGGATTTGCTTTTGATAACAGTGGAAGAAAACTGCTGATAAGCGATTGAGCCTAAGTTGCAAAAAAAAAACTTATGTTTTAAGGTAAACGCCGCAATACTTTGTTATACCTCTATCGTCGGATAGCCCCTTTCTCAAAAGACCTAAAAGATCTTTGCTTTTATCACATTACTTTTGGTGTATTTCCATTTATACCATTTAAAATGCTTATATTTTCTGAACTACTCTATAATACGAAATAACGAAATCGATAGAATATTTAACCTGTACAAATGCTTCTGATTTATGAATGGCGGAAGAAATACTTACGAAAAAGAAATCCGTAATTGCTTGCTCACATGGTAATACCGCTCGAAACTGTATAGTTTACGTCTTCAATAAAATAAATCATATTGTCATACATCGTGTGTGATTTGATTAACAAAAAACGTGTTTTTCTTTGCGCCCAAACAATCACTTGCAACTATAACGATAGTCGTGTTAATGTCCTGTAATATAGCATTATAATGATAACCAAGGGATTGCTTTTGGTTTAACCCTTATAATGCTAGGTATTTTTCGAATACTATATTTTTGTGTCGTCTGCTTTCTATATCCTTAAATATATGCTTAATTTTGATGGCGAAAGATACTCAGAGTTTCAAACAGGTTAGATCACTTGGCGGCTGGCCTAGATCCAACCTTTTTTCATAAGCATGAAGTCGGTTCCAGGGTACCATTTTACTAAGCAACTTACGGAAAATATTTGCGTAAGTCTTAACTGTAGTCATGAATAGTTTATTTAATGAACGTACAATATTGCAATGTGACACGTCATTGGAAGCGTCTCGGAGAGACGAATCCAATGATGTGTTATTTTGAAATATTGCTTCGCCAAATATTGAAATAAAATGAATTGTTGTTTTAGACTGACGCAACTCTTAAGCGTAAACTGTTTTGTTAAACGGTACCCAGCACTGTAAGGATTATCCCCCCCCCCCTCCAAAAAAAATAAATAAATAAAAAAAAAAAGACGCGTTTCTGAATTTCAGTATTGTACAGACGTAGTTAATTGATTGTCAGTTTTGTATTGACATATCTCTTCTAAAATATGGTAAAATAGATTGTCTGAAGTGAAGTGACTTTTGCATTGTGTTATATCGGTTGTGATATAGTCGACTATCCGAACAGAGTGCGTTTTATTATGTGGAATTAGTTCTTGTTTTGTGAAATTAGTGTTAAAAGCTGAACTTGTTTGCATGCAGTGAATAGAGTGATAATTAAATGATTCATCTTTTTTCCAAGTACAGTCAAACTTGTGTTAAGAGGCCAGCCTTTGGGACAGAGTAAATTGGCTGTTTAAGACAGGTTGGCTGCTTAACACAATTTGATTTACACTATAAATCTAACAATGGGACTTTCTGTAGTGGCTGTTTAAGGCAGGTTGGCTGCTTAAAAGGGTGGTTGCTTAACACAAGTTAGACTGTATTTACTTTTACACCTGATATAGACGTTGTCTTGAATATAAAAAGGTTAAAAGTTAAGCTTCTTTATAGCATTGAACTGTAAACCAACACTCTTTCCGTATCGATCATTGTTAAATTATTCTGTCTTTTCAAATCAAATCCTGTTTTCTTTATACTAAATTTTGTGTTTGCTTTTCTGTGAAAAGTACATGTTATTCAACAATGTAATCTATTGTTTTTTTGTAATGTTTGCTGGTAAATTCATCTAATGTTAAGACCAATGGCAAAGTGTTGCCGACATGCCTGCTATTTGAAATAAATAAATATAAAGATGACAAATTAAACTAATATAATAAAAGAATTGCATCCTCTAATGCTGTTTCATTAAGCATTACAAGATTCAATTTGAGATAATAGATACGCACCGATTGTTAAACAGTTAAAGTGTTCTGACAACATTTATAAAGTGCTTTCTTTGTGACTTAACGCTTGTTTATGATCATGAGTATCAAAATACCAACACACAACGCATTAAGCTCTAACGTGTGATATATGGATTGGTTAGAATAATTGAATTGGGGTTTGACGTCATTTTCAGCATTAATTCAGCTTCGTTTCATGGATATTTTTTCCATTATGATTAAGGAAAACATGATCGTCACATAGCATTTCGTTTATAATACACCTTTCTCAGACACAGGACTCGCAACTTGTCCAAATGGATAGTATATACAGATGTTAAGAAAATCACAAAACATACTTGTTTTTTTTTCAACTGTTGATAGAAATCATTACAACAATAAGATAAATTGCTCATCATGAGCATTTTATCTTATTATCACAATTGTTTCTTTGGGTTTCAGCAGATTTCGTGTTAAAGTAAGGTATTGTGAAGTATTGGACTGAAACAGTGACATTTTCAGTGGTGGGTTCGTTCATCCGCAAACGTCGGGCGATTTATCTACCTCTCCTTACATTTCTAAGATGGACCAATTTTGTTCAAAATTCCACCTGGAATTTAATTCTAATTTGAGATTCATAACGTCGATTCGACAAGATGTGTTAGTCTTCCACAACGAATCATTCGGCACTCATGGTTTAACGATTGATGGATTGGCAAAAATGTTTAGCAAACTGGTGATGCACCTCTTGTAGTGTGGTTAGATGCTCTGGCCGTTATGATACAACTTCAACTTTAATAAACGCGGCGTTGAATTTAGTAAAAACATGATTTTTTTTTGTCACGCGAAAAGGGACACTCGGACATTAATAAAAACCGCTGACTCAGCTCCTTCTTAGCACTATTATTCCAGCATCTAGTCACGACAGTTATCATTTGTATTTATTTAAAGGTAGAACTTGATGTCCTCTAAGATGGCAAACAGTGTAACCCCAGACCAGCCGCCACGTCAGTGACGTGGCGGCTGGTCTGGGGCTACACTGTTTGCTATGTCCGAGTGCCCCTTTTCCCGTGACGTGGCCCATATACATATTCACACAATTAGATAAAAAAAATAACGACAAAGAGAGGAAAGTTCCGGCAAGAGTGGTTTGAGTTTGAATAGTACTTTCGAAAAGGACTAATGTTCTATAGAAAATACATTTTTTCTTATTTTGAATGCGTCTCTGTAGTTACTGGATTATAAATACAGAACCCAGACACTCCACTGTGTTAAGGGTCGTTATGAGACAACAAGACGATAAAATAAGTCGCCGGATTTAGCGTTATCAAAGGGAAGACACTTGACCATTCCTATCGCTACAGTTGTTAAACTTTGAACTCATACATCGATCTGTACGAACCCAGAGTTATTGACGTCAATTTGTACAGACTGTAAAACTGGAACCGCGACAAACTTACTTTACCATTTACTTAACGCCATATTTACGACTGTCCAAAATTGAAAAAGTTTCCACACAACATTTCAAAACGTAATGAAATTGGAAAATAATCTTCTGATAGGGCAGAAAACATTGTGGGCATACGAAAAATTACTCGTCACGAGCAATTTCTCCTTTTCCCACAATGTTTTCCAGAGTGGTCTGCACACAAAGTGGTTCGATGACGTTATTGTTTGGTAATGGGTTAGTGTAAAAGATTCAAAATCCGCCATTTTGGAACATATTATTTCTTCGTATTACTTCGTTCGTTCTCTGTAAACATCGGTCTGGACCGGAACTATTTCGGATTGAACCGAATTGTTCCGATTCCGACCGATGTATGTCGAGAACGACCGGAGTATTCCAACGTAAGAAAATGTTTAGAAATGACGGATTATGGGTATTCTACCTTAAATAATTTCCCCAACGCGAAACGTCTGTAAGTGTAATCAACCATCACGTGATTATACACCGCTTCAAACTAAACTTTGCCAAAACGATTCATCAACAACTGTCTGTTTGTTACCTACAAAGTGTCCCGACTGACTTACGGAATGCCGATGGTTCTACCCGCCTTGACCAGCCCATATGGGCAGTTGAGTATGAGGTCTTCCTCCATCATTAATAGACGGGCATCGCTACATAACTGAAATAATGTTGATGTGATGTAAAACCCATATAAAAAAAGGTTACCTACAAAGTGGGTTTTTTTCCGTTATTGATCCCTTTTTTTCAGTTTAAATTTTTACCCGACTGTGTATGTGCAGATATTATTTTATTTATTTATTGGCATATTCGACAAACATCTTTGCCAATTTACAAAATAGAGAAACGGAATATGGCCTGGACAAACATATACATGCGGAATTACATAACAATTATAACAAGTCAGAAAAACACTACCATAAGTACTGCAAACTAAACGTGAGCTAAGACTGATGAAATTATTATTAGTTAATTTACCAGAGCCACTTACTGTTCTATATGAAAAATATCATTTTTTTAAAAAAAAATCATGAGAAGAAAAGGGTTAAGAGCTACACTTGATAAACACCTATTATAACTCGTATGAATATTTACCTGTAAGACTATTTACCTGTATCAACTATAGGTTTTTACACTTTTCTGATTGATAGATCTAAATTTACCCCTAAGATCAAGAGCAAGGAGGATTGTATTAACGTCAAAGTAAATCGTGGTCATAAACAAAACTATAGCTGGCAGAGTGATTTCGTGAATGTTCTGACCGAAGAATCGACCATTTTTTAGTCCATTCACAAATGGCAGTACAGAACTAGATCGTCTGTCCACATTGACCAGGTCATGTGATCATCTGTGTGATATGTGAATGAAACTCGTATCGATCAAGAATATTGTTTGATTATCATATATACATAGTAGACATTGTCATTTTATTTCAAGTTTAAAGTAACCGTATCACAGAGTGACACACCAACCATACTATCAACGGAGAAATATCGAAATGAAATTAAAACGGTAGTAGATATGCGATACAATAAGACCAAGCAGTCTCAGGTGAAAACTGTACAACAGGGAAATGTAATGTTACGTTTATTGGTTAAGTTACTATGTATTCATGAATGGAAGCAGTGGAACGTTATATTTCTTAATCTGAACATCTGAACTTTTCTTATTCAATTCTTCGTATGGTTTACATGGAAAGAATAAATGAAATTCATCTTCGATGATGAAATATAGTTTAACTAATCCGACTGAATCCGTTCTCCCTATCTATAGACGCATGTCTTCACCCTTCTTTAAGATGTATGTTGGTTGCGGTTATTCAATCCTTATTCCCAGATCATAATCCTCGTTATACCATTAAGCTACTGTTGGTGTTCGGCACTGGAACATTTGGCCTTTCAACTAAATAAATTCAAAAATACTAATCTAGTATCACCATCATGATAGCGTCTGTGACATTGAAGTTAGCGTATTGGTTTACTACTGTTGAAACTACAAATAGAACCAGAAGGATCGAAAATTAATAATATGTGGTTCGGTTACCTTGAACTTGAAATAAAATGACAATATCTACTATATCTTTAACATGATCAAATAATGTTCGTTCATTAATTACACCAGTTTAATGCTTTGGATCTGAAACATTTGAGTGTTGCTGTACAACAAAAGAATCGTTAGACCTTCACTAAAATAACTAACGAAACAAGTGCACTGAGTTAACGCTATCAATTCGTACACTGAAATTCCAATTAGGGTTTACTTGGTGCAGTAATGTTACTAAATAGATACTGAAATCGGCGTAAAACCCCAATCCATCTCACTAAATTGATATGAATTAATTGTTCGCAAAATTAAGTCAAATGGTATAAACAGTTGATACATATCATACTAGACCAAGCTCGATTCAGGGACCAATGATGATCTGTTGTGTAGAAGCTCGTTCTTGAACTATTCAATTCAAACGTGCCTTTGTTATGGTCAATGTATCTACAAGCATAGCAGTGCAAAGACAGACAACGTAAGAAACTGTTTTAGTATAAGGACAAACCAACACATATAGAGCTTCACCATATTGACATCACGTGACCATGGCGACCAAATCGCCCGCTAAAACGGGCGTAACCCCAAATAAGGGCGGCAAGAAGCACCGCCCTAAATGCCCGCCCACTCTAACGGCCTCTAATTCCTACGAGCTGTTGGGGGAGGGGCGCAGGCGGTCCTCCGTCATGATCGAGTACTTCAAGGCCAACTATATGGGAGTCGAGGTAAACATTTAGCTTATCCAATCCCCATCCCTTGTAAAGTTCACGTTCAAAGATCGGCATATATTTGAATGAATCGTTGAAACGACGTCTCTTGTAGATATATAAACTCCACATTAATGGTTGATGACATCAAAGTCATTCAGTCTCAGAGCAACTAGCCTCTATGAAAGCATACATATGTAGTTGAAACGTTATCTCTGGTAGATATATTAACTCATTATTTCACTTTTAACTTATCTATTTCACAACAATTCTGAAACCAGATCTTTTAACTTGAATTCTGTTTACTGTAGACATAGTCAATAGTCGCAGCAAATGTGGATTAATGAAAGATCGCAAGGTGGGTCCCGCTACTCACGGGGTACGAATCTTCAACCCTCGTGCCCGAGGTCGACGCTCTATCCCTGGACCACTGTCATCCATTAAACTTCTAATTAATGGTTGATGACGTCAAAGCCATATAAGAACATTTCAGCTGTCCCTCATTTGTTCCCGTGTAGCGATAGTGAGATACGGATGTGGCAGTTCAGCTTCTGTATCGTACTCAGATGCTTGGAACTTTCATCGACATCAGGTACCGTTTTACTAAACAGTTTACGCTTAAGATTTGCGTAAGTCTAAAACAACAATTCCGCTTTTATCCATATTAGGCAAAGCAATATTGCAAAGTAACACATCATTGGAATCGTCTCTCCGAGACGCTTCCAATGACGTGTCACATTACAATATTGTTCATTCATTGAAGATACTATCAATGTTTATCAATTATGACTTACACAAATATTTTCCGTAACTCGTTTAGTAAAACGGGCCCCCGTACTTCCCCATGGTACATGAAAGAGACGGTCAAGTTGCTCTGATACGATATTCTCTATTGCTGTCAAGGGTAGTGCCAAGAACATTGACGAGCTGCAATATGTTTAGTGATAGAATGGAAGACTGTTAGAGCAATAATATCCCACTTAAACTCGTGTTAACCCTTTCCCAAACAAAGACGACATTTGACTACTTTGTTGCAGACGACTTTAGAAAACATCGTCTGAAAAGGAGAAATTTCTCGTGACGAGCAATTTCTCCTTTTCCCACAAGGCTCCTCTATCTGAAGAAAATTTTTCAATTTCGTCACATTTTCAAATTCGTCTGCAAACTCTTTTAATTTGGGACAATTGAAAATTTGTTTTTTGGGAAAGGGTCAACATGTAGCTAACCTGCCATACACTGCCTGTTGCGTTCTATCAAAAGCAATCTATTGCCGACGGAAGAATTTACTCCTTTCCAAAATAATTCCTTAAGTTAGGCTATTTTATACAAATCCTCGTAAATGTAATTCTACTGTCCCATAAAGACATTCAGAGATGAGTTAACATGGACGGATTAACGATTGTATCCATATCCGTGAAACCATGACATTGAAGTCCGCTTGACATTCATTGTATCGCTAATCAAAGTTGATGTTCGACATGGCAATTCCTACAAATGAATTGGTTCTTATATTGTCATCTTCTCCCGAAGAGTTGAACAGTCGACTTATCGCTATTGAAGGACCCGGACACTCTGTTCTTGATAGTTGTTTTTCTATGTTCGCAAGACATAACGACAACTCTGGTAGACAGTGTAGTCTGTATGCTCCATCCATTTCAGAGTTATCGTTCGTTTCATACGCCGAAAGGGATGTGATGGTAAGAAGTGGGTACCATACTTTGGTTTAAATGATGATGTTCTTTATCAATGAACCATGACGTCAATGTCCCGTCCTGTGATCGTGACTCACACTTGTTTATGTGAGTTCTTCTCGTGACTTAGCGAACGAGATGTTGGCCGTTGTTCTTTTTTATTCTTTCCAAATGTATACGACAATCATTGAATATCGAGAGACAGATAACAACTAAGGCTTTTAGTATGGCCACATCAGTGCTAAGATTTGCTTTCTCGTTAAGAAATATTTGATGTTCACTATAGTCGTGTTTTTTTGGATCATGATCAAACCAAACTTGACCAACCAATGTTCAGATAACCGGACGCCATTTAAGTTGAAAGAGTAAAAAATCTCAGTTTAGCAAAAGCCGTATCAAGCGAACTCGAATGCAATCGTGACTACTCGGTATTTCTGTGATCTGAGAGATACACCATGCACATTAGCGTAAGGTTACAATAATGTGGATGTATCGTCCTCGGTTAATGCCGGATTTCCTACGTTCGTCAACGTTTAGTAGTTTTATGTAATTGTAGATGTTGAACATCAGTTTAAATCGTTATTTTCGATCGGTTACTCATATATATACTCGAATGTTAGTGAAATTATGAATTGTTCATATGTTTCCTTCATCAAATTAAATGACTGTTTAGATTTTACATTTAATATGTGTATTTGAAAACGAAAGACGATGATAGAAGACTCGTGTGAAAAAAAAAATGGCGGCTTTAATCTTTCTTCAATGGTGTTACATTGGATAAATCCGATGAATTGACTCGAATGGCCTCGTTTTGGCATAAACGTTATTTAGCACGTTTTATGGGGCATAATTCGAATGACCTTTGATCATAGGTTTGGCATGTCTGTCAGACCTGAACCCGGTCAGATCAGGAAAACCTTAATTCGTTGACCAAAATATAAAAATCTCTAATCCTATTAAAGTTATACGACTGACAATGCTTTTGTTCTAAATAGCGGATAACGGGATTGTCTTGACCCATTTCTAGAAACAACTGTAAGGAAATCTTGTATTGAAACATTTAACCACCAAATGGCTGGAAGCGACTTCATGCTTATACAAACAGGCTGGATCCAGGCCAGCTGTCAACTAAATTGGTGGCTGGCCTGTGATATAACCTGTTTGCTTTTCTGAGTATCTTCCACCAACAAAATTAAGCAAATGTTTAAGGTTTTGGTATGAAGACGACATAAAAATCTATTTTTAGAAAATTACTCACCATTCTTAAGGTTAAAAGAATGAAAATTAAGCAAAGGTCTGGGGTACGGTTTTTCCGCGTCACAGATCGATGGTCCGTCTCGGATTACAATTGCACCCTGGGTAACAGAGTATCCATAATTACGACATCGATTTTGTTCTACGATTGTCGTAAACCAGATCTAAGTGGGGGACGTTTTCCTGTAATTCGATCCGAGATATTCCGTGAAGGACGTCATATTTATCTCATAATAATGTCCCTTCGTCAAATTGATTAACAATTCACTTCATTTGTTTTCGTTTTGATACATCTCTCAGAGAAAATTCTAAGAATGATTGTCCCAAACGATGACAATGCCTTTAATGCCCACGAACTTCTTTTACGTCAATGATTTCACTCAAAAGGTATATCAAGTACATTAAGGTTTGTTTCAAGCGATTATAGTAAAACGAGACAGAATTTTTGAGTATGATACAACAAGCGGCTTTATTAGGACGACAGCCATTCAGAAAGCTCCAGTTTTCTGATATACTTGCATCCTATATCAAGACAGTCTTAGACAGAGGCATAGCTTGACTAAAATGAATGTGTAGGCACGTCATTCTAGGGGGTCTGGGGACATGATCCCCCGTGAACAAACAATGCAGTCTGAACTCGCTCAGGTGCGTTCTGGCATGTATTGAGAGCACAAATATAATTTTTGTTAAAGCAGGAAATAGAGGCCCTATTTGTTGCGTTTTTTTTATTTTGATTTTTTTGCTTCCTAAAATAAAAATGTAGGCACGTGCATTATTAAGTGCCTAAAGGAAAATACGCCATTGTAAGACTAATTCGCCTTTCATGTAATGTTGAAGATTGATTGCTGAAAACAAGATTGGCTTTTTAGTAATATCGGCACCATATCATCGCCGTGTGTCTTCGCTTTTATTTTGAACCAGTCCAATACTTCTTTATTCGTGGGGAAATGGGAAAGCATTTCAGGTTTTCGTGACGGACAACATAAACGTAAATACTTTTCGTTCCATGATATATTCATAGAAAAAATATTTATACAGTCAATATTGTTCTAAGTTAAACTCTTAAACAATGCATCAAAATTGATATAATCTGAGGCTATCTGGATACAGTGCGTAAGTCATTCGAAAAGCTCATACGGGAGCATTATGAATAGTGATTTTTTTTCATATTTATGTCTCCTTTTACTATGGTCGTTATTTAAAACTTAGATAAACTAATTGAAAAACAAGCGTTTACGACAAGTCCCCCGTGTCGTATAATTTCCTTTTTATTTCAAAGTGGTGTATTTACGTTATTGTATATACTTGTCAATCCCCGGCACAAGCCGGTAGATATACCTCGTAGGTAGTTCATGAATACACCAGAAAACCTAGGTAAATTCGGCTGTTTTCCGCCGGATAACACACTTGATTACAACATTACACACAGGAACTAAATATTTATGAAAATACACACTGATTGCTTAAATATCACAGTTGGAAGGTTTTTTTTTTACTGATCTAATATTATCATATCAATAAATCCGTGTTTTTTTATTTTGTGCCGGGGATTACCGAGTAGATACGATTGCAAACGACCATGCCCTTCGTCACCATCATGCTGCTGAACTACTCTCAAAATGGCTCCCCATTATCTCAGCCGAGGTGTTCCGAATGTGATCGATGGACTTTCTGTACGTATCGCCGCGGTGGCTGGTATAATTGTCGGCCCATCATGATTTATACGATTTAAAGGTCAGCCTACCCTTTCTATGTTGGATATGCTAAATACATATCCCAAACAACTCGCAGAAAATGCATAGAAAATAGAAACCTGTTGATTTGATATTATCAGAAAGAAACTTATTCAAACAAAACAATCGTAGCAGAAAGGAGAATTTGCTCATGTTGAGCAAATTCTCCTTTCTGCTACGATGTTTAACAGATATTAGATAAGTTTCGTCGTCTGCAAATAGACTTTAGAGATACGTTCGTACTAAGGTGAAGTGGTTGCCCAATAAAGCCGTCTGCACTCATGTTTGTATTTGTTATCAAGCTACTTCGTTCGAATTGTGTATCAATCTATACAGTGAGGGACATTCAGAAAGGCCCACTCTGATAAGTCCGAATTGTGTATCAATCTATACAGTAAGTGTTATTCAGAAAGTTCCTACTCGGTTCGAATTGTGTATCAATCTATACAGTAAGTGTTATTCAGAAAGTTCAACTCGGTTCGAATTGTGTATCAATCTATACAGTGAGTGATATTCAGAAAGTTCCTACTTGGTTCGAATTGTGTATCAATCTATACAGTGAGGGACATTCAGAAAGTTCCTACTTGGTTCGAATTGTGTATCAATCTATACAGTGAGGGACATTCAGAAAGTTCCCGTCTGATTAGTCCGAATGAGGTCCGAATGATTGCAGATATTTCATTATTCATAGTTACAGTTCGGATCATCCGAGTTACCCTGGCATTATTTAACGATCGTATGTCAAATCTAAAATGTAGCATTATATGTCAAGTTACAAAATAGGAGTGGGCCAATCGCTAATGTTGTTATAACTTATGACCCAATCCAATTGCAATTATTTATTTTTTTGCCTTTTCATGTCTTCTTTAAATACATGTTTATCTGTTTGTTGTAAATATGTCTTTTAACTCATGTAGGAATAATGCAATTAAATATGATTGAAATAGACATGAGTCATAACCGCAATATTTAACAGACGGAACCGGAAATGGTCAGGGTCGGACATGAAAGGGTCGGAATCGATTTACGATATCCGGTATACTCTCCGACCTATGCCGAGAGGTATCGAGATTGATTCGGAACGTACAATCGGTACTGGTCGACTATTTCCGCCCCAATGACTCGTCGGTTTGTCTAACGTTGGAGTCTAACGGAACTTATAATCGGGACTGTTCGGTAAAATCCGGAAAGGCTGGGTCAGCGTGGTCAACAGCCCTGCATTCAATAAAGAAATAATTTTGCAGCGAACTATGTCTCACGAAAACTACTATTAAACGGAAGAGAAAAGATAAAACGCTTGTCAAAGCAAGTTATTCTTATTTAAAGAAATCAAATAAGTCGGAATTAATAACAACAACATACATGCAGTTAGGTTTTCCCACAATGTTTTCTGGCCTATCAGAAGATTATTTTTCAATTTCATAACATTTTGAAATGCTGTCTGCAAACTCTTTCAATTTGGGACAGTCGAAAATTTGGCGTTTGGTAAAGGGTTAAGCATGATATCGACAGATAATTCCTAACAAGCATCGTTTCTAGCCAAATAGATACATCAACTGTGAACATAAACATAATTCCAACAATACTACTTATGTTTAACCCTTTCCCAAACAACAAATTTTCGACTGTCCCAAATTGAAAGAGTTTGCAGACGACATTTCAAAATGTGATGAAATTTAACGATATCCTTCAGAAAGAGCAGAAAACCTTGTGGGAAAAGGAAAAATTGCTCGTCACGAGCAATTTCTCCTTTTCTCTCAATGTTTTCTAAAGTCGTCTGCAACAAAGTCGTCAAATGCTGTTATTGTTTGGGAAAGGGGTAACACCTTGTGTCTACCTACCATTGCCTATATCGAAAGCGTTCCTGAGATGCGGCCTGCTGGTTGGATCATTATATTTTAAGGGACCTATCTACTGGCCATATTCGAAAGCAGAGACATACGGCAATTACAATGCATGAGAAACTACTTTAGTATTTTCAAGAAACCGGGGTCAGAACTGATCTGTGGAAGAAACTATCTTGATGAAAGAAACTATATTGACAAATGGGGAAACTGCTTTTTACAAGTAATTTCTTATTTTGTCACGGAAACTTTTGAAGTAGTCTTATGTATGTGCTTCTAATACGCAAATAACAACTTAAGGGTCAATATGTATGTTTAACAGCGAGCTTATCTAGTTCAAGTTAATTGAGGAAAGAAAACAGAAATGATCAAAGAAAAATAACGAATAGGGGAAATTGTAAGGAAAGATTAACAGGTTATCTAAACCAAACCGTTTAATCCTTTACAATTAAAAAGTCATGAATTTGTACCGTTTTATTGCAGACGACTTTCGAAACCAATATGGAAATAAACGGGAAACGTTCCCTATTTTCTATTTCTTTTCTAAGAAAGTAGTTTTGTTTATGTTGTATGTAATCGACCTCTCTTAAAAAATATGTGAACAAATATTTAGTCTGAGTCAATCGTAAGACATTATCTTTTGATAAGTCTTTTTTTATCTAACCCATTACCAAACAATAACGACATTAAACCACTTTGTTCGGACGACTCTGAAAAGCATTGTGGGAAAAGGAGAAATTGCTCAAAACGAGCATTTTTTCCTTTTCCCACGATGTTTTCTGCCCTATCAGAAGATTATTTTCCAATTTCATTACATTTGACAATGGCGTGTGCAAACTCTTTGAATTTGGGACAGTCGAAGATTTGGCGTTTGGTAAAGTGTTAAAAAGCAACCTTTATTTGAGCTTTCTGAGTAACCTGGCTTATCTTAAAGTTATAGCTTGTCTTATACTCAACGAAACTGACTCTCTTTACGGAGGTCGCTATAAACAAGATTGACTCTTTTTAGCTTATTCTAATCTCGCGCTACCGATTATGGTCTTCCAAACCTTTTCACCACTGTCATTTGGAAAGGAATAATCATTTTCTGCATGTGCAAGAATGGAAAACAATAGCATATTATGATAAAGATGTATGAAAATGCATTTAATTTGTATTAATATATCGAAAGCATTGATACAAAAGTCGTTTAGCTCACAGTTTCTGCTTTCATCACAGTAGTTTCTTTTTTTCGTTCAATGTGTGAAGAAAAAAAGAGTCTATTCTAAAGGAAGGGTTATCGTTTGTTTGTTGAGCTTATAACCTACGTCATAGAAGCAGATATTAACGTGATCCTTTTCCCTCATAGAAATCCGTTTGAACGCACTTAAATCAGACAAATCAACCACAAATGAATGTTACAAAATAAGACATTGCTCACCTTGAGCATTTGCTTTTTCGTGTCGTTTTCTTCTTCTTATCCATGTAAAGAACAAAGAACATCTATTGTTTTCATATTTTGAAGATGTCGTCTTTTTAAGCAATTAATTTTGACCATCAAAGCCGCTTCTTCACATAATTAAAGATATTTGGAAGTTGAGACTTACTTTTCTTTATTTAGTTTTACTGTAACTGTATTGTTGTATGTTATACATTTGAGAATAGGCCTCACTATTAGAAGCAAAACTGGTTCGTGTTTAAGTATCTAGAACCAATGCATAGTGGATTAAAGTGTATCTTAATCGAAAAGCGTTTAAACGGTTTTTAAATCGTTTGCATATATACTGTACATACATAAACAAAGTGACACTTCCTGAATTGTTAAAACATGCAATAGCTTCTTTTACTTGTATATCATACAACAACACAAAAACTTTATCTTTTTAAAGTCATTTTTATTTCACCTTTCAATTTTGCTGATACATGAAAACGCAAATTTTACAAAGTTCCGTATATAAAGAAAATGGGTTAAGACTACAGATAACACTGCCCCCTATGACTCCACCTAATCTGAGTTTTCTTTGTATAAGTTGATAGGCTGCATAGAGTCAACAACCTCGTATTATTAAAACGATATGGATGATTGATTGAGTCTACACGAACCTTTTAACCGTTAAAATGCTGGGTAAAATTTTAAAAATATATATTTTTGTCGTCTGCTTTCTAAATCGTTTAATATCTGCTTACTTTTGGTGTGGAAAGATACTCAGAGTAGCAAGCAGGTTAGATCACAGGCCAATCGCATATTTACTTGGCGGCTGACCTGGATCCAACATGTTTGCATAAGCATGAAGTATGTACCAGCACTATACGGGTACACTGTTGATAAGTATGAAAGTGTAGGGTTCTAGTGCCCGGCTAGCTTCCTGGGAGGGTCCACGTAGAGTAGTTCAATGAATAGGGAAAATGTTTAACACCATTTTGTATAATTATCTGTTGTCGGTAACTGATACATAATAGTGAAGTTATAAGTTGTCACATAAACCTGTTTCCTTAATTAAATCAATTACTTTTACGATATCAACAACATAAACAAACAAAAAACTTTTAACTATTTTCATTATACGAACACTTTTTTGTTGTCCTTCTTATGGGAGTTTAGACTCGGAATAATATTTCAGAACACCATTATGCTTCCATCGTAATGACAATCGATTTGTGTCTAACCAACAGGTCTTGTCATTATTAAGGCACAATAAAAATAGACAAGATGCAATTATACTATCATTAAAGTGGTATAAACAAAAACGTCGCCTCCTTAGAAAAATGAATTCCCCATGAGGAATCGTCTTTGGTTACTCTGAATAAAGGAATTCAAACGTATCGATCATTTATCACTGAAAAACAGGGAGAACTTCATTATATTCTTATATCAATGAATTAAAAGTAGATGCGCCATTATCTGTCAAAACCATTGTATTTGAGACATTTGATTTTCCAAATATTTCACCTGTACTTATTATAGCAAAATGTTACATTTGTACTTTTGACATTGAGAAGCTGTAACAGTTAAAGTCTTGAATCTTGAATCTAAATTTGTTCCGAATATTACGAATCTGTGTAATCATGTTGGGGTTATACATACACAACTATTTATTGCTTGATACAATATTTTCTTTTTCACCCACTTGTTTGGATAACCGTTAAGGTTAGGAATATCAGAAAATATTTATTTGTACAGTTATGAGCGAAATAGGTATGTTTTCTTTGGCTTAACCCATTACCAAACAATAACGACATTTGACCACTTTGTTGCAGACGACTCTGGAAAGCATTGTGGGAAAAGGAGAAATTGCTCGTAACGAGCAATTTTTCTTTTTCCCACAATGTTTTCTGCCCTATTAGAAGATTATTTTCCAATTCCATCACATTTTGAAATGGCGTCTGCATACTCTCTAACTTTGGAGCAGTCGAAAATTTGGCATTTGGTAAAGGGTTAAAGCGACCTTGTACGAGAATTGCACTGAACAAAATCTGAAAATGGATCGTTTTAAATTCCATAATTATGTCTTTATGTATTTGTAAGCATGGGTTCCACTTAAAATAGATCTTATAACTTTTTTCGATTGTGTATTTCTAGGAGTTCTACAATTTATCTCTTATAACTTGAACTCTTAAGGGAATGGCATTATACTATCTTACCGTGAACGTTTGATTGTGTTTGTTTGTTTGTATAACTAACGTTATTGTTTATTTGACATTATTTAAGCTATTTATTTATTGAACAGTTGGAATTTTGTATTTGAAACATAATTAGTGTAGTGTTTAACTTATTCATATCATATTGCACGTGACACATGTTCTTATTAATGACACAATGCTTACTTACCATTAGAATGTTGGGGATTTTTAAAAAAAAATAGATTTTCGTGTCGTCTGCTTTCCAAAACCTCAAATATCTGCTTAATTTTGACAAGGAAAGATACTCATAGTAGCAAACAGGTTAGATCACAGGCCAGCCGCCAATTTACTTGACGGTTGGCCTGGATCTAACCTGTTTGCATAAGCATGGCGTCGGATCCAGTTATATAAGGGTTATATTTCAATCACATCGCTTTCTGGATGTCAGTTCTCGCACCAATTATACAATGATGAAAAGTTTTAAAGTGTTCTTTTTTTTCGAACAGAATATTCTTACAATTACAATTCCAATTTGCTTATTTCAACCAGTTACTGTTACAGAAAACAAAAGGTATTTTGACATGATACACATATTTAACAAGACAGTATAACTATATTTTGTCGGTTGGGTTTCAAGATATCGCAACGTCAGCTTGTTTCTGACTGGGATTAAGACATTTTAGAAGCCAATCGTCCATATAGGCATGAATATACATATACATAGGCACATACGCACCCATACACAACCACCCCCTCACACTCACCCACCCACCCCTACACACACCCACACTCACACATGCAAGTCAGTTCAATGTCTTTTATTTTACTCGATTTCAATTACAGAACACTTTAAACTCGATTACCAAGGTGTATTATAATTGATCAATTTGGAGGGCGTTGTCCTGATTGGATTCGCCCCTAGTTCACCACTGCACACCGTACCGCAAACTTCATATCGAATGCAGGCTGTAACACCGTGTGATTTTCAACAGCATAGAACACAACAGAAGTTTTATTTCCCAAAACGCCTTTAATATTCGTATATATTAGATATAAGGAAGCAAGGTCCAATTTGCCATAACATATCAGAGCCAAACATTGACATACATATCAGTGCATTTTCATGAAATCCGACAATTTAACTGGAATGATGTTGAAAAAGCGAAAATCATCAACCAAATTTTACCAACATGCTACAGTAGAGGCTTGCAATATTTTTATACGACATATCGGCCATGCAATCAAACATTGAATTGTTTCATTATGATGAAAATTAAAGGAGTTGAGTGTACAGAGTAGTCTGGTTATGATATAGTGAGTATATAAGGTAACGAGTAACATTGTCAAATGCTATGGATAGATCGTTCGTTGAAGGTTACACCTACGAATCGACAATGTTATGTTTACAAGTACGTGTTGCATATCCATTTTAATAACCCTTTCGACTCGTCGATCGATAAGCATTTTACGTCGTTTTTGACGGCATTTAACTCTTATCACAGCAATCGTATTGTTTTTGGATAAACCCTGGTAATCCCCCCATCAGTAGTGCATGTACAAGTTATGGAATGGTCTCGCCAGCATTCTTCACGATATGTAGAAGTATATGAAGCGTTGTCGCAGTACACTGACTATTTTAAAAGCATCATGTGAATGTGTTACAGTCTCAGTTCCCCTGCAGTAAGAGATTTAAGTACTTTTAAGTTAATTTTCAATTATTTTAGAACTTTCACAATATTAGTGTAAATGAGCCCAAGTATGGCTTTAAAGGCAACACTATATCCCAAGTATAACAAGGACGACGTTGTCAACAATCTTATTTTGCGTTAAAGGATGTTTAGAACTAATCAATTCAAAATGTTGACATCGTATAAGGATGTGTGATTACACGGTTTCGATTCATCTTCATTGATTTAATTAAACAATATTGTAACATAAACTTTTGAAAATGCCATGACTATGTGAATGTATATGATGTTTTATATGTACATGTTCTAACAGAAACTTGTTAAAGTTTAAGTTAATAAACATCTATCTTTCTGTCTATCTATATTCAATTGCATATAAACGATGTGCGTAATAGTTTCGTTTTCGGAAAGTGTTTTGAAACAACGCCTTAGATCAGATGGTGTTACTTCATGGCACCCATGACTCCTTAAGGTGTTGGTTCAAATCTCGGAAGGGGCATTTTTTGGTCTTCATTAGCAGTTCTCCTAAAGCTGATCTGCAGAAGCCGATGGTTCGGTCGGTCTTTAACAGTCCACGTCAGCAGTTTGATGAGGGGTCTTCGTCGATTTATGATGAGTCAGGAATCGCGATATTTCTGAAATACTGTTGGCTCGATATATGGAGAATAGATTGTTGGTGTCGTGAATCGGAAATGTTATCGGGCAAGGCTTAGGAATATTATCCGGTGAGCCGAAGGCGAAACGGATACCGATGTTATTCCTTTGTTACTTTAATAATATACAAATAAAACACGAGAAAGAAGGAAAAAATATGTAGAGAATGATGTAAACATGACGTCATTTCGTTCTTATGACGTCATGATTTGTCGCGTGGATGTATTATATGGCCAGTGCCGGATATCGCAAATGTTATACGGCACCTAGTTATCGATCCCAAAATGGTACTAGTGACAGGATAATAAACCATACTGTTACCTTTGTTCTAATGGTGTTGTTAAATATATCATTGATAATTTCATTCTATTCCAGACATATATGTAAGTTCAAATTTAACCCTAACATAACGACACTTGTCAATCGGATAGCTCAAGAATAAAGTAGTAATTGTTTTTATCCTGTCACTAGTGCCATTTTGGGACCGATAACTAGGTACCGTATAACATTTGTGATATCCGGCACTAGCCGTATAATACATGCACGTGACGAATCATGACGTCATAAGAACGACATGACGTCATATTTACATCATTCTCTACTTATTTTTGTCTTTTTTTCTCGTGTTTTATTTTCATCTTTGTTCTTACATAATACATAAAGGTAACCGGATAAATAGAATAGATAGTTGGTGTCTTTGAATGGGAAATGTTATCGGGCTCGGCTTCGGATTATTATCCGTTTCGCCTTCGGCTCACCGGATAATATTCCTTAGCCTTGCCCGATAACATTTCCGATTCATGACACCAACCATCTATTCTCTATTTATCCAAGAATCACTGTGATATACATATCATATAAATGTGAATTAATTGAACACGCTGTTTAACCATGAACACGCTGTTTAACCATGAACACGCTGTTTAACCATGAACACGCTGTTTAACCATGAACACGCTGTTTAACCATGAACACGCTGTTTAACCATGAACGCGCTGTTTAACCATGAACACGCTGTTTAACCATGAAAACGTTGTTTAACCATGAACACGCTGTTTAACCATAAACAATCTTATCAGAATGTTTTCTTCTGCGAAAAGCGAGATTTTGTTCTCGGGAAAGGGTCCTGTACCAATCAATAGAAGATTGACGCTGGTACACGGGAATTCAATCTTCGTTAAACTGCGTAAATGTCCGGATCTGGTTCTAGTGCAAGACAAACTGACTGACTCGGGACGCTCCTTTTTCTACACTCCATTCCTATTCTTCGTTAGAAAACTTACCATCATTCATTAACTCCTGTCTGAGTAAAAAGTGTTGTCACAGATCAGTCCTTCTTGATCGCAGCACAGGCTGATCTACCGAAAACAGTTTTTACCCTTTTCGTAACCATAACGATATTTAACCACTTCGACGAAAACGACTCAGAAAAATATTGTTCGCAATCTTACCTCTTATCACAATGTGTTCTACCCTATCAGAAGATTATTTTCCAATTTCACCGCATTTTAAAAATTCGTCAGCAAACTCAATTTATACAGTCGAAAATTTGACGTTTTGTAAAGGGTTAAACGATATATTTGGTTATCTGTTTCTGCTCAAACAATGTCTCTATCTAATTTGTTGTATCGGGTATTTAGACTTCCTGCTGCGTATCGATATGGCTGCATAGCTCATCGATAATATGAATAGGGTTTGATCATACTGCTTCCGCGTTGTTTGTATTACAGTAGAAAATGGATCGACTGATAACGGGCCTAGTTCACTAATATAATACCTGAAAATTAACAAAATGAATTTGAAATTGAATGATAAAAACTCGTTAATTCGTTTTTAAACCAATCGTTTACATACCAAAAACTAATTTATACATCTATAATAGCCTTTATACAAGATAGGAGAATGTTTTCCTTCTAGATCCGGGGCCCGTTTTACTAAACAACTTACGGAAAATGTTTGCGTAAGTCATAATTGATTAACATGGATAATATCTTCAATGAAAGTACAATATTGCAATGTGACACGTCATTGGAAGCGTCTCGGAGAGACGATTCCAATGATGTGTTACTTTGCAATATTGCTTTGCCAAGTATTGAAAGAAAAGAACTTGTTGTTTTAGACTTACGCAAATCTTAAGCGTAAACTGTTTAGTAAAACGGGCCCCTAGTTTCGCCATTCTATACGCTTTTTTCTGAATGTCGGACTAACTTTTTGCAAATACTAATATGAACAAATACTATCAACACAATGAGTAAAATGTTAACGTGTTTTTGCAAACTTTATGGAAACATTAAAAGCATAGTATGAGAGCATTTAAGGTTAGGAGAGTGACCCAAGGGTAGAGCATCGGTCTCGGGACACGTGGGTTCGAATCGCTTGTGTAGCGGGATCTGCCTTGCGACTTTTCATTTATCCACATTCGGCACGATAACTAGTTTATTATACAGAAAGCAGAATCGAGGGTGATACATCTAAGTTGTAAGAACTTGTTTCACAATCGATGTAAAATAAACAAGTTTTTATCAAACTTAATTTAGGTAATTGTTCGTTCATTTGAAGTCGTTCATTTATGGTTTCAATAATTGCTATTGAGCTATATGAGCATTTCACTAATCCACTCAAAAGACCAAGCATTCTTAGAAAAAGCATATCTATTACAAAGGTTGTAACTGCTTCTACAAAGTTTGAGCTTCTGTAAAATAAGGTAGGGTACCCGTAAGACAGATGAACTTGTTAAGAACCATTTCGCCATCCACTAAAAGGCTGAGCATTATTTAAAAAACAACAACCGTATATTTAACCCTTATAATGCTGGAATAGACTTCATGCTTATACAAACAGGTTAGACCCAGGCCAGCCGCCAATTTACGTATCTTTCCTCATCAAAATCAGAGAAATATATGTGTCTCTGTCAAAATTAAGCAGTTATTTAAGGTTTTGGAGAGGAGACGACACAAAAATATATTTTTAGAAAATTACCCAGCATTCTAAGAGTTAAGGCCTGAGTATATCTAAAAAAATATACATGTTAAAGGTCGTTGCATACATGGACCTTATCGTATATCCAAGGCCTGGGCTTAGTTGCATACTTGGGAAAAAGAAAAATATCTTTAACACACCATATAATTGGTTATGTACTGTATGGACTATAGCAGAATGTACCTCCCGCTATAGGATAATTTCCCTATAGCATGAGATAAGCAATTCCCCACCCACTTCTATGTCCAATAATTATTGATAAAACACTTATTGTAAAACGTGAAGTCAGGGGGCGGGCCAACATGCTGTAACTATTATCATTACCGCACGCGGGCATCTAACTAGCGAAGGGCTTCCATTGGGGTTTACAAATAAACGAATTGGGATTGACTTTATAAAATAAAGGATATTGGCCGTTTTCATGTGTTGTAGTGAATTTGTGAATAAACTAATTTTGGAGTTTTAAGGGGAAAGGAAAGTGGTTAATTTGATATACTCATTTTGGGAGTTTTAAGGGGAAGTATGGCGTTGCGAGATAAATTTCAGGTATTTTATGTTTCTAAGTATATTAACGTATCGATAAGCCGTTCAATGATTATTGATCTGGACCGCATATCGAAATCTTTTTTAACAACGAGCACTTCACACGTCATCTTATATCAATAAACCGTTCCATAACGTGAATGCATGTAAAACTGTATCATAAGCTAAAATATGTGCACTTTTTGTCATCGGCTTAAACGTGTTTCTGTTGGATTTTTATGTACTCAACTTTCATTTTGACGATGACCAGTTTGTATTCATATTCGTTCCTTTAGTTCACATAGTAGAAAAGTGCAGATGCTCTCATCCAATTGCTTCCACGTTCATTATTAATCTATATCATAATTCTATCATGAAAGGTCAAATTAGCTGACTACTGAAGATCATAATTAGATCCAATGTTTGATAGATAGTTTAGGCAATCTACAATGCATGATCCACTTATTGCTGTCGTTACATAGGTTTACAAGGATTATCACGCATCAACTACAACACACACTATCGCTTTTTTCACAATTACTTCTACTTAAAACCGTTAGTTATCAATTTTAATGTTTGTACGCTAAATACTACGTTGTGAGTTCACGAATGCACATGGTACGTGGATTGTGAACACGTGCTAGATATGGATAAGTATGATATGACATTCCAAATTACACTCCTATGTGGCTGGTGAATGACATAACATAAAGGTCTCAGTAAATCATATGATACAAAGAGTGACTATATGGAATAATAAGTGTGGTGAAATGATTTTTTTTGGTCATAAATTTAGTGAAATAGTGATAAATTGTTATAAAAGGCAATTTATCATCAACTTGTATTCTATAATTGGTCTCTCTAAATACTTCGTCCTCAACCCTTTACCAAACGCCAACTTTTTGACTGTCCTAAATTGAAAGAATTCGCAGACACAATTTTTAAGATCTGATGCGATTGAAGTACAATCTTCCTATAGGGCAGAAAACATTGTTTTGTCACGAGCAATGTCTCCTTTTCCCACAAAGTTTTCAAGAGTTGTCTGTAAGAAACTTATCAAATGTCGTTATTGTTTGGTAATGGGTTAAGGGCTATCGGGAAGGACGTTTCATACAAAACTAAAGATAATTGTCCGACTAAGTCGATAACCCTTTTCACACACATACATATATATATACGCGTTGCAACGTACAGGTAGCAGAAGACTCTTACATCAATTGTATCAATTGTATCAACAATAGAAATCAAGTTTCTTGTTATTCATAGACATAGACATACTGATTCACACCGCATATCACAAATATCAGAAATTACATGTTTTGTCATACGCTATAGCCCTCTCCGCTATATTTTTTTTTTTCAAATCGGGCCTGTCACTAAATTAAGTCTAATTCATAATATAAATTTATCATTGTTTTGCTTGAGAAAGAAGAACTTCAAAAGAGGACTCTGGGGTAGTGTTTCATGGCTGTTAGCGTCAAGGATTAAAACCACTGGTATCAGGTTCGATCCCTGATAAAAGCTTTTCTTTTCATCGTACAGTGTCATTGAACAAGACACTATTCTTACACATGTCCTGGTAAAATACAAAGAAAGACTAATATGTTTAATTTACATTGATTATAACAGAAGCTTGAAGCTTATTAAATTCAATACCGACGACTTCTTCCTTGATTTTAACCAGAACTCGGGCTGATTTGAGAGCAAGCCCCGGCAATTTTCATCTTGTCTAACGGGGATCGACCCGGGGCCCTCGATACAAAAGGTGGATATTCTCTATTTCTCCATTACTGTCGCCAACAAATATGCCTACTCAACATGTGAACCGTTAGGACGATATATTAAAACAAGGTTGAAATCGACGGTTTACCTATTAAAAAAGGGATCGATGAGAAATGTGATGTTTAATACAGTTTGCCCTGAGTATATTACAGCGATATAAATCCACTCATTGTTATTCTATACTTCAATACTTTCTATAGAATAGAGAGTTCAAATATTGAAATAAGCATGCGATAAATCCAATCTTGTTTCGTAAGGAATTTACGAAATATTTAAACCTATCGTTCAAGGGAATCTTTACTCAATGGTATTTTAACTTCGACTTTTATTTTGATTTAAATCCCGTGGATTTTAGTTATATTACTGGGTATATTTTTTACTAAACAACTTAAGGAAAATATTTGCGTAAGTCATAACTGATAAATATTGATAGTATCTTCAATGAAAGTACAATATTGCAATGTGACACGTCATTGGAAGCGTCTCGGAGAGACGCTTCCAATGATGCGTTACTTTGCAATATTGCTGAAACATTTGCGCCAAGTCAAAACAATAGTCCCTTTTGTTATATTGAAATAAGAGTATTTGTTGTTTTAGACTTACGCAAATCTTAAGCGTAAACTGTTTAGTAAAACGGTAATTTGATGTTTGTGTTTAAACACGGTCTTCATAGGCAATCATAGGCAAGCATGCTATGAAATGGGATTCTTTTTTGTGAATGATGCAATACATGCATTTAAACTTCTCAAAGCGGCAAAAGGGATGGATCTATCTTACTCTTTGTTGCACTGAACGTTCCGCATTCTATGAAACTTCACTTTAATCCTTTCGTAAAAATTTAATTAAAAACAAAAAACATTCGTTTCGCCTTTCTTTATCATGTGAATTCAAAAAGGACACTACAAAGGAACATAAATCGACTGACAATTTGCTTTTTGTTCTTTTAACGGGTTTAAACGAATTACAACGATTTTCCAGATAAATAACGACTTTAAAGGGAATCACAAATACGAGACTATGGCTCTAAATTGTGCCTTGCCAAATTAAACTCTCACGTAACCGGCAGAACAAGTAGGGCTAAAACCCGGATAGCGTTTCATTAAAATAAAATAAAGTATTTGTGTAAGTCAAAACTGATATAAATGGATTGTATCTTATATTAAAATGATATTGTAACGTGACACGTCATTCAAATGATGAATTACTTTGCATCATGACTCATCTCAACGTCAAAATAGTAGGAAATTGTTATTTTAAATTCACACTAATTCTAAGCATACTCCGTTCACCAAAACGCTACCAGGACCCCGTTTTGCTTGTCCGCTACCTTAATAACTGGACCGACAATTTTTATAAAAGATACTCTAGCCTTTTGTATACATATGTGTATATATATCTTAATAATTCGCACCTCATGTTAAGATTTGGAGTGCACCTGTATAATACTAATACCGCAGTGTTTCGGACTCAAAATCGCTCTCAAAGTTTGTGGATATGTTTAAAAATCATTCGGATATCGCGGATTCCATGCCTGGTATTACATATGATAGAATTGGGAACCGTGAAACGTTGAACAGTCGCCGTTTCACAAGTTAGTTGATACGACGTTATAATTACTTGTTTAATCCTTAAAGTGCTGGAACCGACTTCATGCTTATGCAAACAGGTTAGATCCAGGCCAGCCGCCAAGTAAATTGAGTATCTTTCATCATCAAAATTAAACATATATTTAAGGTTTTCGAAAGAAGACGACACAAAACTCTGTTTTTAGAAAATTACCCAGCATTCGAAAGGTTAATAATCGCTCTTATAGGAATCTCTTGATATTTCGAATGTCTCCTTCATGAAGGACATTGGATATTTCTTTGATCTTCAATACAAGCAAATGTTGTCCTCTTTCCCTCCAATGATTTCTACCAAATACCATTGGGAAAACTTTAGTTTTCGCGCTCTTTTAGTGTCTTCTGCTGTTGCTTTTAATTCAAATCAATTAAATAACAAATGAAGAGATGATCTATTTCATATTGACATGTTCACGCGTTTAGGCGCCTTATTAATATTATATGTTTGCTTACATGTTTAATGGTTTCTTCAGACAATTAGCAACACGTCGAGATATTTCCTTCGTATAGTTTCTAGTAGTAGAAAAGTTTCAATGTCACCTGCTGCTACGAATGATATTGATTTTGTCTAACATCGATTTATTTAAACGTTTGTGTAGGGGGAAGTATGTTAATTGATCCTATCTATTATTTACATCTAACATGTCACTACAAAGTCGTTTTCTTCTCGTCTATTTCAGAGTGGAGAGATTACTGACACGCATTTAAAGGGTAAGTCATTCATTAATTCGATACTGATTGTGTTTTTCTATACATAGTTACTTCCCTTTGTTATTGGGTGGTTCTAAGGATACATTAGTCCGAATGATCAAGACGTAGATAGTTCATTCTACACATTTAAAGCTTGGATTATCCGAGTTATGAATAAATACAAACTCGGGTGATCTAAGCTGTGGTTGCATGATGGAATATATAAGTCTGAACTAATCAAGTCTATCTAATGAAAACACCTCTGAAGTAATATGGAAGCCGCAATAGTGTTTCTCGCGATACTTCATTGTACCTTCGTTTCCAAGTATCGATCTTAAATGGAACATCCAAATAGTTATTTAAATGTTTAAGGAAACAAACATATATTACAATATATGATTGCATTATTATGGATGACTAACCGATAGAAATGATTTAAAACGATGCCCAACACTTCCATATTCCTTAAACTACTCAACGTGGATTACAAGTAACATAGGGAATTTGTTTTGAGCCGGGGACGATTCACCCGAAAAGCTGTAACCCTACACTTACGCACGAGTAACCTGGGGTCCAGGATACCGTTCTACCAAGCGACCTAAAATAAAATGTGCGAAAGTCAAAACTGATAAACATGGATAGTATCTTAAATGAAATTACAATATTGCATTGTGACATGTCATTGGAAGTGTCTCGGAGGGACGATTCCATTGATGTGTTAATTTGCAATATGTTCAGCTAAGAATTGAAATAAGTGTGAATATTGGTTTGGAGTTAAGCAAATCTTAAGCGTCAAATGTAACGTACGAGGTGTACTTAAGCGTCAAATGTAACGTACGAGGTGTACTTAAGCGTCAAATGTAACGTACGAGGTGTACTTAAGCGTCAAATGTAACATACGAGGTGTACTTAAGAGTCAAATGTAACGTACTAGGTGTACTTCTAAGATTATGGAAATTCCTGAGTAGTTACGATTGGAAGCTTTAACGTCTGGATCGTCCTGCCTTAGATAAAAACCTGTTCAATTGGCGGCTCTTGGCTTAATATTAAAGGTTGCGTCTTAAACTATCATTTGCTTTCAAAATCTAATAATTAACCACACACTTACCCTTGCGAAACGGTCCTATCTATAGAGATTTATTTGTAAAGTGTGTAGATGTTTTACAGAATTTGATTTTCTAATGTACTTAAGTACACACTAAGCCATCAAGTTCTCAACTGCAGCAATGGAATGGCACTGGATAGTCAATGAATCTTTCTACGTGTTGCACGCCTTGAATACAGATTCGAATTGTTTGGTTAAACCTGTATAATTACTTGTAGCAGCCTTAACCGCCACCTAAACTCTTTAAGTTTTGTTGATATATCGCAGATACATTCGAATTACTAGGATAAAACTACCGATAACTAACTATAGTTGAAAGTGGTGTAAAACTCTAAACATACATCTTGACTCTTACATCTCGTTACAGATATCGAAGACACATTCAAGCTGTTAGACCAGGACCACGATGGTCGACTGTCCAAGACGGAACTGGCCAAGCTACTCCGATACACGGGGACGTTAAAGTCGGATAAAGAGCTCGACGAGATGTTAGACCCAATCGACAAAGACCGTAAATATACATTATCTCTTCTTAACCCTTTCCCAAACAATTACGACATTTGACCATTATATTGCAGACGACTTTTGAAAACATTGTTGGAAAAGGAGAAATTGCTCGTAACTATTTCTAATTTTTCAGATCTTCATTACAGATGACGGGTCAATAGACTTTCAGGAGTTTAAATCGTTCATCATATAAATCTACATTACAGATAACGGGTCCATAGACTTTCAGGAGTTTAAATCGTTCATCATATAAATCTACATTACAGATGACGGGTCAATAGACTTTCAGGAGTTTAAATCGTTCATTATATAAATCTACATTAAATATGACGGGTCAATAGACTTTCAGGAGTTTAAATCGATCATCATATAAATCTACATTACAGATAACGGGGGCCCGTTTTACTAAACAGTTTACGCTTAAAATTTGCGTAAGTCTAAAACAACAAGTCCTTTTATTTCAATATTTGGCAAAGCAATATTGCAAAGTAACACATCATTGGAATCGTCTCTCCGAGTCGCTTCCAATGACGTGTCACATTGCAATATTGTACTTTCATTGAAGATATTATCTATGTTAATCAATTATGACTTACGCAAACATTTTCCGTAAGTTGTTTAGTAAAACGGGCCCCGGGTCAATAGACTTTCAGGAGTTTAAATCGTTCATCATATAAATCTACATTACAGATAATGGGTCAATAGACTTTCAGAAGTTTAAATCGTTCATCATATAAATCTACATTACAGATAACGGGTCCATAGACTTTCAGGAGTTTAAATCGTTCATCATATAAATCTTTATTACAGATAACGGGTCAATAGACTTTCAGGAGTTTAAATCGATCATCATGTAAATCTACATTACAGATAACGGGGGCCCGTTTTACTAAACAGTTTACGCTTAAAATTTGCGTAAGTCTAAAACAACAAGTCCTTTTATTTCAATATTTGGCAAAGCAATATTGCAAAGTAACACATCATTGGAATCGTCTCTCCGAGTCGCTTCCAATGACGTGTCACATTGCAATATTGTACTTTCATTGAAGATATAATCTATGTTAATCAATTATGACTTACGCAAACATTTTCCGTAAGTTGTTTAGAAAAACGGGCCCCGGGTCAATAGACTTTCAGGAGTTTAAATCGTTCATCATATAAATCTACATTACAGATAATGGGTCAATAGACTTTCAGAAGTTTAAATCGTTCATCATATAAATCTACATTACAGATAACGGGTCCATAGACTTTCAGGAGTTTAAATCGTTCATCATATAAATCTTTATTACAGATAACGGGTCCATAGACTTTCAGGAGTTTAAATCGTTCATCATATAAATCTACATTACAGATAACGGGTCCATAGACTTTCAGCAGTTTAAATCGTTCATCATATAAATCTACATTACAGATAATGGGTCAATAGACTTTCAGAAGTTTAAATCGTTCATCATATAAATCTACATAACAGATAACGGGTCAATAGACTTTCAGCAGTTTAAATCGTTCATCATATAAATCTATATCACAGATAACGGGTCCATAGAAATTCAGGAGTTTAAATCGTTCATCATATAAATCTACATTACAGATAACGGGTCAATAGACTTTCAGGAGTTTAAATCGTTTATTATCGAGAAGGACTTTTTGAAGGAGCTAGCGGACGAGGTGAATTACGAAATGCAGGACGCCTTTAACGTGTTTGACAAGAACGGTGACGGTTATATAGACAAGGAGGAGCTGAGGGTCGTGTTAACAACATTAGGTAGGTATTTTTTTTCTTCCCCCCCCCTTTCAATTTTCATCAAGCAATCAAAAAAGCTAAAAAGGAAATAGAATTCATACAAAAAACAAGAATACCGTAAAGCCTATACATCGTCAAAATGTTATTTTCAGAAAATATTAAAAACGAACAATATTTATAGTATATAGGCATTACAGGCGAAGGCCTTGTTTAAAAATGGGAATCAAATTCCTTTATTTTCAAAGTACTAAACTGTTAACGAGATGTCATTAATTCGTTTCTTTCCTTCTTTGTAAGGCACTTGTTGTGCGAACCTTTGTGAGACAGGCACGTACCATATTTTTGTCAACAGCTCTATGGGTCTAAGACGTTACATTGAACAATTTCTGTCTCTTTTGTTAGGTGACAAGATGCCAGAAGAGCTAGTAGAAGAGTTTCTAAGGGAGGCCGATTTAAATGGAGACGGGATGATAGACTATGCAGGTAAACATCACAGGATTAGTCGCATTAGTTAAAACTTATGTAACGTTCGTTGGACGTTTATGCAAATTGGGGACCTAATGCATTGTTTGAGAGAAGATACTAATATATATATATATATATATATATATATATATATATATTTATTTATAACACAACCACTCAGTGAACGACAGTGTTTTTCACTGATCGGATGTGTTTGTGTCTTTGAGACGTTCATTTGCTCAGTGCGTTACATTGGTGGCAGAGGTGGGATTAAGCATTCTCCTTCTATAGGAGTTACCTTCCCCATGTGTTTCCCAAGGGCCAAGACTTGGAACAAGTCTTCTCGGAGTAGGGAGTTATGTAACCTTTGTTGAACGTTTATGCAATTTAACATTTTTATAGAGAACAAACTGGTATATATATGGACAACACAACCGTTCAGTGTACGACAGTGTTTTTGACTGATCGGATGTGTTTGTGTCTTTGAAAGGTTCGTTTCTTGTGAAATGGTCAAATATAACGATTGTATCCATAGCAAACAAGTTAATAGTTTTAAACACTGAATATCAGTCCTTTTTCGCAAAGAAGGCAACATTTCTTCTTTATCGACTTTACATTCGGAACTACGCGGGTATTTCCCTGAGCTGAGAAATACACATTGTACGTAAGTGTGAGGTAACAATACTTCTGGAGATCGTCCCCGGATAAAAACATTTTTCCTATAAGCGTCCACGTAAAGTAGTTCAATATACGTTGAAGTGTTGAACATCAATTTGAACACCTTTCTATCAGTAAATCATACATTATAGTGAAAGCATAAGTTGTCATATATTAACTGTTTCCTTAATCAAATTAAATGATGGTCTTGACTTCACATTTAAGATCTATATTTGAAAATGATAGTAAAATGACAGAAGTCTCGCACGAAACAGTTATGGCGGCTTCCATATCATATTAGACGTGTTTTCATTGGATAAACCAGAGGAGTTCAGATTGTCAATTTTAGTGTGTTCTGCTCATAAAGAGCATCACATATTCTTTTATGTGTATGAGACATGTATGTTAGTTTGAGACCGATCCTTTTCGTTCTCATTTGGTGTGTCAGCATAGAGAAAACCACCGTATTCATGTTTCTATTATTTCAGAATTCGCCAAACACATGGGCTACTGACGCATGCGCACTCACAGTCGAGTACATATCCGGCAGCCAAACATACAGCATTCATCGTTAACATTGTCATGTCGACACTGTATAACCAACATTTCGTAATTTATTCATAGAGACAAAAATATAAACAACATTTCTGTTTTACAGTGTCGGCATGGTAAAGCTAGTTTAGTGGGAATTTGGGTGATCGAAGGACTACAGCTTGGAATCATTTAACCCATTACCGAAACAATAACGACATTGGACGAGTTTGTTGCAGACGACTATGGAAAACATCGTGGGAAAAGGAGAAATTGCTCTTAACGAGCAATTTATCCTTTGCTCACAGTGTTTTCTGCCCTATCAGAAGAATATGTTTCTATTTCATCACATTTTGAGAGGGCCTCTGCAAACTCCTTCAATTTGGAACATTTGAACATTTAGCGTTTGGTAAAGGGTTAAAAAGCATCAGGGTCTTGATTGGTTCCTTCCAAACTAGAGGGGACCAATCGGCGATGAGATAACATCTGTCATTGAAAGGCTTGGCACCAATCGACGATTAGACATCATCCGTAAATAGAAATGCTAAATGCTTACTTCATAATAACAAAACATTATCAATGTAAAATGAGCTATTTACGTCTGGATCATTCGGACTGGCCCAGTGACTGAGGAATAAAGAAGAAAGAAAAACATTGTGTTTTAACCCAACTTCATCAGCTACCGCTTTTTCTAAGTTATTTGTTCTAGGAGAAGTGTTTGTGTTTAATTTCATGCTGATCATATCATTCCAGACTTCAAATAGTTTAGCCGTAATGAAACAGAAAAAAAGTTTAAAAAACTATGTAAAATAGAGGCACCTATATTGTTAAAATTTCTGTGCGTCATACGATCTTTAAACTTTCGAAAATAGAGGAATATAGATTAATCTAATATTTCAGCAGAGAAACCAACAGCATATAAGATGAATTTTGACGTTTTTCATTTTATAAAAATCCGAGGGAAATCCGACATAATCTAAATATAGCGTCAAGCTATGAACAACCGGTCACGTGACGCTCATGTGATACTAAGATTACACGCTGAAAACAAAAATGGACGCTGACGCTAGTATCTTCTAAGTTGGGTGTAAGTCACCACGTGACAGGCACTTGACAGCCCACGTGACGTAACTAATTACCATATAGCTGTTGTAACATACAAAAGTCGAGGCCGTCGGTTTTTTCCGTCAATATCTTCATTTATACCGCGATTTCGGCGATTTTTTTAATGAATATTTGTCAGAAGCATAGCTGAATACCATACGCAAATTCTCATTTTTACCTATATATATTTAGTGTATGACGTCCAGCATCTTTAATGAGTGGGACCCTCCTGGATTTATACAGGGCCATAATGTATGAATGTATGTAAACAATATATGCTAAGAATATAAATCTTGGCCAATATGTATAGGTTTAAATCAAAATGGAAGATAAGACTATAAATATTTTAGCCAATATAAGTAAATGATCAAATATACATATTGGCCAATATAAGCACATTTTTAAATCAAAATTGAAGCGCTAATAACAAATCTTGGCCAATATAAGCATATGTTAAAATCAAAATGGAAGCTAAGAATATAAATATTTTAGCCAATATAAGTATATGTTTAAAACAAAATGGAAGCTAAGAATATAATTATATCTTGGCCAATATAATCATAATGTTTAGATAAAAATGGAAGCTAAGACTACATGTATACATCTTGGCCAATATAAGTACAATGTACATCTTTCAATCAAAATGGAAGATAAGAATATACATATTGGCCAATATAAGTACATGTTTAAATCAAAATGAAAGCTAAGAATATCAATATTTTAGCCAATATAAATATATCTTTAAATCAATAAGGATGCTAGAAAAAGATATATATTGGCCAATTTTCGTATACATAAATTTTTAAATCGAAATGGAAGGTAAGAATATTTTAATGGGCCAATATTAAAATATGTTTAAATCCAAAAATTTGCGGATTAATTGCTCGGACAAAACCGCAATATGATCATTGTGTGGTATTGTCCGAGCAATTCATCCGCAACATTTCGGTCATACACTCTCTCTTGCAAACCTTGCAGAGGTGCCCGAATGCACAAATTCCTAAGTGAATATGTGTCCAAAAGGTTGCGAAACTAGCACACGGGTAATAACGTATGATCAACATTTATACAAATACGAAACTCTTGACAAGACATGACCGCCAGTAGTTTGGTTGTGACTGGTAATGTTATAACTGTACATACCCTTCTCTACTGCCATGTAGAACATCATTGCATGTTTCATCACTTTCTTGTCAACTTTCAATTTATGAGAGTAAATATTTTCTAAAAATACCAATTGTGTTTTTGTCGATGTATATACCTTCATTTTTCATGTGAATCTTAGAGTTTAAGATCCAGAATAAAGAAGCGTGATTTCTAATTGAACACGAGCCAACGAAATTTTTTACAGGAAACCTTTAATTCGTCTTCTTTCCCTTACATGTTTTATATACAAATGCCTGTCGTTTATTTTTGTCTTTAACTGATTATGAGTATGGTTAATATCATGAGTTGAACCATACTTCCTCTGATATTGATATTGACTTTCATGAGGTTATAGATAAAGCGGGGTTTCGGTGCAGTTTAAGATAATGTTTATGTTACATCCGCATTGAATGATATAATTGTTGGGCGTTAATTTTGATATGTCCAACATGAACTAGTTCGATAAAAGGTTTTGGTTGGTTTAGATTTAACTATCCTATTGAACCAAAATGTCATTTTTTCCGCGACGGCATAGCATTCAGGTACAGGACTCAATCCTGAACGTGTTAGTACATGTTACCTGAACAACCTTCCAGTACTGGGCTAGGAAATGCGTCTTGTCAAAGTAAAACCCTTTAATCATGTTATTGATCATAATTAGGTAAGGAAAGGGCAATCCACGGTAATATGAATTATCGCTATATAATCATATTTTTGACCATTAATAGGCTAGGCAATGTGTCTTACCAAAGAACACTCCATGGTAGTATAAATGATCGCCATTTAACCATATTTTTGACCATTAATATGTTAGGCAACGTGTCTTGCTAAAGGACACTCCATGGTAGTATAAATGATCGCCATTTAACCATATTTTTTACCATTAATATGTTAGGCAATGTGTCTTGCTAAAGGACACTCTAGTGTAATATAAATGATCGCCATTTAACCATATTTTTGACCATTAATAGGTTAGGCAATGTGTCTTGCTAAAGGACACTCTAGTGTAATGTAAATGATCGCCATTTAACCATGTTATTGAAAATACCCAGTCGTTATTGCGTAATATTCATATCAATATGGACGCCATTTATGACTTGTCAAAGGAAGGACAAATCTATTTATGACGCACTGACGCCATTGAAACTATGAATACATATTGACTAAATCTGACCCGGATCTAGGGTGCCGTTTCACTAAACATTTATGCTAAAAATCTGCGTAAACTCAAAACAATATTATCTTTTATGTCATTATTGGACTAAGCAATATTGCAAAGTAATACATCATTGGAAGCGTCTCTCCGAGACATTGCCATCTTGTACATTCATACTATCCATGATCATCAGTTTTGACTTACACAAATATTTTCATTAGTTTATTGACTAAACAAGATCCGGATCAGAGACCCGTCGGATACAGACTCTACACCAGGAGGATACTCTATTTTATGCTATTGTTGGAAAGTTCATCCATGAACATACGTTATATAACTTCGTTATTTACCTACTTATCTAATCAACATATTACTCAGTATGATATCAACGTTTTTACACACCCATAGCAGATAACTTAACCCTTAAAATGCTGTATGATTTTTTTGAAATAGATTTTTGTGTTATCTGCTTTCCAAAACCTTAAATATGTGCTTAATTTTGATGATACTCAATTTACTTGCCGGCTGGCCTGGATCTAACCAACTTGCATAAGCATGAAGTCGGTTCCAGCACTATAAGGGTTACGAGTGAATCATTTCAAAAAAGGGGGAAAATGCTCACGATGAATTTACCTTTCCTGTAACAAACCATTGTGTAAAACGTTCATGAAGGAATGTGTTTAAAGGGTTTCGCCCATTTTTCACATTCCAATACAGAGTGACGTGCACTGATGATAACCCTAAAAACCATAAAAACGTTCCCATTATAAGCCTTCTGTCTCAGTTAGACTAGTGGACATTACATGGACGCGATGCTGGTGTTTCTACAATTACTCATACTTTATATAGGAACAGGTATGTCTCGTGTAAAATCTGGACTGGGCTAAACTATAAGGGATTTGTAAGGAGAGTTTTAATTCAACCCTGTCAAAATTTTAAGATATTAAACCTTATAGTGCTGGAACTGACTTCATGTTCGTGCAAACAGGTTAGATCCAGGCCAGCTGCCAACTAAATTAGCGGCTGGCCTGTGACCTAACCTGCTTGTTACTCTGAATATCTTTCCTCATCAAATTTACGCATATATTTAAGGTTTTGGAAAGCAGACGATACCAAAATCTATTTTTAGAAAATTACTCAGCATTAAAAGGGTTAAGGTGAGTGTTGTTATACCCATTAAGGATAACGCAATAAAAACGTATATTTGGTAAGAAATAAGGGATGTTTAATGAGAGTGTTGTCATCTATCAAAGGTAATACGCATACGCATTGTTATAACGTATTAGTATTTTGACTGGGTTAAAAATTGGAGACAGGTGTGTAATAACGCCACGTAAGCATTGCAAAACATTGGGCTAGGAAAGATATAATGGAATCTTAAGTTGAGTTCAGTTCAAAAGTTTATTAGCGTAACTTATACAAGTTGTTGCTTACATATTGACATATCATTATGACAAACACCATAAATTAAAACAATACAGTAAAGTATTTTTGAACATAACGTTTTATATTAATATTATTCCTTAAGGAGAAAAGTGTGAAAATGCTATTAATGAATGTGTTTATGTATCGGTATATAAATATGAATACATATGACCATTCAAATTAGTAATAGATTAACATTATTGTAGCTGGGTAAGTTCGGTTTAAGAGAGTATGACCCAACTCACCTGCAGCCATTTGTATAAACGATGGTAAAACATACCCTCGGTTAAAATTAACCGACGGTTAAATTCGCGGTTAGGTAACCACGACGGTTAAGTCGTTTGTATAAACGCGTTTTACTCAACGTTAACCTAACTAGAAATGGTATGTTTTAACCCACGGTTAAAGTTACCGAAAATCCCAAAATGCAACATGATCGTGACGTCATTTTCCCGCAAAGCTGTCAGATGAAAGGTAAATATTGTTTATTTAGTCTGAATGATCCAGACGTAGACATTTCATTCTTCGCAACACAGTTACACCTTGGATCATACAAGTTAGTATTCATTATGGTTTGCCTAAATAACACTTCGACTAGATACACAACTGTACTTACGTAATCGAAAACATCCCTACAAGAGATGAAATAACAATTGTCAAAACATGCGAGCTCGTCGCCAAATAGTGATTGGGAAAGAGAAGATTGCAACAGAAAACTATAAAGAATTAGTGTGTTAGCTACGTAAGGTACCTAAGCTCCACATCATCACTGTGAAAGCTATCTAACAATTGATGTATAAAGCAATTTGTCTTTCCACGCACGCCACACTTCCCTCAACAAACGATCACCTGTACATGTTTATACATGTACAATGTATGTCAAATGATATACTAAGTATAAAATGTGGAGTTTAAATGTGACACATTGTCCTTGGTTACAGCATATATTATGTGCTCATGAGACATAGGGGGACCTGTGTAAGTAGATAAGGTGATTGACTTGTTATCCAAGGGTTCTGGGTTCCAGCCCACCACTGGTTTTGTAGGAATTATGAATATCCTTTTACAAAACACTTCAGAGTCCTAGCCTGGTATAGTTGATATTTTATCAATGAGTCAGTTTGGAAAAAAAATCTCCATATACTTAATCAGTTGTACTTTTTCATTGTTAAATTATTTCTATACCTATTTTACTTTGCTTTGTTCATTTAAATACCATTATTCTTCATAATGCCTTAAATACAACTCTTTTCCCAATTCAACAAAAAGGTAAAACGAATCTTCAGGAAAAAGCTATTTTAACAATGTGATAAATGCTCATCATGATCAATTATTGTTCCTTTATTGTCACATGAAAAGATTGTGGGGGATACCCAAATATGAGAACAAACATACATGTACATGTATTTCTAAAGACATCTAACTATTTCAGTGACTGACAATAGTTTCTATGATGAAATGTTTTTGTGTCTTTGGAAGGTCTCTTTGCTTGGTATTATATGAGACAGTTTCATTACAAAGATCATTTCTTAATTGGGCCTGAGCTTCATTAAGTCTAAAGAAATACTGGAATTCTTCCTTATATATAAGGTCAGTTGGTATTTAACCATGTTGTCTGTATCACTCCCTCTAAACATGTCAAATGTACTCTATTATCTACTTATATTTTTGATTTTACAGAAAACAGATATTCCAGGACAGCAGAAACTAGAGTAGACATGGAAAACTATTCTAAAATGTATTAAAGTGGACAACATTTCCAAGTTATTTTAATATCCATTTATGAAATATTTGAAGACAACATATTTCAATATTATATTTCCTTCCAGACTACATTGTGTGTTAATTAGAGGGAATATAATGCATGCTTTGAGCCTCTGTGGCTTAAGAGTAACAAACTTAAAATTGCATGACCCTTCTCAGCATGGGTTCAAATCTCGGGTGACCGCATTTGGATCTTCATGTGATAATCTTCTGACTGACAAGAAGAATGTGGATGGTTCAATCCTGCTAGTCCAACCCTTATGGGCATTTATGTTTGGGATATTTCTTCCTTTAAGTGTACTGGGCATCACAACATTTCAGAAATATTGACACAATGTAAAGTCCATATAAATAAATAAACCATGCTAAACACAAATCCTTTCTGTAAAATTTATTATAAATTATATTGTACAAGCAAATTTGATAAATGTAGGTCTTTGTAA
This sequence comes from Cerastoderma edule, assembly GCA_947846245.1. NCBI lineage: Eukaryota > Metazoa > Mollusca > Bivalvia > Cardiida > Cardiidae > Cerastoderma > Cerastoderma edule. The sequence continues at coordinate 22,491,931 of OX401420.1, forward strand.
TCTTCTGGACACTGCATGTTGTGCTGCATCTGAAAAAAAAGAAGCATGTTCATTGAAAATTTAGTTTAAAACTTTCAAACATAGTATAAACATTAAAAAAATCATCATGAAAACATGCCATATTTTCAATTGTTAGTTATATTTGGTATAACAAAAGAGAGCAGGAGTCATGTAGTATAATCTTATTTGAGGTGCTATCATTTAAGAGACTTTTTTTTACCTATTCCTCATGTGATATCATCTGGAATTGGAATTCTGTCAAGTCTGTCATTTAGTTTCATGTATACAGTGGAAAGTTATGTTTTGTATAAAAAGACATATAATAAATATTATAATCAATACAGCTGATTACTGGTTTTTTTTCTCAATGTTTTAACTGCACAGTATTGTTTTGTGTTCATTGCTGTGTCAACATTTTTTCAGTTATATTACAGCTTATCTGAATTGCACAAGTACTTATGCCAGATTCATAGAATCAGCCTTACCTGGATTTGAGTATTGAATATGAAGGAATGGTCTGCATGTGTACCAACTACCTCCAGAGATAACACCTTTGTCAATCTGAAAATAAGAAACCTTTTTCCATCAGTCATGTGATCTATCTTAAACATATGTAACATGTGATGAAACCAAAAAAAAAAAAAACAGGTAAAGACTATGTCTTTGATCTACTACATAAGCTTTGGAGGAAATTGTCTGCCCTATAAATTATAAACATCAATTCATAAAAAAGCAAATATATATTTTAATTTCAAAAGTGGAATACTTAAAGTAATTGATGTCAGATATATACTCATACAGGATTAAACCCTTCCTTTCATTGTTTTACCTTTAAATGCACTTGAAGCAGAAGACAAAAGAAACCATTGTGACAATAAGTGAAATTGCTCAGCATGAGCTGCTTTAATGTTACATGTAATTTCCAATTTCATAGTCCAAAAGGCCATTTATCATAATTGATGTGTCTGATGTGATCATTTTTGGCAACACTCAAAATCCAAATTGAGGAAGAGGGTTAATACTGTTAACTCATTCCTTCATATAAACAAACTGTAATGTACCTTCAGCAGAAGACCTTATAAACTGCTGGTGAGTAATGGTTAGTGTCATGGACTTGAAATTGGACAACTGATTCAACAATCGGTTCAAAACCTGATGTTTGCATATACATGTATTTGTGTGGAGTGTCTTTGGGCAAGACTCACTTCCTAGCCTAGAACAGAACTCAGGCAACATGTACAACAGTTTAAAGAATGGTCAAAGTGATAACTCTGCCATACTGGTTCTTTGAAAGCAAAAGGAAACAATGTTATTTAAAGGTCTTTCCTTCAAGACCAATTTCTCCTTTTATCAAAATGGTATGTTACTAAGATCCCTGTCCTTTCTGTCTGGGTTAAGATCAATGAAGGCATATGGATTTTCAAACAGATTATTTCTTGACTGACATACTGAATGGAGATGGTTCTTCCTTAAGGGCAGTTAAGATTGTGGTCATTCTCCATCTGTTAATAACCATACGTCACAACAACACTCAAATTCTTTGCCACTATGTCAATCTCAAACAAACACAATGTGACTTTTCATAATCTCATAGTTTTGTGTTCTTGGTGTGCTTTGAATTTCGACATTTCTCACAATCCCATGGGTAAACTGGTTTTAATGGTAATAAAAACACTGATAGGTGCTTTTTTCTAAATAAGAACTGATCTACAAATCCCTACCTTGACATGATTGTACATGAACGGCGTTACGAAGAAATGTTTTTGTTTGTTATTGTTTCGTTTTCAGCGGGAAGTCCTCGAAAGGTAGAGGATAATCCCTCCCAATAAAATGTACCGGATTGATAATCGAATAGCTTTTATCAAAAGTGAAAGTAGAGAACTTTAAACTTAAGAGACAACGCAAATAAATTTGTTACTGTTAATGCGGGGTGCTTAATAGTTCCCATTATACAATATCTTTTGTTGATGTCTACATGCTAAACAGTGGTCATGTCTCGTTAGTTTTTCGACGAACTAATTTCGTTGATTTAAACAATAAACAATGGTCTCACATGTCTCGTAAGCTTCTCGATGAAAAACTGGAGGGTCTCTGTAATTTTGTTTCCTCATAAATGGTCAGTTGGCAGTCATTTCTTCTATAATTCGTATGAAGCGGGGCCGAATTTACAAGATGGCGGCCATATTTAAAGCGGTAACTTTTCTGGTTAAACAGCTTACCTTGGTCCTAGAGGTTGGTTACTTTTACCTGGGTTAATTCGCGGTTAAAGTTACCTGCGAGTTTTATACAAACGCTTACTGCGTTTTAACCAGGAAATTAACCCATGGTAAGATTTAACCGTGGGTTAAACTGTTTATACAAATGGCTGCTGGTTGTTCATCATACTATGGTTGGTTTATATATTTACTTGTCGAGTTTTTGGCTTGATTTTGCTTATATTTATATATCCATTTGTATATCTTTCTCCATTATATTTTAAGATTATGTTTTACACGATTTGTGTAAATAGACTCCGACACTTTGACAAATCATTAACCTCTGTTATATCATTTGATTGCAAATCATCTTGATCTTTATGTCGTTAGCAGGATATTAATGATGCCTTTGTGTTATACTCTGGTCTCGTGACAGTTAAGTTTATAATTGTTGAAAACTGAAATAAACACATGATTTCCACATGACAGGTGATGCAGTGCGTTGTTTTGAATGTAAAGACGTCCCGTCGCCGATCAGCTGTAGTGACCTCACAACGTGCGAAAAAGGCGAGGTGAACTATGCAATATCCATGTATCATATAAATACGCCTGGCTTTAATATCTATGGTTGTACAGAGGTTTAGTTTAAACTCATTTATTTTTCATCGATTGTTAATTAAGTTCTTACAGCTTAGATTAATCACTCTCTATAATGCTTCTTGGATACATTACCAGTAATCACGCCGAATGTGGATTAATAAAAGTTCGCAAGGCAGATGCCGCTTTTCACGGGATTCGAACCCACGACCCTCGTGTCCAGAAGCCGACGCTCTTACCCTGGACCACTGGCCTCAAAAAGAGGTGACAGATGTGACATGTATGCGGTTTTTTAATTTCGTTATTTCGAGTTTGTAAGTCATACAAGAAAAAAATCGCATACATGTCACCTCTATGCCACCGAAAATAACCGTAAATATCTATATTTACCTTACCGAATTGATCTACTTTTGAACTATTGACAATCTTTGTGAAATGATCATTTTCTTCCACTCTAAAGTACCCACTATGCTTCCATTTGTTTGTGAGTAAACGCAAGGAAGATTGTGAAGTGTCATGAATTTGCTGAAATGAGCTAACATGGATAATCTCCCTTTGCTAACCTTTATATTGTCAAAGTAACTTCCTTTCATTGTGTCGCCAGGATCTAACTTTGAATTGAAGATTACACGAAACATGAAAACGACAAATTGAAACACTACCGAAAGTTGAATCACTCAATAGTTATTTGTTTGACATTGCAGGGTTATTATCGAGCTCTTTAAAATAGTAAATAGAGAATATATGGTTGGTGTCGTGAATCGGAAATGTTATCGGGCAAGGTGTAGGAATATTATCCGGTGAGCCGAAGGCGAAACGGATAATATTCCTACGCCGAGCCCAATAACAGTTCCTATTCAAAGACACCAACCATCTATTCTATTTATACTGTTACCTTTGCGTAATTTTTAAACAACAAAATAAAAATAAAACACGAGAAAAGCGCACAAAAACAAAGTAGAGAATGACGTTAACATGTCGTCGTGTGTCATGGCGTTCTTATGACGTCATAACTTGCCACGTGCATGTGTTATATGGTTAGTGCCGGATATCACAAATGTTATACGGCACCTAGTTATCGGTCCCAAAATGGCACTAGTGACAGGATAAAGTTGTAACTGTTCCGCTATCGAAGAGATGAATCGTAAATGACATTATTTCAATTAATGTTGTACCAAGTAATTGATTGCATTGAACAAATCAGTAATAAATGAGCAATACATGGTTGTTTCACTAAGTATATTCGTTATCCACTGGGCATAAGCAATACATGCCATTTATTTATGTGTAGTTGTTGGCCAGCGTTTTCAACACCTAGTACTTATATCATTTTATTGAAAACAAGTACTACCCTTTTTGAATATTCAATAACCAAGGGTGAAATGGTGGGAAACCATGTCTACCGTTGTTTTCAGGAATCTTTATATAACACATCATGAGTAATAAAAGACCAAGCCATGTACAATTCACCTTGTTTTAAGTGACCACTTTTAAACAGTTCATGAGAAGTCATTGATCCTGAGGCTATCCAAAAAACAGGTAACAGTCATTCACGAAATTCCTTATACAGCTTTCTGACTAACTGACGTCAGTATTGACTGTTGTTTTTCTTATACATCACGAGTATGTCTTCTTTAATTATTCTCATTGACTCTAATTCTATTCATAAAGCAAGTATCATTTTCGATTTTTCAGTCTTGTTATCTCGAACAAATGATAACTACGAGCGGTAATGTTGTCTATAGTTCGGGTTGTGAAACAAACTCGGTAAGTACATTATATCGTATGATAGATCGATAAATTGATAGATTTACTGACTGATTTATTGATTGTTTAATTTGGTCTCCCTGAAATCGCACAGTTTCCAATGATTTTATTGTCTAAAAGTGAAATATGTGCCTATTTTTATATCAAGTTCAAATTAAAGTTCAAAAGTGATGTTAATTTTGAAAATGGCGTCGTTTTAACTGCAATTAAGACTAGAAGGTATGATGGCTATCTTCGAACCAAATTAGCGATCAATAGCGGTATTTCATTCCGTAGAAAGCGTCCGTACAGAAATCTTTATGTTCTAATTTATCTTTTAATCTGTGATCAAGCGCCTTATATAGTTGCCGATAAACCACATGACTCTTTTTTCCAGAGGTGTGCGTCATTTAGAGGTCCGCACGCCATTTCCAGACGGAGCTCTGGCATTGTGACGTGTAAAGAATGCTGTGATGGGATGTATTGTAACAACAGAGGCTGTGGTTTCAAGGGTAAAAATATGTTTACACCTTATTTATTTTTCATCGAGTGTGAAACAAGTTCTTACAACTTAGATTAATCACTCTCGAATCTGCTTCCTGGATACATAACCAGACCTCGCGCCGAATGTGGATTAATGACAGTTCGCAAGGCAGATCCCGCCAATCACGGGATTCGAACCCACGACCCTCGTGTCCAGAAGCCGACGCTCTACTCCTGGACCACTGTCCCCCACTCAAAAATATGTCTTAACCACCCACTATTTCTAAAAACGACAAGCCGCTTGATACAGTGAATGTACTTTGAGTATTCGTAACTCCCGCACAAGATTTAAGGCAGGTGAGGAGTTGTACGGAAAATCAGGATGTATATTCCCCCTTGCTGATTCTTACAACCACTAATGTTCTCTTAGCTTGAAAAAGAAAAATGGATTAATTCCGACAGACAGAAATGACAGAAAAAACAACTATATAAGACAGCGTTTTCTTGCGATTAATATTTCTGTTCAAGCCGAAAAACCTGGTTCACTGGCTATGCTCAGACACGGACCTGGGTCCCGTTTACTTAACGAATTAAGGAAAATATTTGTGTAAGTCAAGACTGGTAAACGTGAAAGAACAGTATTGCAATGTGATACATCATTGGAAGCGTTTCTCCAATGGTGCGTTGCTATGCAATACTGCTTCGCCAAATATTGAAAAAAGAGGGAATGCTGTGTTGAACTTACGCAAAATTTTGGCATAAAATGTTTAGTAAAAGAGCCTTCATGTGTCTGTCTCAAACAAGTATGTAAGATACGTATTTCCTCATGTACGTAAATATAAAAAGATTGAAGTGCCAAAGAAATGAACGTGAACTGAAAGTGAGTCCTAACTGTAAAATCGTCATCGTACTTACAAACGCTTGTTTATTTTTCATTCACAAAATTTGATTTACATTTCAGATTGTTTGGTTACAATTTTATAATCATTGACATTAAGTTAATGATCGTTTTCATTTATAAAGACAACCCATTTTGAGTTGTTTTCCGTTTTATATGCCTGGAGCTGTGTTGTGAACTAGCGCTGTATTCTTACAGAAATAGTCCGCCCTGACCGAGGGGTGTACTGTTATAACTGTCTTTACCTGACTGACCCGGCCGTCTGTAATTCTGTCAGCATTTGTGCATCGACAAAGGTAAGCAAATATCAGATGTGATTAATCCCGTTTGATGATAGAACAATTCACATGTTAACTTAGCTTTTGGTGTAGCATTTTACTAAACTATTTATCCTAGAAATGTGCGTAAGTTCAAAACAACATTCCCTCTTATTTCAATATAAAGACACACAACTTTGCAAAGTAATACGTCTTTGGAATCGTCTCTCCGAGGCGCTTCCATTGATGCGTTACATTTCAATATTTACATTTATAGATTCTTTGCACGTTTATAAGCTTTGACTTACGCATATGTTTTACATTGTCTCATGAATGTTTGTATATATATTTGCTATATTGAACGCTTTAGGTGACCAAATGAAGCTCTAAACGAGTACATTAAGCTTCCTCAAGCCACATAATTATTCCTTCAGATTTAGCGTCGCCAAATGAAACATGATGAGGCATCCATTCCTGTGGCTTCCCTGTGAAACATAACAATGCCTTCATCTTTAACATTCAAATACAAAACATAACACTCGCTCCGTGATTCCTCTTGCCCATAGTTACATGACATTACATTAATAAACCATGCTTGCTATAGAATGAAATGTTTCCATGTTTTCAGCAGGCCAACAACTATATATCTAACATTGTCCAATGAAGCATTATGTTACCACGGTTACTGGGGGTTTCAATCATAATAGGACGCTTCTATTTATTATAATCCAATGTATTCCGGAACGCCACAACCCCACACGGAATGTCGATGTCCAATAACAAAACAACCCAGTATCTGCAATACAATACAATACAATAAAATACAATTAAATACAATTAAATACAATAAACAAACTATTTACATTCTCAATGCTTGTGTTGAAATAATTCAACTATTTGTACATGAAGACAAAGTTATTCAGTAATTGTAAAAACCAATACTCTTATTTAACTCATTATTTAACTCATTATTTCAATCAAATTACTTAAAAAGAAATCCATAATGTTTGAACATAAAGTATAACAATAAATCATAGTTCCAGTGTCTTGCAATAAATTAAACATTTACATACAACAATGAAAACATGCTCACATACAAACATTTACAAAACACCACATTCTCACTTACCAGTTTGAGGAACTGAACACCTAGACGTTAACCCTCTCACAACTCACAGGCCAGTGACACTAGTGCTGTAATATCAAAACATGCCAAGAAATATTAATATGCCAAAAATATCATACTAGAAAGATTAAAAGTGAAGGGAAGAAAGACAAAGTGAGGATGCTGCCATTCCGAAAGTCATAAATTGAGCGAAACTCAAGACAACGTGATAAAAGGAGAATTCCACCGAACATCAATCATCCGCGCATCCGACACTACAAATAATAAGAACATACACAACCTGTGCATACTAACCAAAATAATCTGCTTATGTACTCAACTCTAAACTTCTCAAGTATTAAATAATAACGTAACTATCCTTTTCAATAATAATTTGGAATGCTGAAACTTTCTTCTTGGACAAAGGTTTAAATAGGCTTGTCTGCACTAACTGCTTAATATAATTGAGACTCATGCGAAACTCAAGATAAAAACAAAACATAAGAAACATGTGCAAGTCAAGAACTACATAAGGCAATAAAAAACATCCCATTACCAAAGTATTACTTGATGACTTTTACCTGGTAAGTATTACTACCAAAAGTTGACCTGGTTACAATTAAAGATTTCCATTTTTTCAAATGAAACAAACAACAACTACAGTAATTCACTGTCCAATGAAGCATGATTTCACTAACCTTTTTGCTTCCCATTTAATCATTAACATGCCTCCCAGTTAAAAGCTATTTAATTAGCCTAAAATATGTATAAACACTTAATTAATGGAGACGTAATACATAAGGTCATAACTTCATGATTTATGTTTACTAAAAAAAAGACTTTAATTCAATGCATCAGATAAACATGTAACTCTTGTATTTCAGAAATGTATTACACATGTTCGGGATGAGTTTGAAGGATTGAGGGATGAAACAATTTACCATTCAGAATGTATGCATAAACCAGTAAGTAAACTTCCCCTGTTCTGTCCTTTGCTCTTAAGAAACTCAAATCAGAGTAAATACATCTGATGTCTAACTTCAGTTTTATTCTTCCAGTAGGCAAGACTATGCTAAGCTTTAGTTTGAACTTGTTTTAACTTACACTGATTTTGAATACAGTTCTTACGACTTATAAAAGTCACTCCTGATTCTGGGTACCGCTTTACTAAACGACTTAAAGAAACGTTTTGCGTCAAAACTGATAAACATAGATAGTATCTTGAATGGAAGAACAATAAAGCAATGTGACACGTCATTGGAAACGTCTCGGAGAGACGATTCTAATGACGTGTTACTTTGCAATATTGCTCAGCCGAGTATTGGAATAAGACGGATTGTTGTTTTTGATTACCGCAAATTTTAAACATAAAATGTTTAGTTTAATAGAACCCTGTTTTCTGGATACATATATCCCTGGTTACAAGTCATCGGTGATACCGCGAGTGTCCAAAAAATCATTTATTTTCATATAACACTCCCTCTGTTGGCTAATTACTGCTAGAAATAATTGAATTGATAGAGTTCATATCTTTCCTTAGAATAAAATGATTGAAATGATCCACTTTCGGCGTGTGTGCCTTTAGAAGAGAGAACGTTTGCGAAGAGTTCTTCTGTTCAATAGTGATTTCCGTTGGACAGATTGTTGGTCAAGAACACTTTTCCTTATCAAACGCAAGGCTGGGCTGTCCGTTTCCAGTTATAAACACACTGCTATCTTACATCGTAATTATATCCATGGTCATAGTTGATAAAAGAATTAACTAACACAGTACCTTACTTCACACGATGTCGAAAATACGCCGGAAAAAAATACGACACTGGTATAAGATTGATGGCGATAATACCACCTCAAACATGATACGCTGGTTAAGGCCAATGCATGTGCATTTATACTTTCAATAGATAGAATAATACATATAACATGCACATAAGTTTTACTTTAAATGATTGAATTAACATTACAGTCGTGTAAAGCATTCGAGGTGCTTGGAAAAGGGCAGTGCTGTGACGACGATTTCTGTAACGATTATTTCCACATATCACCGTTTAATACTACTGGTGATAAAACAACCACCGCAACCACAATTGAACACGTATACCATACCACTAACGTCAGAACTGATGCACATACCAGCATACCATCAAGTGGGGTTTCAAATGATCCATGGAAATTACCAACAACCCCAACTACTGAAGAATTCACAAACCAAGTAACGAGTACAACTACAAGGAAATTCACAAACATGTCAACGAATAAGCCTACAAACACAACTACCGGCGAATTCATAATGACTTTCACAAATAACACCTCCTCGGGAGCATCATTAAGCCCAACTGCAGAGATACCAACACAATCAGCAACAAACGAAGCCATACATGTTTCCAGAAATGTAATCACAGAGGCATTTAAAACCTTGTCAACAAAAGAGTTCACAGTGTCGACCACAGAATCTCCCATTGGCACTTTTATAAATGAAAACACGAGTGGATCGTCAAAAAATCCAACCAAAACAAGTACTGAGGCATCAACAGTCTCGACAGCCAGTGAATCAACACCAGAGGGTCCAAGAATAACAACTACTAAGGCACCAGCAATCTCAAACCCAAACAAACCCACGGACACAACTACTGGTGTAGACACAATGGCTTATACGGAAGAGTCCACAAACGCACAAATTAAACTAACTACCGATACACCGCATCACACACTCTTAAACACATCAAAACAAGCATTGTCAATCGCTTCGACAAGTGATCCGAAAGAGACAACCGCGATTGTAACCGATGAAACCGATACACACACACAGGCATCAACAAGTGAACCAAATAGTATACAAGCAAAAGTGACTGGTGCATACACACACTCTCCAACAAATGGGCCTACAGTTGCGACTGAAAACAGAACTACTGAAACACCTACAATTGCATCAACGAGTGAATCGGCGAACAAGCCGAGAAATGCAGTTACTACGGAGTCATCCAAAAACACCGCAGATGGTGCAATACTAAGTTCCTCGACGAATGAACTGAGGAAAAGTACCACAAATCCATTTTCTAATAAACCAACAAAAGCATCCGAAAATGAGCCTAAGCAAGCAACTTCATATACAAGTATTGAGACAATGTTTAATAAAACAACCGACGCACCGACTTCTTACCAAACTACGCTGCCAACCGAGGTCTCATCAATTAACCCTCATGCTTCAGGTAAAGATGTTTAATCACACAATATTCTTGCTTGCTTGCTTGATTGATTGCATTGCATTGCATTACATTGTATTTTATTGAACTATTGCATTGATTGATTGATTGAGTTTTTGCATAGTTGTATAATTGAACTATTGAATTATTCATTGATTTATTTATTCATCGGCTAATTTATTGATTGATTAATTGATCAAATTGATTCCTTGAGCATATGTTTTAAAAATAGATAGTTTTTTAAACGAGAGAATGTTGATCATAGCCAGAATCTTTATTTATGTTTGCTCGCAAAGCACTGGTCTGTCCTTTACAATTCAAACTAATTCGTTTCCAGGAAAACGGTGTGATACATCCGGGGGTTACCACCGTTTGACACTATCCAACAGTGAACAGTTCTGTATAAAGGTGTTTGAGCGCGATAGAGGAGACTGGGCGCATGCGCGGACACAGTGTCAGAAGGACCATGCACGACTCGTGGTCACAGATACAGACGAGAAAATACGACTCACAGAAACGCTGCTCCGAACTTCACGTATGTATAATGTAGGGAATACAGATCAATCAGATTTGTCGCTCTCTTTGCTGTTGAATATTGTGCATCTGCGAATGTGTATTTCTTGGAGAATTATTTTTGTACTAAATTCACTAATTACATAGACCATATAAGATGGAGATAACTGAAGTGGACGCTTAATTTCTAAAACCTGTGCAACAGCTGTTCTGATGTATGATGCACTTGACAATTGCCATTGGAAGCAGAAATAGTTCGTATCTAAACCGTTAGAATCATTAAGATATGTATACAGGTGGTTTATGGTCATACACCTGTTACTTTTGAGATCTTGAATTCCCATTGACTCCAATGTTAAATCAGGCATTTTCAAGACTCTGCTGAGTGAAGAATAGTGCTTTTTTACGCTTAGTTGTATACAGAAACATCATGTTAGGCCAAATAACTCTCAAAAACTGTAATATAATGGACACCTCAATCGTCTCATTTTTTTTCTACGGAGCAAAGTTTAATAGTTACGTCCGAAAAATCAGTGGACTAGCTGTCAAATCTGGCGAGGTACCGGCATTCGTGTCCATACATCCCAAACAAATAGTCCTGCAATAAGCAATCAAAACAAACTTTTGGAGCATTTTAGGACAATAATCTATACAGGAGACACATCAGTGTTCTACCAGCTCAACTCTTACTAGCAAAAATATGCACCAAAAGTCGAAACACCAAAATTTCTTTTTGGGACTACTTTTGGGTACTACGACCCGGAAGTACTCCGTAAGAGGTGCGATACCTTAAATGTATTCAAATTTAAAAGCGTTGCAACGCTTTGAAGGTGTACAGTCTATACTCGAAGATCATACGTTCTTAGATATATTTACGTCTCTTGAAGAAATAATGCGTTAAACAACTACGTTGAATTGCATGTCATACAACAGTGCAACACCGTAGCCATTTAGATTTACCCTTTTTAACTTTCAAATTGTTTCCAATCTGAACAAGCAACTTTAAGTCATTACCAAACAATAACGACATTTGACCATTTTGTTGCAGACGACTCTGAAAACCATTATGGGAAAAGGAGAAATTGCTCTTTACGAGCAATTTCTCCATTTCCCACAATGCTTTCAACACTATCAGAAGATTGTATTTCAGTTCATCATATTTTGAAATGTCGTCTGCAAATTCTTTCAATTTGGGACAGTCTAAAGTTTGGCGATTGGTAAAGGATTAATATAACGAACAATTTCTTACTTTCTCCAGCTGGTTACCGATACATGTACTGGATAGGACTCTGGGATCGGGACGGCAATGACGTGTTTTACTGGGTTAACGGTGCCCGGCTTACAGACGCGGACTGGGGAACCAATCCGCCCCAACCAAGCCTCGTTTTCGATGGGAGAGACGAGGACTGTGTTTATATCTACAACCAGGACCACTGGCTCGATACTTGGTGTGATCAGTCGCTCGGGTATATCTGTGAACGGACGTAGTCTGCAGTTCTCTCCCCTGAACTCATCATACTGATCTCCCCCATGTTACGCTGCTCATAGAGGGAGGTCACTGTGCGGAGGATGTAGCAGGACACGTGCTGTTAGCGCACGTAATCTGGAGTTATGTCCCCTAAACTCTTCACAGTGATCTCCCCTGTTTACGCTGCTCATAAAGAGAGGTCACTTTGAGGAACTTGTGGCTGGACACGTGGTGTGATCAGTCGCTCGGGTATATCTGTTAGCCGACGTAGTCTCGAGTTCTCTCCCCTAAACTTTTCGCAGTGATCTCCCCTTGCTACGTTGCTCATAAAGGGAGATCACTGTGAGGAGGTTGTGGCTGGACACGTGGTGTGATCAGTCGCTCGGGTATATCTGTTAGCGGACGTAGTCTCGAGTTCTCTCCCCTAAACTTTTTACAGTGATCTCCCCTTGCTACGCTGCTCATAAAGGGAGATCACTGTGAGGAGGTTGTGGCTGGACACGTGGTGTGATCAGTCGCTCGGGTATATCTGTGAGCGGGCGTAATCTGGAGTTCTCTCCCCTAAACTCCTCACAGTGATCTCTCCTTGCTGCGCTGCTCATAAAGGGAGATCAATGTGATGAGGCTGTGGCTGGACACGTGGTATGATGAGTCGCTCGGGGATATCTGAGTGGACATAGTCTGGAGTTCTCTCCCCGTCATAAGTCGGTAGATATACCCAATCTCCCATGCAGAGTTATCGTCCCCCGGATACTACCTCTGCAACGGGCTCACGCCCAATCTCCCATGCAGAGTTATCGTCCCCCGGATACTACCTCTGCAACGGGCTCACGCCATCTTTGCCACGAATCGTGGCAAACTCTGTAATATTGCGATCCAAACTGTTATATGCATACAATTAAGTAAAACACTATTTGAATAAGTCAAAATTACCTTTAGTTTATCCATACAGTAGAAATTGAATATGTATTCACTGATTTTTGCCAGAACTATTTTAAAGCCTTTTTACGCTATTGAAAATCAATCCGCGGAATGTTTACATCTTTGGTCTCCCGCTTGATGTATAATAAATGTTGGTTATCGCACAGTTTGGATACCAGTGATGTAAACAAAAAAAGATATAGGATTTGGGAACGATGTTTTCACTTTACAACTGTGTTTTTAAAGAGTTTGCCACTTGCAAAGATTAATATCAAAATACGTGATAGGATTGTCTTTGGAATAAGACAAAAGCTTCTTAAATGGCACATTCTAATCATCTGAACGGGCGCAGATCTCTCCAAATCGATGTTCTGAAAACTTCCACGAATGTAAGATATCGATGAGATGGTGGTTTTAAAAGGGTACTTCCAAATAACCCACAAATAAGCTTCACATGCTATGAAATGAGAGCTGAATGAGATAAAAAAGAGTTGCAGAGAAGATACAAGTGATAGGCTGCCAGAGTTTGAAACAAAATGGATATTTGGATGATGTGTTCATGGTTTGTGGGGCCACAGGAAAGGCATGAGCATAGAGACAAAGATGAGAGGAAAGACCTATGTTGAATTAACTGCAAGTACCTTTTTCTAACTATGCTTGTGTTTTATTGTATATGATACATGGTTTACCGCTAACTTTATGATGTATGTATGCTCAAACTTTGTGCAAAAGAATAGACAAACCATTAATGATTCTTAAGAAATAAGAAAGCTGTACATCCTTGGTTCTCCCCTCTATAAAACTGCCACAGCTGTTATTCTTCGTGGGGGGGTAGGGCTGGGGGTGGCTAGGATGAGGGGGAGTAAGGACGCGGTTATCTTAAAACTAGTCGATGGATCAAGGCAAATTTATGCTTGATTTAGTGCACTTTGGGGCATTTTGGTAAAACCTCCAACAATAGTGAGAAAAGCATTGGAAATAAAACTAAAAAATGAATGACAGATTGTCATGTTATATCAAATCCCTTTATCAAACTGATTTCTACACTTTTCAATGTTACGAATGTTATCTTTAGTTGCTTACTATTTGGATAATTTTCACTATTCATATCTGAGAGAATTGGTCGATGCTTCTGTTAATTGTAATTTGAACATAACATAGCATTTAGTCTATCAATTCAGATGTCCTTATATTTTCTCACAATCCTCTTTTTGAACCAATGAATGCACATACTTTACCATGTCAACAATCTTAAATAAGGGACAAGAGACTAACAAAACATTCCATATTTGATTCATTCAATGCAGAAAAAGAATTTCATTGATTACCATGATATAAATTTGTAATAAGAAGAGGGACTCAATTAGAAAGTGGGCCTTTTGCATAAATCTTTTGGACGAAACAGTAAGTTGTTAATGATAACCAGGTTTTTCTTTAATCGAAATGCTTTCACAAGCATGAAAATGGGACACATTTTTGAAGCATTGTTATATAACTTAATAAATCATGAATTATACCATATGTAATTTCAGAATATTTGGATGAACTGTATAATGAGCAAGTTTAATTAGTTATTATTAACCTCTCTAATGAAAAAAATGATGGAAAGAATTGATAATTGATAGGGTTAAAGGTGGCCAGTAATATGATTCTTTTAGTGTATAGGATGGTCTAAGGTACATATTCTGTAGATATTTGTTAAATGAAGAAAACAATTAACGATTAACAATTAAGTTTTTGTTTCAGATTTTCACTTTAATTCTTCTTATGTTTTGAATTTTACATACTTATATCAGCTATAGTTGAATGAAAAATACTCATGCTTTGCATCAAAATTAATCATAGTTTTTATAACTGCTAAGCAATGCCAAAACAATTATGACAACAGTTTATTTCTTAAGTTTCTTTCATAAATGCTTATAACAAATTCACAATAAGTGACTAAATGATGAAAGCAGGGAGCATCCCCAGATATGGTTATAATTGCTACTGAGTATTCAAACAGTTGCTTGTTAATAGGAACTATAGGACTGATTGTAAGAGTTTAATTCTTTTATAATTCAAATGTTTTCTATGAATAATCTTTTAAGACAAACATATACATGTGTTATTATCATTACAGCATACAACAATCAAAATCTTTAAAAGACAAGTTCTCACCATGAGAATATTACTGTTTAATGATATGATGATGAAATATTGAATTAACAAATAAGCTGAACTGTTGTTTGTTAAAACATTGTCTAGTTGATACATAATGGTTTTCATTCATTATATTTCAAGAAAGATGATGTCAGAACAGTGTTCATAAAAGTTGAAAGCCTTTCAACCATAAATATCATTTGCTGTATAAAATGGAAAGTAACTAAAGCAAAATTACTCAACCAAATACAGTTTCACCTGAGGATCACCAAATAAACAGAAACAGTGTCCACCATGTGCATTATCAAAGCATGATTGAAGTATATGGTGTAGGTGAGAGATAAGATAGGAACTTTCTTATCAGTAAAACTAGGTAATGAAAAGATGAGTTTGATCTGAATAAAATAACGCTTGGATCTGTTTGATGTGTTAGATCTGGTTAATGATTCATTTGTTTGTTCTAATGTCTCAAATGAGTACCCACAACATAGGATTTAAAGAATCAATAATTGCTTAATATGCCTTTTATCTGGACATCTGCTTTACCCATTCCTCCATGTAAAATGTGTGACTTGATTAATTTGAAAGCAAATTTTAAAGCAGATGTTAGAAAATGGTTTTAAAGCAACTAACTCAGATAGTTGTGTATTGGGTGAAATAAACATTAATAATTTGATATGAAAAGGACAATCTCACAGATTGGGATCTTTAACTTTTAAGAAAAGATTGTCTTTTACAATTGAAATGACAACATATTTTCTAAGGTAATATAAGACTAGATTATTGACAGCTTTCTAACCCAATCATAATTATTTAGAAAAGATAAAAATCATTTATTTTGCAGATATTCCAAACCATTTAAACTGGCGTTTCTCTAAACAACAATCTAAACATAAGAGACATTTAACCATTTTGTTGCAGACTACTCTGGAAGCATTGTGGGAAATTGTTCTTATCGAGCAATGTCTACTTTTCAAGCAATGTTTTCTGCCTTATCAGAAGATTATTTTCAATATCATCACATTTTGAAATGTCACCTGCAAACTCTTTCAATTTGGGACAGTCGAAAATTTAGTGTTTGGTAAAGGGTTAATCCTTTCCCAAAGAATAATGACATTTGACCACTTTGTTGCGGACGACTTTAGAAAACATTGTGGACAAAGGATAAATTGCTCGTAACAAGCAATTTTCCTTTTCCCACAAGGTTTTCTGCTCTTTCTGAAGAATATTTTTCAATTTCATTACATTTTGAAATGTCGTCTGCAAACTCTTTCCATTTGAAACAGTCAAAAATTTGTTGTTTTGGAAAGGGTTAAACGGTTTGCATTATCAACAATATACTCTGTAAATGTTCTTTATAAACTTTTCTTAACAGTTAAGAATGCTATTGGAAAGCTGTCAATAATCTAGTCTTCTGTCACTTTAGAAATTTGTATTTTCATTTTATGGAAAGAAAACTTCTTATTTTAAATTGTTAAAATCACTTGTGAGATAGTCCTTTCAAATAAGTCTATTGAGGCCTAAGAGTATGATCAATGTCCACTTAATCAATGTCTGAACTGACTGAAGGAAGACTTAAACTTGAAATGAAGAGTAACATTTGGTGCTATTTGTTGTTGAGGTCACCAATATTCTCGATTCATTGGATTTTCTTGAGAACGTTTCATTCTGACTGACGACTCATTTGTTAAACTACGTGGAGGTTTGATTTGTCTTGGAGAATGTATTTTCTAGCTGTCATTCACTTTGTTTTGATCGAGGGGGCGGGTTTCGAGTCGTATGGAGCGTCGCCTCAATTCTACTCAATAAGCTGTTGTTCAAAACACTTCAAATGTAAACTGATTTGGATGTAAATAAATGTCTTTATTCTATTTCAACTGTCCTATCTTATCTAACTTTATATTGTGATACGACTTAAGAGACTTCTTAATTTGATCTGAGCGTTAGTTTGGAGCTCGCTTTTTGCAAGCCGCTAGATGCAGTATTCTACTACCCGTCAGTTTCGGTCACGTGACCACGCCGGAAAAGTGGTACTATTTTCTGAGCCCGTCACAGAGATAAATGTGGGAGCGTAGCGGGAACCAATTTACTCTGGTAGAGATTGAGATATACCTCGTAGGCAGTATATGAATACACCAGAAATCCTGGGGTAATTCGCATTATTTCCGGAGGATAACGCAAAATGCACATAGGCACTAAATATGTATTTAAATACACACAAATTGGTTATATATCACAATTAAATGGGTTTTTCCCCTTCTCATTAAAGATAATCATATCAACACATCTTTGTTTCATATTTTGTCAATCGGCTCTTTTCGGCAATCCCCGGCTTGTACCGGGAATTTCCAAGTAGATACGATTGCAAACGGACCAATCTGAACACATCGGGTTTATCCAATAGAAAACACCTCTGAAATAATAGGGATGACGCCATATTGTTTCCCGCGAGAATGACGTCACTTTCTTTCGTTTCTAAAAATAGATCTTGAATGTAAAATAAAAAAAGTCGTTCAATTTGATTGAGGAAATAAGAATACATGTAACAACAACACGTTCGCCATTTGGTATGAGTTACTGATCAAAAGTGATTAAAAAGGATGTCCAACACTTCCATACACATTGAACTACTTAACGTGCGCGCTTAGAAAATGTGTTAATTGGCGGATGCCGATTTACCCGAAAAATTGTAACCCTACACTTATATCCGAGGTGTATTTCACAGCTCACGGAAATACCCGAGTAGTTCCGATTGCAAACGGACATGCCCTTCGTTGCAGACCTACTTTCAAAAATGGCTCCCCATTTTCTCCGATTTTTTTTTTAAGAAATGGCCGAGGTCTTCCGAATGGTAACGCGGCTCACAAAGGGAGGTTATTGTGAGGAGGTTGTAGTTGGACATGTGGTGTGATCATTCACTCGGGTATATCTGTGAGTAGGCGTAATCTGCAGCAATCGTAACTACTCGGCTATTTCCGTAATCTGAGTTAAACGCCTCAAGTGTAGGATTACATTACTAAGGGTGAATCGTCCCCGGCTAATAACACAATTGTTGGGAGCGTCTTCGTTGAGTAGTTTAATGTATATGGAGGTGTTTAACATCATTCAAAGTCATTATTTTTCATCAGTTACTCAAACATTATAGGGAAATTATAAATTGTAATTTATATAACTGTTTTCTTTATCAAATTAAATGACTATCTATATTTTACATTTAAGATATATATTTGAAATCGAAAGAACAACCTTTCATATTACTTCAGAGCTGTTTTCATTGGACAAACCCGATAAGTTCATATTGAGTCTGAATTTCTCCCCCAAACTCCTCAGGATGATCTCCCCTTGTTACGCTATCCTTGTGAGGAGCTTGTGGCTGAACAAGGGTTGTGATCACTAATCAGTCGCTCGAGTAAATATGTGAGTGGACATAGCCTAGGGTCCTGGCCAATGCTTACCCGCATTACGTAATGCGCATGGGTCAGGACCCTGGCTGTGAGCGGACGTAGTCTGGAGTTCTCTCCCTTAACTCCTCACATTGGTTTTACGTTACACTTCACGAAAACCAGCATTTAGCAATTACTCTCATAAACGTTCAACTAACTTCAACTACATTGCTCAAATCACACTCCTTGTGTCGGAGATTGAATAAAATATGTATACATGTATGTGTGTTAAAATAAAATAGCTATAATAAAAAGAAATAACTCATTGCAAGCTTTGTTATTGATTCATTTTGTCTTCCTCATATTTTATGTGATTATGGCATCCCGTATATGGTGTGAGAGATTTTCGTTTCTCTCAAATACACATGCATACAACTTCTAAACAAATTATCTCATCAAAGCATGTTTTAACGCACAAAAAAAAAAACAATATATGAAACCACTGTAAAAGTAAGAAATTGTTTCTATCAAACCTTCCCCTTCGTGTGTTAATATACATTGTAACACATTTGAACGAAAGGATAAAACAAACGCCTTGTTCGTCATTAGCAATTTGTATTTCGTTATGTACACTGGTATAACCAAAGGGTATAGAGGAAACATTACTTTGTCGACTATGCGCATGGCGATTCGTTAGTGATCTCATGCTATGGTCAATGGCGGAAGATCTTCCAAGATCATCTGTTATTTTGAGCAGCAGCAATCTTAGCAAATCGCCTCAGTGGCAATGTTATTATAAGTACTGTGACAAAAGAAGAATAACGCTTGTGAGAGCAAGCCAGTTCAGTCTAAAAGACGGAATAATATTCTAACTAAGGGAATACGACACTAACACTGACAAATGTATTTGCATTGGGGAAAAGGCTATTTTCTTCATGGTTTCACAAAAGTCCGTTGTTATCAAAACCTCCCAATGCTTGACATGAACTATCTCTATAACGACCAAAAACGGTACATCTGTGTGGACGTTTTTTCGGTCATCAAATTATGAACTGTTTAAAGAAACGTTAAGTTGGCAAGTTGGTTATCTTTGCAGAGCATTTCGTAAGAGTTTAGTCAAAGATTTAAAAAGACCGTTTATAGATTAGAACACGTTTGTTTCTCGAAGACAAACGAGCTTTTCCAATTCCAAGTGAAGAATATGGTAATCTAGCGTCTACTTTTCTATGTATATATTTTGAATACTTTTTTTAATATAAAAACGGTTAATGGTGCAAAATTTATGTGCGGTTACGGGTTCCGTCTTATGGAAATTAAGCAAACAAAATCCAATGGTTCAAGGGCAAATGTAACATAATTCAATAGAGATATATTCAACCAAACATAGTTTTGTTATAGGAGGTGATTCACAATGATACGAGTTTCTGAATCTATTACCATGGAACTTTTTTCTTTTAAGAAAATGTTTTTAGTCAAATGGAATGCATGTTGAAAAGTGGGTAAGAAACGTACACCCAAACTCTCACCAGATAATACTTTATTGTCATGAACTAACATTCAAGCTGACAAGTTCATACAAGGCGGAAATGCACGCAGGTAAGGGGCTAGCACAGCTCTTTTACGAGAGTATCACAGACCAGACGCTAGCCAACTCGTTTTCCCTAGGATAGTGCGAGAGTGGAAACTTTTAACCCTTTACCAAACACCAAGTTCCCACTGTCCCAAATTGAAAGAGTTTGCATGCGACATTTCAAAATGTGATGAAATTAAAAAATAATCTTCTGGTAGGACAGAAAACATTGTGGGAAAAAGAGAAATTGCTCGTTACGAGCAATTTCTCCTTATCCCACAATGGTTTCCAGTCATCTGCAACAAAGTGGTTAAATATCGTTATTGTTTGGAAAAGGCTTAAAGGCACATCAAAGGAGAGGAGTACAAATAAATTACTTAAAAAACATATGGAGTTTTTTTTATTATGTTCATAAAAGTCACGAGAATTAGTTTAGGAATGCATTGAGAATAGACTCATTTAAAATAAGTTATTTTGGGCTTGAAATATAGTTGTCTTCAATTCAATCATGTTTATCAACAACCTGTTTGTTTACATATTCAAAATAACGAATTTTGATTGGTCGGTTCAAAAATGTGTTTATTAACTGTCAAGGTCAGTGGTAAAGAATCAGGAAATCTGAATTATAAAACTTGCTAATCTGGGTTATTTCTGGTTTACTTTCACATTTTAGTTGTGCTGATGGTGTTTTCTGGCTAAAATTATTTGAATCTGTCCAAAAGTTTACCAAATAATATAGTTTGATATAGCATAAATCTACTTTAATGGGCCTTTAACTAATACCCACCAGCATAGTGTCTGCACCCACCCTGGATAACTTCAAACTACTACAGGGTAATCTATTATTTCCACAAGGTTATGACACTGTAAATGGTTTGAAAACGTCTGTGTTCATGATACTATGTGCTTGATTTGAGATGATTACGTTCCTTTTAGTTCTAACCCAACTCAATATCATGGAGAAGTGTCAAATCGCTCGGCCGATGTAAGGGAGGTAAATGCATAAATCCTTAACTACAAACTCGTGGTAGTTATTTCCCTTTGATGAAGGTTTCACACTATCTCAACCGTCCGAGTAAATATTTACCTGTACACCGTTTACACGTAAACAAATGTGTCCCAAAACTTGTGTCCGAGTCAAGGTTCAATATGTGGAACACAATCGAAGGTTTTAACAGGTAACCCACCTATACTAAGTAGATCAATAGTTACTAATTGGTTAGTTAGACTGGGAGTTTTAATCTTGGACAGTTGTCAACGGCATCGCACGTGAGATTTTATTTGGAATCAGGAAGTGTTTGAACATTCATGTTGCCATGTCACAGCTTGAAAAGTTGAAGTCAAAGGAGTTAATCATTTATGTCATTATGTGTATACATATCCATTGAAGTATAAGGTGACAAAGAGGTACACTTGTACAATTACCAACTTGGTTTACCATATGCAAACGCTATATGAACTCCGAAATGGCTTTAAACATGAAAATGCTCTTTAGTCTTGAATCAAACATGTTCTTGTTTGACAATATCTTGTCTTAATGTTTGTTTGTTAGTTTGTTTTCCAATTTGTTTTACATCGATTGTGAAGGAGGCTTTCTAGCCCATTGAGTCACTCTCGATGACTGCTTCCTGGAGAATACACCAGTAATCGCGCCGGTTTGAGGGCTAGCCCCGGCAATTCTCACCTCGCCTAACGGGGATTCGAACCCGGAACCCTCGGTACAGTAGTCCGACGCTCTACCACTGTACCACTGTCGCCAAAACAAAACTTCGACTCTCGGAATTATTCTGTCATATTAGAAAAGCTTTCAAAAAATACTTTAACAATGTGTACCTTATATAATAAGGCGCATCAAATTTAAAGCTTACATTATTGCATTTATAAATAACTGATATTTGCAGTTATTCATTCCTAGAAATTTGATGTCCGCAATGCCTTAAAGCTCTAGTCTTTGTCTCCAAAAGATGTCTCCAAAAACTTACATCACAACAATTCCTGGCTTGCTTTCTCTTTACAATGGCTTCATTTATTGATTCTGAAAAATGTGGTTGCATCGAAATAGAAGTAATGTTCTATTCTGGTCTGTGGCCAACTGAATATCAGCTACAAGACATTACAACATCGTATCTAGCATTAAAATTGATCCTCTGCCAGAACCTCAGGTTGTGTTGTCATAATGATTTTAATTAAATGACTATTTCAAAGCTCTAAACAATTAGGCCAGGTGCTGTCTAATCTACCTTATTGAATCAGGCACTTCGAGGCATTATTCTTTTTGGGGGTTTGATCATCCAAAAAAGGAATTCTAGACATGTAGAGGGATAAAATACTGCTATTTTGAGACCCAAAACACTGTTAAGACAAGTTCTTCAAAGATGATAAAGTTTGAAGATTTCCACACTTTCATTGTACCTGTACATATGTTTTGTATGAATTGTACAAACTGTGACTAGGGCTGGAACAGGTACCTGAGTACCTGTGTATGGGCTGGGTACAGGCCACTACCTGGGTAGCAAATCACTACACGTTACTCACCGTTATTTTTACCTGGTTTAAATGTTAATGTGAGAATAAGCACTCGTTGACGAGTGAATCAAAAGTTTCTAAATCCCAAACTAGCAATCATTATCCCCAACCAATTTCTCAACATGTGCACTAATATGCCTCACACACTATTCTCTCCAACTTGAAGGTGGCTCATCAGCTATGGAAACTATCAACATTTTTTTGTCCCGATCATCGCAGTAAGTCACAAGGGCCTGGAACCATTACTAACGGCCATTGTACATTTGAATGGTAATCTAAGGGAGGAAAAATTGATGGATATAAGGGAGAACAATATTGGTCTGGGTACCCGCAGGTAATATCCCCTCAGGTACCCGGGTTTTAAATTGCTACCCGTCCCAGCTCTAGCTGTAGCACAGCAGATTTTTTGGTGATTATAATCTTTTAATTTCATCAAGAGTCTGTTTTTGGTCACAACCCTGTACATGTTTGGAATGTTAGGGATTTGATAACTTTGCAGATAAAACAAAACTAGAAAGACTTTGGAAACTATTCTGACAAAATGTGCAATTTATCCTTTTGTCAGAAGGGTTTCTTCTGGATGTCAATAAGGTAATGATGTTTGTTTTTGCTATCTTTTCATCTGCTATTTCTTACAATTTGTAACACATCACACTCACTTTGTGAATTCCCATATGGGAGAATCAGGCAAAACAGCTCATCATAACTTAAAAAGTAAAGAAACAAATTAAAAAGCCATTTCCTTAACCCTTTACCAAATGCCAAGTTTTCAACTGTCTCATATTGAAAAAGTTTGCAGACGCCATTTCAAAATGTGAAGAAATTGAAAAATAATCTTCTGGTAGGGCAGAAAACATTGTGGGAAAAGGAGAAATTGCTTGTCTAGAGCAATTTCTCCTTTTCCCATAATGTTTTCCAGGGTCGTCTGCAACAAACTGGCAAATGCATTATATGTCAAATGACGTTAAAATCTTGGTCACCCAAGGCACTGTCCTAGCTTGACATCTGATGTCAGATACATAATAAGGTTACAGACAATCTCCCATAGTTGATTGTTTAAAGATAACTGTCATCTTCAGGTATTTACTCATAAGCACTTAATCTTATCAATTTTATTTTCATCTCTTTTCAAAAGGTTGAATGGCAGACAACAAGATGGCGAATGAGAGAGGTAAAACACGTGGTAGAGTAACATACCAAAGAATGAATCCTGAGGAAACGGACAACCCTACGGGCAGGAAAGAGATGGGTGGACAGAATGCTCAAACTAAACATGAAAGTAATATGTTTGGTTACAGAATCAACAAAGTCATAGCTGTCACTCATGTCAACATATTCCTCTATGCAACTTGCTTCTGGATACAGACTGGCGCTTTACCTGTAAGCATTTGATTGTTTGTTGAACCCTTTTATCAAACTCCAAATTTTGACTGTCCCAAATTGAAAGAGTGTGTAGACAACATTTCAAAATATGATGACATTTAAAATATACCTTATGATAGGGCAGAAAACATTGTGGGGAAATGATAAATTGCTCGTCAATTTTTTCCAGAGTCATCTGCAACAAACTGGTTAAATGTTGTTATTGTTTGGTAATGGATAAAATCAGGTTTTACATGGAATCAACAATATTTTTCATATTTTGGCATTTAAGTTTGAGATCTTCCTCCATTTACTTTGAGTGTAACAAACTGAGCAAACAAATCTCAATGATCTGATCAGTGAAAAGCAATGTTTGCAAATAACAATTAAGTTAGGGAAAACCTGTCGCACTGGCGTTCTATTTGTCAGTCAGAACAATCTTAATGATATCAAAATTTACATGATTGTGTTTGGATCATAGGGTGGTGAAATACAATTTTGTTTTAATTGTCCGTAAATGCCAAATCAGTTCCTGAATTTGTCTGTGTAGATTGTAAAGGTTATGTAGTAAAATTGAGTTGTCCATTAAGATTTTTGGACAACCCATGCTACAGGAAAACAATGTTGATTTTGCAAGCTTTGGATCTGAACCATGGTGGTGAAATACAATTTTGTTTTAATTGTCCGTAAATGCCAAATGTGGTAACACTGTCTAGTACTGGTAAAATCCTGGGAAGCTGTAAAATAACTGAAGACCTGATGACACAGTGTTAAATCCCATATGTAGAGAGTACAGTGGTCAAGGGGTAGACGATGGCCTTTGTACACAAGGTTTGTGAGTTTGAATCCCATGAGTAGCGGGTTGTGCCTTGTGACGTTCCATTATTCAATTTTGAGCAAGTACTGGTTATGATCCAGAACCCAGAATCGAGAGTGATTTCTAAGTTGTAAGTGTGGTTGCTTAACACAAGTTGGACTGTATTACTTTTGTTTCAGTACCTAACAAAGAAGCTGGGTGCCAGTTCCTCTGTGTTTGGTTACCTACAGACAACATTTGCTGTGGTCCAGCTGGCAGGGGGACCATTGTATGGTCGGTTTGGAGATCTGTTTGGAGGGCGTATGGCCATGTCGCTCGCATTCGTCTCAGCGGCTCTGTCGTATTTACTACTGTCAGTTTCCACATCAATGCCAATACTCTTTCTCTCGAGATTACCATCTGTGTTCATGCATGCTATGCAAGGTAAGAGCTTTAATAGTAAAGTGTTAAATTATTTATTGTACTTTGATTGGGAAACAAATTCTTGTTGAAATCCTGGTGACGGTACTTTTATTTTCATTAAGAGATTGTCTGCTGAGTAACTTACAGAATGCTGATGGTTCTACCCGGCTTAACCAGCCCTTATGTGCAGTTGAGTATGGAGTCTTTCTCCATCATTAAGAGTTTGGCCAAGCATCGCAACATAACTAAAATGCTGTTGATGAAAAAAAAACATATTGAAAAGAAAAAAAGATTTTGCAAATTATATTAATCACTTTCATTTCTGCTTATGGGATGCATTACCAGTACTAAAAGTTATGTTTCAATGTCAATAAATCAACTTTTGCTTCTAGGTGAAAATTATTGATAGAAAGTGTTTTTGATAATGAAGAAAACAATGTCGCTAGATCAAAAAAGAGAAAGACTATTTTGAACAAAAACTGCAATATTGCAGTATAACTAATTGAGGTAAACTTGTTCTCTCATATTGAGGGTACACTGCAATACTAGTAGGTATTTCACATTTGGGAAGGAGTTACTTTTGTCTTTCTTTGAACCCTCAAATTATGATATTGGATTATGAGACGGTTTTAAGTACCAGCAGTCAACAACTATTAGATTAGAAAAAAATGAAATAAGATAGAATTGTTTTTAATTGCTTTCCAATTGGACCTATCACAAATTCCCAAATGAGATAATGAATTAAACTGTTTTTAAATAAATTTTTTTAGATATTTGGAAAACATCATATAAACTCTCCTCCATATAAGGTAAATTGTTGTCTCGAGGGTTCAGTGCAAGACTATAGTAAGTGCTTCACAAACACGAAGCACTTGCTATAGTATTGTATTGCGCTGAACCCTCGGTCTGCTATAATTACTTTCAATTTGGACCAGTCACTGATTCCCATATAACTATAACTATATTTTATTGCATTATAAACATAACATGTTATATAGCAATACAAAATTGTACATGACAAAAATACATGGGTCAGCAGAAGAGCTCATGATGTTAAAGAGCTTATTCAAATACATAGATAAATAGATATAGATTGATAATTTATTATGGTAAAAAGGCTTCATGCCCACAAGTACAGGCATGTATCATTTAAATTACAAAAACAAGTCAATTCCCATATGAGTAAACTTGTTGAAAATAGTTTTTGGCAGAGCGAGTGAAAACAGATTTATTCGATATTTCAGGTGGTCAGATGATTGTAACTGATTTGGGGGACACAGAGAAACGGGCCGATGCCCTCGGTAAACTGGGCCTCTCCTATGGGGTGGGGATGGTACTGGGGCCCGGGATTGGGGGCCTTATAACCAAGAACTTTGGGTAGGTTGACATTGACACTTTCATTATCATTGTTATCATCATTATCAATATCATCAGTTTAAACATGATTATCCTGTATGTCTATTGCAAGTGAAGTATTCATCTCAATGCAAGGCGATCTTGAGATATGGGTCTTACTGTCCTCAGGGTCATCAGTGTACTTCAATTTTTACATATTGAGAGTTCAATATAGTCTGTCCTTCAGCAAGTATTACATTGAATCATTAATTAATAAAGGTTTGAAACCTCCTCTGCATAGAATAAGTTTTTATTTTGTCTTTATTTAACAGTATATGAAGATGCATGAAATCGTTGACGATTTTTTATTCAACTGTATGATTACATGTACATGCTTGTTTTCTTTTTTATTTATTTTATGTTTAATTGTTATAAGATCAGAGAGCTTTATAAATGTTGTAAATAACAATATGAAGAAAAATTTGTTGATATTGTTTAGAACCAGTAGTCTATATACATGTTGACCATCAGCAGTCTGTAATTCAGCAGGAAGATGACCTTTAATAATTTACATGTAATTGTATATTTCAGGGAAGAATTTTCAGCATTTGTGGCTTTCCTTGGGTCTCTATTGAGTATAGTATTAGTGCTTGTATTTGTGCCAAAAAGAACAAAGAAGGTTAAAACTGAAGGTAAGTTTTTCTGTGGAAGGAAGTTCTGAGAGGCACCAGAGTTATAAGAATTAACAGCATTTTTGTTATTGTATTTAACACCATGTCACCAATTTTTCAGCTATGTGACGGCTTTCCTGGACTCACAAGTACTAGGCTAGGGCTCTGAAGTGACTTGCCATGACTAGCAACACACCCACAAAACCAGAGGTGTCTGTTTGCCTCAAACCCGGGCCCCAAGCTCTAAGCCCCCCACTTTTACATTCTACCATTTTTTCCTATCATACAAGGATTTCTCTCGTGCTTGAGAAACATCATCTAGATTATTTTAATTCCAGTGAGAGTGTACTAAACTTTAAACTACAAACTCCTCAGATTGGTTCATATGATAACAATGTTTGACTTGAACTTGGAATTACAAAGCCACTCTCTAATGGGTTTACCTTATGGTAGAGGTAGATTTAATTTTGTATTGACTCGAGTCTCCCAGTTAATCAACCAAATGCTGGTGGTCCTACCTGCCTTGACCTGCACTATTTGAATTTTAGCACAGCTGATGTTGTAAAGCCAAGAAATAAATGCTAAAATCAAACACTTTCCCTTTTGTGTGACTCAGACAATAACCACCTTTCTTTATCCCACATCTGTTTTTCTGTTTTTTGGTGTGTTTTTTTTTTCAGTTATAGATAACATGCTCTATTTGCTCTATTTAGATAACATCCATTCTCAATGAGCACGGCATCACAATTTAACTGAAAATCATTGACATGATTTGAGAACCATATAAAACATGCAAACAGACCACAATGGTTTCTACCCTATTATTCCTATATTACAAAGGTAGAATTCATCTTAAAGGATGATTGTCTTCTGCCACTGCTTTTGGATTGAAACCTTCAAAGTCCCAAATTGAAAGTTCAATACTCAACTATAGTAAGTGCTTCACATCCTCAAACAGGTGATCTTTATAGGAATGTCCATGTGTATGTTGAGGGTTAAATGCAAAACTATGATAAGTGCTTTGTGTATGTGAAAGACCAACTGTATGTAGTCTTGCATTGAACATTCAAAATGAGAAAATGGATTTAAATGTGTCTTTTCCCTTACAGAGAAATCCGGGGGAGGAATGTTGGATTTCAGAAAGTGGGCGGAGTTGATCACCGCCCCCAGGGCGTTATTTCTGCTGACCCTGAGGGTCGTATCAGGTAACCCTCTGTTCTATCAGTCATGACAACACATCTGAATCAACTGTAATCAGACAACTTAACCCTAAGAATGATGTTTTTTTTTTTTTTAAAGTAGATTTTTATGTCGTCTGCTTTCCTAAACCCTAAGTACAGCTGCTTTACAGTTTTAAAGAAAAAAAGTTTTCTTACTTCTGTGAACAAGCAACTTTAAGTCTTATAGTGCTGGAACTGACTTCATGCTTATTTAAAAAGGTTAGATTCAGGCCAGCCGCCAAATAAATTGGCGGCTGGCCTGTGATCGTACCTGTTCGCAATCTGAGTATCATTCCTCATCAAAATTAAGCAGTTTAAGGTTTTTGAAAGCAGACAGCACAAAAATGTATTTCTTAAAAATTACCCAGCAAGGGTTAGAGCTGCTTGTTCACAGATATGAGGAAAATTTATTTCTGTTTAACTGTGGTAACATGGCAACATAACTCAATTGTTCAGTGTTGACTGTTGCGTGAGACGTACTAAGAAAAGTCATTGGAAGTTAAATCTTTATTTCTTTGAAATTGTTTAGATGTTGTATAATTGTATGATGCATTGAATGTAACTTCATATTCTTCAGCAAGTTGTTAAGCTTTATTGATTAACATTTTAGCTCATATTGGATTTTGGAACTTGCTTACATTGAGCAACAGAAAATATCTGATAATGAAATTTTCATCTCTGTTTAATTTTGGTATAAACAATTCTGGGGTAACAGCATGAATTGCTCATGAGAAATTTCTTCTCTTAATTCATGATAAGCTATTGAAGGTGCTTGTTCACATGTGAGACAATTTGCAAGTGAAAATAAAATGTTGTTGTATTCGACTCTAAAGACATCTTTCTTGTCCTCATTTCAAATCCTTGTGCAAACATACTGCTATTTTTTTTGCAGGTGTGCCTATTGGTGTGTTTCAAAGCATGTTTCAGGTGGTTGCCCTAGAAACGTTCAACCTGCCGGCTGATAAGAATGGATTTCTTATGTCATATATTGGAGTTTTAACGATAGTAAGTTCAATTGCTTGATATTATAGACATGATACACT
The DNA here is from genome assembly GCA_947846245.1 of Cerastoderma edule. NCBI lineage: Eukaryota > Metazoa > Mollusca > Bivalvia > Cardiida > Cardiidae > Cerastoderma > Cerastoderma edule. The sequence goes on from OX401420.1 coordinate 22,521,788, forward strand.
TGTTGTTTTTCCGCTTTACTCTAAAACATTATCAAGAATGAAGTGTTGAAAAAAGTGTTCCTTGTATAACATGGTTGCTTAAAAAAGATTTGACTGTACACTTTCAGGCGATCTTTCCCTTGTAATTAATTATTGATCATACCTGTTTGTATATGTATTGTATGTATATTGTATTTATTTACAGTTAGTTCAGGGTCTTGGTGTAGGAATACTACTGAAGAAAGTTAGCGAGAACAACATTTTAAAGTGGTCCTCCTTCTCCCTTGTGTTTTCATATCTTATGTTGGTAAGTCACCATTAATTACGTTTTTTACCTTGACTAATCAAAGAATAAGGAGAGCTTTACTACTCACCCGGTCGTCGGCGTCACACCTTCATTAAGTTTTATGTGCAAGTTTATATCTCATAATGTACTGTATCAAATGGGTTGATACTTCACTCATGTGTTCACACACGTTCAGGGTTATAATATAAGGTCATTGACCAAGTTTCATATCTCTATTTTGAATTTGAGCAAATTATGTGGCCTTTTGCACTTTGAAAAATCTTAAATAAGTTTTTACATGCAAGTTTGTATCTCATTAACTTTTGTACAGAATAGGTTGATACCTCACACATATGTTCAGGGTCATAATTTAAGGTCCCTGACCAAGTTTCATATCTCTTGTTGTGAATTTAAGCTAATTATGCTGCCTTTTATGCTTAGAAAATCTTGGCTAAGTTTTTACATGCAAGTTTGTTTCTCATGAACTACTGTAAGGAATCATTGTGTGTACCCTCATATTTTAGAAACAAATAATATTCTCTGACATCCAACATTACAGAATAGCCGAGCCTGCCGTCTTATGGATAGCTTTTGTTTTCATCACTGTTTATTTACCTATTGTTGTACATCGATTGTGAAGGAAGCTTGAAGTTTGTTCAAAGTCACTCTCGATGACTGCTTCTTGGATAATAAACCACTACTCATGCTGATTTGTGGGTATTTGTTTCTATTCTAGATGGGATGGGCGGGCTCAAAGATAAACTTGATTAAACTCTTTTCTCACAATGTTTTCCCAAGTTGTCTGCAACAAAGTTGTGAAACATCGTTATTGTCTGGTAATGGATTAGAGTCTGGAACCTATGGGGGCTTTCGATATGCTAGAAATCTTGAGACATAAGTGAATGTTTTATACCATTGCTTTAAAATTGAAATGGTGGCAAGTTCAAGTTTCATTTTCTTACAGGCTTTTGTTACGGATATTACCCAACTGTGTGTGGTGCTGGCTCCCCTGGTTGTTGGGCTCGCATCCTCCAACATTGTGATTACAAGTGCCCTTACTAAAACTGTCCAGGAAGTAGATACAGGTAAATATTTAAGTTACATGATTGTTTTTGTGAGTTTGTGATGCTATGAATGTGAAACCACTTTCTGATTGGCTAGAAATGGTTCCTTTTTAGCGTTACAAATAACTGCTTTAAGCCAATCAAAACCACCTTTCTCTAATATTGTGATTACAAGTGCTCTCACTAAAACAGTCCAGGAAGTAGATACAGGTACATAATTGGGTTTTTTTGTGCTTAACTCTTTACCAACTGCAGACGTCACTTTTCACTAGAAGCAGACTACTTTAGAAAAGCTTTATAAACATGCGGAAAACCTTTTAGTTGTGTGGTTGTGACATGTGAATAGATTGAAAAAAGTGTAGTGGCAAAAGGAGAAATTGCAATTTCTCCTTTTGCCACAAACCTTTTTGATAATTCTCTGCTGCAAGATGCAAAAATGTGGTGATAAAAGGTAGTAATGTGTAAATCAGGACCCTGTGTCCTTGAATTGGGAAGAGGCTTAAAGCTGTGAACTTTGGGAAATTATATTTATTAAGTTACTGAATTGGGAAACCAATAAGCTTTGTAATTTTGGGAAAACTGTATGAGTTTAAAGAAATTCCCTGTTAAGAAGGTGCATTTTATTTGCCTCTGTTGTATAACAAAAAAATACTGTTAATTGTCTGGTCACATCAAAAGAATGTCTTTCCTACTCTGACAGTCTAGGTAAAAAGTGTTTTTCTAATTGACAAGGATTGATTAAATAACCATTTAACATTACTCAGCTACAGAACACAATCTTTGAGATAGTCTCTTTAGGTTATATGATGCTCCTCGTCAAGAAGAGTGGACCACAGTGATGCAGTGGTAGATCTAGTGTCCCTGGTTAGATCTGTGTTAGTGGAGAGATGAAAAGTGCCGTGACTAGCTCACAAATTGGCGTGAGCACTGGTTTAGTAGCCAGGAAGAAGTCATGGAGAGTGAATTTAAGCTTTGGTCACAGTCGATGTAATGTAAATAAGTTTAAATATTTTGGGTTTAAACTTATTTATTTTACATGATTTTTAAACAAGTTCTTACAACTTAGATAAAACTCTTGTTTCTGCTTCCTGAATACATAATCAGTACTTGCGCCGAATGTGGGTTAATGAAAGGTGGCAGATCTGGCTACTCATGGGAGTCGAACTCTCAACCTTTGTATCCCGAGGCCAGCACTCTACCCTTAGACTTCTATCCTCCACAAAAGTTTGCTACAAGGTTTTAAAGAGGGGGCTCATCTTTGTTCCACTGTAAAGAAGGAACGAAAGAGAATGTTTTTATCGCTTTGAACCAGCATCCCATTTTCATTCTTTTAAAATGTTATTCGCTGCACATCGCCTTTGTAAATACACCCTGTACGACTATGCCTCAAAGGGGATTTTGTACAATATGGAAGAAGAAGAAGACGTTTACATATAAATCTACTATCAGGGACATCATTAAGAGCCAGCCGCCGGCCAATTTGACTGTTCAAATTACTTTTTAGTGGGTTCAAATAACAAAAAATATGATATGTGGTTGTATTAAGTGGTAGTTATAACACCTAACTTTTGTTGGGTGATTGCTTCATTGGCCTCCTCAAGTCGGAAGATGGCCTCTTACTCCAAAAAATGATGACAACCCTGTACTTTTCTCTACTTTCAGGTGCCATGCTGGGTCTGAACATGGCAACCAACTCCCTTATAAGGACAGTCTCTCCTACCATAGGTGGTATCATGTTGGATAATCTGGGATTCCCATCATTCGGATACTTCGGGTTTATCTGCTCTGGCATCGTCACTGCTGTGTTATTTATACAGTTCAAGGGAGGGAACTGATGTAATATGAACTCCATGTAATAATTGTATCTGTGAATACACAGGGATCAATGCCGTTTGACATGCATTTATTATCAATTTATTGCTCCCTGTGCCTGAATGCATATGTAATATTTTACACTGCACTAAAGGGAGATAACAAAGAGTTGCCTTTATGTGTGTGAATATCAGGGGTTCAATGCAAGACTATAGTAAGTGCTTCATAATCATAAAGCACTTACTATAGTATTGCATTGAACCCTTGATATATGTGTGATATTTGCACTAAAGGGAGGGAACGGAGAGTTGCCTTTATGTGTGTGAATATCAAGGGTTCAATGCAAGATTATAGTAAGTGCTTCATAATCATGAAGCACTTACTATAGTATTGCATTGAATCCTTGATATATGTGTGATATTTGCACTTAAGGGAGGGAACTGAGAGTTGCCTTTATGTATAACTGTTTGTGTGAACACACAGGGACCAATGTCATATAACATGTCTATAGTAAATTATCAATAAAATGTACATTTGAATATTTGTCAAGTAACATTGCTCCCTGTGGGAACGTCCTTGTGTATGAAAACATGTGTGATATTTTTCTAAGCAATGAATGAAACTGAGCGTTGCCTATAAACTATAATTGTATGCATGAATACATGTGTGACATTTTTCACTGCTCTAAAGGGAGATAACTAAGAGTTGCCTCTATTCTATAATTGTATGCATGAATACATGTGTGACATTTTTCACTGCTCTAAAGGGAGATAACTAAGAGTTGCCTTTATTCCATAATTGTTTGCACGAATACTACATTAATTGAGAATTAATGAGAATTTTTCACTGCACTAAAGAGAGGGAACTATGAGATGCCTTTTTGCTATAATTGTGTACATGTGTGATATTTTTTAATGCATTGGATTGATCGTTCAATATGCAACATCTTTCATTTCGCCGATTAAACGTTTCCTTTCATACAGGGGTAAAAAAATATACTCATTTTAGATATCTTTTGTGGCAAGGTCATATACATGTTGACATGTGTGAAATATTTGATTGCTTTGTTATATAATAAGGTATGCATGAGTGAATTGTTTTATGGCATAGTAATGTTTACTTTTTTACATATATGAAATATGTTATGGCATATTCACATATACAGTCAAACTTGTGTTAAGAGGCCAGCCTATGGGACAGAGTAAATTGGCTGTTTAAGACAGGTTGGCTGCTTAATTAACACAAATTGATTTACACTATAAATCTAACAATGGGACTTTTTGTAGTGGCTGTTTAAGGCAGGTTGGCTGCTTAAAAGGGTTGCTGCTTAACACAAGTTAGACTGTATGTGAAAACAAGAATGACCTATTTTATGGCATAGTTATGTTTATGCGAATACAAGAGTGAACTATTTTATGGCATATTCATACCGGTATGTGTGAATACATGAGTGAAATATATTATTACTCTTACTAATATAAGATTAATGCATTACCAAACAATAACGATGTTTAACAACTTTGTTGCAGAGGACTCTGGAAAACATTGTGGGAAAGGGAGAAATTGCTCGTTTCATTGCCCACAATGTTTTCTGTCCCATCAGAAGATTATTTTCCAATGTCATCACATTTTGAAATGTCGTCTGCAATTTCTTTCAATTTGGAACATTCCAAAATTTGGTGTTTAGGAAAGGGTTAAGAAAATATCATTTGTTATACATGTACTTTATAATTGTCTTTTGCTGATGCAATTTGAACCTGTCTCAAAATCCAGTATGAAGAAAAGGTTAAGCTAGATTTCTGTTCTTCAATCAGGTATATAGTCTGTCAGCAGGGTTTATTCACGATTGTCTTACAATTAGAACTAGAATTTTTAGCCCTTTTCTCCATAAAACATTGGGACAGATTTTATCATTAAAACTCAACTTGCCATTAGATCCAGTACAACCAAAAACAACAAAACCGGCATTTCCTGATCCTGTCCATGATTACCATGGAATGGCATACCTGCATCAGAAAACATTGTGACTAAAGGAAAAATTGCAATTTCTCCTTTAGTTACAAGGGTCTCTCTATCCATGTATGTTTAGAATATTGCACTGTGTTTGTTGGGTGTGGTTGGTTTCAATTTTGACATTTCAAACATTTTGAAACTTGCCCTCACACATTTCCTTAATCTCTATTCTCTTGACTGATTTATGGAATGTTAATGATTCTTCCTTCTACCGTTCTTCACCAGCCTTTATAGGCGGTTGAGTATTGAGGTCTTCCTCCATCAATAAGAGTGGGGCAATGCAACATAACTGAAATAATGTTGCCAGAAGGTAAAATTCATATAAGCATATAAACAAACTCACTGTAACATTAAGGGTTTTCGGGGTTTTTTTTGTGATTTTTCTTTTAACCCATTACCAAACAATAACAATAGTTTACCACTTTGTTGCAGACGACTCTGGAAACACTAGGAAAAGGAGAAATTGCTTCAATAGAGCAAATTTTCCTTTTTCCCACAGTGTTTTCAACTCTATCAGAAGATTACTATCCAATTTCATCACATTTTGAAATATTCTTTGCAAACTCTTTCAATTTTGGATAGTCGACAATTTTGCATTTGATAAAGGGTTAAAAGATGGGACAACAGTAAAGTCACATGTAGTAGTAGGTTTTGTTTAGTAAAGATGGTGGGTCTAAAGATAAGTGGGAGGTGACAATCAGGTAAATAAAGATAATCAAATTATATACCATTCCAGATGTTAAGGGCATGATGACATTGGTTGTTTTCAACTAAACTGAAGTGCTTGTTTCAATCTTGCTTTAAATCTGACACATTATTTTCAGAATTTGGACACTCAATTCTGTTGCCCTTTATGTACATCTGTGGGATTTCTTTGTAAAAATGCTTTATTTATTTTGTGTTTTGTTTGTTTAAACCAATACCCCCATATTGGAATTTGTAAGAACAAAACTGCTACTAATCAAAAGCAATAGCTGATAACAAAATACTTAAAACGATACATTTTTCTGGGTATTGGGTAAAATCCATTGTATTGTAAGAAAAAAAATCTCCTTAGGAGCCATTTACCTTTTTAAAGAACTGCTTTTGTTAACACAAACAATAACAACATTTGACCAGTTTGTTACAGGCAACCCCTGAAAACATTGTGGGAAAAGGAGAAATTGCTTGGAAATTGCTTGTAATGAGCAATTTGGCCTTTTCCCACTAAGTTTTCTGCCCTATTAGAAAATTGTTTTCCAATTTCATCACATTTGGAAATGTCGTAAACAAACTCTTTCAATTTGGGCAGTCGAAAATTTGGCATTTGGTAAAGGGTTAAAAGCTCTTGCAGCATAAACTAAGTCTGCTTTGTTGTAGATATTTCTTATCAATGTTGTTTAATTAAAGATATTTTTTATCAACAATATTTATAGATATTTTTTTATCCATCTGAATGACTTGGGAGTCTAGTAACATTTTATCATGGATAAGCTTGCATGTTATATTTTTTGTTGTGTGTTTATCCCTCATGAGCACTGTGTTAGAATATCAAATATTCTTTGCTGTTAAAGATTTTCATTAATATTTAACGTTATAAACCAGTTTTATTGTATTAATCCCTTACTCCAGAATACCTAACTTTGCTGCATAAGAAAGGTTTTTCGCTTGTACGATTTTTTATCAAATGTTATTGCTTTCAATTAAGATCAGTTCTCAAGTTTCATATGGGAAAAATGATAAATAAAAAAAAATTAGAACATTAGAAAAACCACTGGGTGATGGAAGTAATCATAAATAACAAGTAATTTCCTACTTTTCCTCAGGGTACTGTTTTACTAAACATTTTATGGGAAAGTCTTTGCGTAAGTCAAAATTGATAAACATCGATTGTATCTTAAATGAAAACATAGTATTGTATTGTGACACGTAATTGGAAGTGTCTGGAAGAGCTGCTTACCCCAGTATTGAAGTAGGAGGGAATGTTGTTTTGAGCTTACACAAATTTTAAGTGTAGAATGTTTAGTAAAATGGTGCCCTGAATGGCAGTATGAAAATGGTATTTAAAGTATGATGTATTTATCGTCTGCTTATTCTCCCTTTTAATGCCCACTACCACCAATTTCACATGACTACAGTTTATCTTAATTTGTCTTGCAAAAACCCTTAAACATTTTATAATGGAATATTTAGTTGGATACTATCTTAATACAGAAAGTATGTCATTTAAAAAACTCCTACTGGGGCCCTCTGAATTGACTTGCATCTGTTTTAAGCTGTTTATAGTCTTGTACAACATAATTCTGTCTCCTTTAACCATGGTCACTTGAACAAGTTTGACTGTGAGATAATTGGTTATTGAATGTGCTTTCAGTGCAATAATTTGTCATCGATGAGGCATGAAATTGAATAAATAATGTTGCAATAATTTAAAGAATAGTATTAGACTGTATACATGGTGAAGGACATTTTTTCTTTAATGTTTGAAATTCCTTTTTTCTAGACATATCATATTTGTGTTTCTACTTCTTTTTAGATGATTAAAGACATTTTATTTCACGTTCTTTTTTCATTTTTTCAATCCTGAGATACAATGCACAGTTGTATGTCTTTATATCTCCCGAACCTAAGAAATTATTGTGACATACGAAGAGATTACCAAGAACATTTGTAAATAATGTTGCAATAACTTGAAGGATATGATTAGACTATATACATGGTGATGGACAATTTTCCTTGATTTGTTTGAAATACTTTTTTCTAGACATATCGTATTTGTGTTACTGCTTCTTTTTAGATGATATGTGTTTGCACCTTAATAATGAGAAACGAATATGTCCCAAATTGAAATCTATAGGAAACAAAGATGGCTCCTTTTATCCTTTGATATTTTATTTTCTGTCATAGAACAAAGAAACTTACTATTCTCAGGACGTTTCTGATTTTGATTTTAACACCAAGTCTTTTTCTTCTGTGGTTGTCCGTTTAAGGGTTTACCATTCACTAATTTTAGGGCTTTTTGACAAACTGGGCAATACGGACTTTTGGATTTGCCAATCTCGCAGACAATTATCCGAATCAGTAGTTACTTACTTGATTTGGCCTCACTGCCTAAGTCAACGAAGTATTTACTGAACAATTATCACATCAATGCATTGGGCAGTTCATGCGTTTATTTGTACTGGGGTTTGCGCTTAGAGTGCTGGGTAATTTTCTAAAACTAGATTGTTGTGTCGTCTGCTTTCTGAAACCTTAAATCTCTGCATGAGCAACGATTCTTCTCGGAGTAGCAAACAGGCCATCCGCTTATTTACTTGGTGGCTGGTCTACATCTAATCTGTTTGAATAAGCTCAAAGTTGGTTCCAGCACTATATGGGTAAAGGCTGTTCTCAACAATGTTTGTGATACAACAATACCAATTCACTATCTCCCGGACTTCGTAACTTGATCAACAGGAGCTAGGACTAGGTGGCTGTTCTCAACAATGTTTGTGATACCACAATACCAATTCACTATCTCCCGGACTTCGTAACTTGATCAACAGGAGCTCGGACTAGGTGGCTGTTCTCAACAATGTTTGTGATACAACAATACCAAATCACTATCTCCCGGACTACTTCGTAACTTGATCAAAAGGAGCTCGGACTAGGTGGCTGTTCTCAACAATGTTTGTGATACCACAATACCAATTCACTATCTCCCGGACTTCGTAACTTGATCAATAGGAGCTAGGACTAGGTGGCTGTTCTCAACAATGTTTGTGATACCACAATACCAATTCACTATCTCCCGGACTACTTCGCAACTTGATCAATAGGAGCTCGGACTAGGTGGCTGTTCTCAACAATGTTTGTGATACCACAATACCAATTCACTATCTCCCGGACTACGTAACTTGATCAATAGGAGCTAGGACTAGGTGGCTGTTCTCAACAATGTTTGTGATACCACAATACCAATTCACTATCTCCCGGACTTCGTAACTTGATCAATAGGAGCTAGGACTAGGTGGCTGTTCTCAACAATGTTTGTGATACCACAATACCAATTCACTATCTCCCGGACTTCGTAACTTGATCAATAGGAGCTAGGACTAGGTGGCTGTTCTCAACAATGTTTGTGATACCACAATACCAATTCACTATCTCCCGGACTTCGTAACTTGATCAATAGGAGCTCGGACTAGGTGGCTGTTCTCAACAATGTTTGTGATACCACAATACCAATTCACTATCTCCCGGACTTCGTAACTTGATCAATAGGAGCTAGGACTAGGTGGCTGTTCTCAACAATGTTTGTGATACCACAATACCAATTCACTATCTCCCGGACTTCGTAACTTGATCAACAGGAGCTCGGACTAGGTGGCTGTTCTCAACAATGTTTGTGATACCACCAATACCAATTCACTATCTCCCGGACTTTCGTAACTTGATCAATAGGAGCTCGGACTAGGTGGCTGTTCTCAACAATGTTTGTGATACAACAATACCAATTCACTATCTCCCGGACTTCGTAACTTGATCAATAGGAGCTAGGACTAGGTGGCTGTTCTCAACAATGTTTGTGATACCACGATACCAATTCACTATCTCCCGGACTTCGTAACTTGATCAATAGGAGCTCGGACTAGGTGGCTGTTCTCAACAATGTTTGTGATACCACAATACCAATTCACTATCTCCCGGACTTCGTAACTTGATCAATAGGAGCTAGGACTAGGTGGCTGTTCTCAACAATATTTGTGATACCACAATACCAATTCCCTATCTCCCGGACTTCGTAACTTGATCAATAGGAGCTAGGACTAAGTGGCTGTTCTCAACAATGTTTGTGATACCACAATACCAATTCACTATCTCCCGGACTACTTCGTAACTTGATCAATAGGATCTAGGACTAGGTGGCTGTTCTCAACAATGTTTGTGATACCACAATACCAATTCACTATCTCCCGGACTACTTCGTAACTTGATCAATAGGATCTAGGACTAGGTGGCTGTTCTCAACAATGTTTGTGATACCACAATACCAATTCACTATCTCCCGGACTACTTCGTAACTTGATCAATAGGATCTAGGACTAGGTGGCTGTTCTCAACAATGTTTGTGATACCACAATACCAATTCACTATCTCCCGGACTACTTCGTAACTTGATCAATAGGATCTAGGACTAGGTGGCTGTTCTCAACAATGTTTGTGATACCACAATACCAATTCACTATCTCCCGGACTACTTCGTAACTTGATCAATAGGATCTAGGACTAGGTGGCTGTTCTCAACAATGTTTGTGATACCACAATACCAATTCACTATCTCCCGGACTACTTCGTAACTTGATCAATAGGATCTAGGACTAGGTGGCTGTTCTCAACAATGTTTGTGATACCACAATACCAATTCACTATCTCCCGGACTACTTCGTAACTTGATCAATAGGATCTAGGACTAGGTGGCTGTTCTCAACAATGTTTGTGATACCACAATACCAATTCACTATCTCCCGGACTACTTCGTAACTTGATCAATAGGAGCTAGTACTAGGTGGCTGTTCTCAACAATGTTTGTGATACCACAATACCAATTCACTATCTCCCGGACTACTCCGTAACTTGATCAATAGGAGCTAGGACTAGGTGGCTGTTCTCAACAATGTTTGTGATACAACAATACCAATTCACTATCTCCTGGACTTCGTAACTTGATCAATAGGAGCTAGGACTAGGTGGCTGTTCTCAACAATGTTTGTGATACCACAATACCAATTCACTATCTCCCGGACTTCGTAACTTGATAAATAGGAGCTCGGACTAGGTGGCTGTTCTCAACAATGTTTGTGATACAACAATTCCAATTCACTATCTCCTGGACTACTTCGTAACTTGATCAATAGGAGCTAGGACTACGTGGCTGTTCTCAACAATGTTTGTGATACAACAATACCAATTCACTATCTCCCGGACTTCGTAACTTGATCAATAGGAGCTCGGACTAGGTGGCTGTTCTCAACAATGTTTGTGATACAACAATATCATTTCACTATGTCCTGGACTTCGTAACTTGATCAATAGGAGCTCGGACTAGGTGGCTGGACTCAACAATGTTTGTGATACCACAATACCAATTCACTATCTCCCGGACTCCGTAACTTGATCAACAGGAGCTCGGACTAGGTGGCTGTTCTCAACAATGTTTGTGATACAACAATACCAAATCACTATCTCCCGGACTACTTCGTAACTTGATCAATAGGAGCTAGGACTAAGTGGCTGTTCTCAACAATGTTTGTGATACCACAATACCAATTCACTATCTCCCGGACTTCGTAACTTGATCAACAGGAGCTCGGACTAGGTGGCTGTTCTCAACAATGTTTGTGATACCACAATACCAATTCACTATCTCCCGGACTTCGTAACTTGATCAATAGGAGCTAGGACTAAGTGGCTGTTCTCAACAATGTTTGTGATACCACGATACCAATTCACTATCTCCCGGACTTCGTAACTTGATCAATAGAAGCTAGGACTGCGTGGCCAAGTGGTAGGAGAATATCACTTGAAATCATACAACGTGTTGGTTCGTAACCAAGTGCTGCCCAGTGGCTAGAGTTTGTAAATGATCCTGTGTGGCAAAGATATAAAGGCGGTGGTTAACCCTTTCCCAAACGACAAGTTTTCGACTGTCCCAAATTGAAAGAGTTTTCAGACGACATTTCAAAATGTGACGAAAATGAAAAATATTCTTCAGATAGAGCAGAAAACATTGTGGGAAAAGGAAAAATTGCTCGTTACGAGCAATTTCTCCTTTTCCCACAATGTTTTCCAAAGTCGTCAGCAACAAACACGTCAAATGTGGTTATTGTTTGGAAAAGGGTTAAGGAGACCTACCCGTATCTCTAGTTCCGTGGGAAACTCGCAGGACACTTCAGAGCACTATCATAGTGTAACGTTGAACGTTTATACAAATTAGGAACCTAATGCATTGTTTGAGAGAACATGTTGGTATATATATAGACAACACAACCGCTCAGTGTACGACCGTGTTTTTCACTGATCGGTGTGAATTACTCTTTGATAGGTTCATTTGCTCGGTTTCTTACAATAGTATTGGTAATCCAGGAAAGCCTTCATAAAACTGTTTTTCAAAAACTGGTACCGGTATGTTGATTTTCACAAGAGATTGTCTCTCGGCTGACACACATAATTCCGATAGTATGACCTGTTTTGACAATCCTGTATGGGCAGTTAACCCTAAGAATCCAGTGTGATTTTCTAAAAATAGATGTTTGTGTCGTCTGCTGTCCAAAACCTTAAATAACTGCTTAATCTTGATGATGAAAGATTCTCAGAGTAGCAAGTAGATAAAATCACAGGCCAGCCGCCAATTTACTTGCATAATGCAATTTGTTTGAATAAGTCGGTTCCAGCACTTTAATAATTAAACCTTGCGTTTTTCTCTATCGACTTAAAGCCGTGCATTGCAATTAATGTAAAGCCAAAAGCACAAACAAAGCGGGTTTACTTCACAGAGCAAATACCTTATTAACGTTTTTAGGTCTTTGCACCATGTAATATTGGTACCATGTAATATTGGCACCATGTAATATTGACACCCGCAACTATGTGTGCCGTGGAAGTAGCCATTAGCATACTTTTCGCGTTTTTTCACTCTCAAACGGATAACCCATATCTGATCAAAAAGGTTGGTCGGATCATGGGGAAGATGTAAACAATTCCACAATTCAGTTTCTGAAATAGAAGGCACAACATTTGTGGAAGAAACGTAATCAAAAGGTCTACACGTTTAGGCTGCTTTGGGTCGCTCATAACCTTCCATAACACTGATACTATCATCTGTTAACACATTACCATTTAACGCCACCTTTTGCGTCTTGTAGCAGACGACTTTCGAAATGCAATGTGACAAAAGGAAAAATTGCTTGTCACAAGCAATTTCTCCTTTTCCCACCATGCTTTTTCAATTTATTCACATATTACAACAGCATAGTCGGAAAATGTTAACATGCTTACAAAGTTTTCCAAAGTCCTCTGCTTCAAGTAGGCCATAAAAATGTCGACTGCATGTGGTAAAGAGTTAACGTTGTCTTTAGAGAATCAAATCGTTAAGTTCTTTTTGTACATGCTTTATAATAAGTATACAATTGTATATGGAGGCATGGGGTATAGCGTTAGTCTAGGGGCAGGTTCGGTTCCCGAGAGCATCAGGGTTCACTGTGCGACCTTTCAAAAGTCTACAAACGGATCGAGTAAATATTATGCAATCAGTATCGAGGCGGATGTCTAACTTGATGTTTGTAAGGGGAAGAATATGTTTGTATGAGATTCTTTTTTTTCTTAATTTATCCCTAATAGTGCTGGAACCGACTTCATGCTTTTGCAAACAGGTTAGATCCAGGCCAACCGCCAAGTAAATTGGCGGCTGACCTATGATCTAACCTGTTTGATTCTGTGAGTATATTTCCTCATCACAATGAAGCAGATTTGGAAAGCGGACGACACAAGAAACTATTTTAAGAAAATAACCCAGCATTATAAGGTTTGATCAAAGACTCCTACGATAAATGCGTTAAGATAAGGTAATATAAGTGATGGGCTAGAGATATTTAGGAATGAAAGGTTTAATTTTCCAAGACAGGTGACAATAGTGAAACGGGATGAAAACAAAACGTTTGCATGAATTCGAGTAGGTATAAATACAACATTTCAGTCAAGTCAATACATTTGCTTGCAGTTTAAGCAATCTCTTCAAAATGTACGATTTGAGTCACAAAGCTAACAAAGGAAGAACGATTACATCATGATCACTATAAAATCCCTAAACAATATTTATTAATCATTATCTAATCTAACTTTGTGGTTTTGCTGTGGCGGATGTTCCGATAAGAATCGCTTTTGATTGGTTGTTTGGGAGCAGCGTTTTTGATTGGCTGTCCAGGGACCAATGGGATGTGGTGTTTCTCCAGAACCTTCCATTTAAATCCGTCTCCGTCCTTGACCTTCGCCTTGCACTCACAGCCTTCTCCGTGATCACCAACACCGTCATGGTAACACTGGCCGCCCAGCTGGTAGTGTAAAAACAAATTTACACAGTTTGTAACAATTGAAATGCGGTGTCTTATTTATACTTCTTTGCAGGGGAGTCGAAATCTGAATTCCATTTATCTAGTCCTAAATGTCAAATCTTTTTCTTCGAGTGTCCGCATTGTGGTTAAATAGTACATTACAGTAAAAAGTTCTCTTGTCCGTTAGGGCTTTTGAACAAGCTTGCCAATACGGACAATGGGTGTTGCCACCCCTGGTGTGTATCCTACTAGAACAAAGCTGGAAAGAATGTAGATTCATGTTATGAGATGTCTTGAAACATTCCCCTATGAAGTCTTAGTCGCATGTTGGATATAACACAGAACGACCATTTTATGAAACCCACTGTTTATCAAAGATATCAAATATGTTTTGAAGCGAAGTACATGTAAATATTTTTTTTTAGTTCCGGAGGCACTAACCCCTTTAACAAAATGAAGATGACCTTTTGTAACAACATCGAAGACAAGTCCACACCATTTCCGGTAACCACAACAAAAACGAGCAAAGAAACCTCTAAATGCCAAATTTACATCCGATCTGTGAAAAACATTGAACATTGTTCCTTATCGGTTGTGATGTCAGCTTATATATGTACCTATAACAATACGTTAGGTTCTCAAATTAGCATAAACACTACACCAATGTTACAATGCTTACATGTTCAACAAGGATGGAAAGCACATAGAATAACACATAATCAATGTATTTCTTAATAAGGCGCATCTTCATCATACCAATGTGCGATTAAAATGAATCTATTACGAATGATCAATTAGCAATGAGAGTGATTATGACATTATTTACTCATACCTCTTTACATTCGTCGTTGTTGTCGAAACACATGTTATCGGACATCCAATTTGTGGAACACAGACCAAACATCGCATCCGATTGGTCGATTAGTATCACGTGACATACAGCGAACGTCAACAATGCAATCCCGGAATGCCTCATCTTGAGCGCTAGAAAAACGGAAAGAAAAGTTGGAATTATCTATTAATATAAACTTCTTTAGATACGTGAATAAAAGAAAATGAACTGAGAATTGAAGAGACACAAGCTCAAGATTTAATTAAACAAAATCGACAGCAGTATTCATCTGTTCAAGATCAGCCAATCAAAGCATTTAACAATATTTCTGTAAAGTGTCCTGATTGATCAGTCTTTTATAACATCAAAAGCTGACCCAATACCAATCCTTTCGCCAATGCCGTGCGGTGTGTAGGCCCACGAAAGTCCTGGTCGAAAGCAACATCCTTAATAAAACGGAGCAGAACATTTCAGATATTTTTCTTGATACAACTTAACGAACCGAGCAATTGAACCTCTCAAAGACACACACACACACATCTGATCAGTGAAAACACTGTCGTTCACTGAGCGACTGTGTTGTCATATCAACATCAATAGGAAGAAACATTCTATTTGACCCGCAGTGTAGCGAGGCAAGCACTTTATTGTACAATCATTCTACGATGATTAGTAATCTACAAAGAATCGCATTATATATACCAAGACCATCAATATACATTTACGAAGTTTTCATCGAGATAAGAACAGCAATAACGGAACAGCATACCGGTACCAGGATTCTGCTAAGGCCATATGCATCTTAATCAAGTTGGCCTTCGACAAATCTCCGAAACATGATTTAAGTCGATGCCGTGGTTTGATCTATTAATACAACGAAAAACTACATCACCTAGATCTTTATACAGGTTTTCGTCATACAAATACAAATGTGACATAAACTGGCATTTAACATCTAGATTTAACAGCTTTGCAAAAAACGATACATTCCGGTATTAATCAAATGATAGCCTTCTTCGAAAATAAGACATAAGCGGGTATTTTACAACAATTGCCTTTTAACAAATGCCAAAATATGATGTCGATTTTATACGACTAACTTTCTACAGTACAACAGCCAAAATACAACGTAAGCCGGTATTTTACAACATTTGCTTTTCTAAAAAAAAGCCTAAATAAGATACACATCGGTAGCTTGCAACGACAAGCTTTCAAAAATGACACAAATTACAAAGTAAGCCGGTATGTCACGATGGGTTTTCTTTCTGCTATTCCAAAATACGACGTTAAACCGGCATTTTACATTAGAACGTTTTGAACAATGGCCTCAATACAACATGGGGTATATTAAAACGATAACCATATTGCAAAAGCTAAAATTTGACATAAGTCTCGACAAAGTGTGGTAGTTTACAACGGTAGGTATTCAGCAATGGTCCACATACGACGTAAGCCGGTACTTTACAATGGTGTTGACTTTCTGCAAGTGCCCAAATATGCCTCATAAGGCCTATTTTACAATAGTGTTGACTTTCTGCAAGTGCCCAAATATGCCTCACAAGGCCTATTTTACAATGGTGATGTCTTTCTGCAAGTGCCCAAATATGCCTCATAAGGCCTATTTTACAATGATGTTGACTTTCTGCAAGTGCCCAATTATGCCTCATAAGACCTATTTTACAATGGTGTTGACTTTCTGCAAGTGCCCAAATATGCCTCATAAGACCTATTTTACAATGGTGTTGACTTTCTGCAAGTGCCCAAATATGCCTCATAAGGCCTATTTTACAATGGTGTTGACTTTCTGCAAGCCTCATAAGACCTATTTTACAATGGTGTTGACTTTCTGCAAGTGCCCAAATATGCCTCATAAGACCTATTTTACAATGGTGTTGACTTTCTGCAAGTGACCAAATATGCCTCATAAGACCTATTTTACAATGGTGTTGACTTTCTGCAAGTGCCCAATTATGCCTCATAAGGCCTATTTTACAATGGTAAGGACAGATATCAAATCAATGAACCCATCAATGAACCCATGCTGTACTATGATATAAGAGGGTCTGATGAAACAGCAGCATCAAAGCAAAACAATGGTACATCGTGAAAAGTGTGAAAATTCAAACAATGCCTTCAATTATCTTTTCAAATCAAATTGTAATAACTAATTTGTTTAGAGAGATATCGGTATACAATACTTTGAAACCTTTGTCTGTGAATGTTAAACTTTCAAAATTTGGTTATGTAAGGTTATGGTTAAGGTTTTGTTTATCATAATAGACCCCTAGTGAAGGGACCAGTCAATTTGGCTTATGAGACTTTTTTCACAGATTATACTAAGTACCTCCCCCCACACACACATATATCACTAAGCCAGGCGCCTAACGGATATAAGTCGGTAACCATTAATGCAATTAACCGACCATTTCGGAACAAATCCCTAGAGAAACATTTTCCGGACAAACGACTCCCGTGGGGCTCAAACCGTTGACCTCCCCGTCCCGAGGCGGAAGCCTAAACCACTAATTCACAGTGAAGATCCGCACTTTATAGTTTGTGCTAAATTGCTAAGATGTATGTTTTCTATTGTTTTATCTTGTCGCATCATAGTGATAAAGTTCTCTTTCATTCAATAACTTTTAAATTATCTTTCTTTTTAAAAATGAAATCAAAATTAAAAACCCTCTGCTATACACAAAGAACCTCGGACGATGTCATAAAACGCTGGATTACATTGCTTAACGCAATACCAAACGGCATTTGCTTTCATTCTAGCATAAGAACGTCGTTTGAAGGCTAACGTTTCAATTGAAAAAAATGGTTGTCATATTTTCCTGCAAGATATAAATTGTAATTGTTTGTCAAAAATAATTTCAAAAAGCCACAAAAGGAGGGTAACAGAAATCCAGATATATGCGGTAAAACGTTTAATTCCGATGTAAATAGAAGTTTAACGTACACCTTACCTTAAAGAAAACGTCCGTCTGTTATAAAGGAATAGCGGAGAATAACGTCACGTAACTCCGTTCTTAATTCAGACGGCTGGATAAAGGGGCGGAGTTAGCCGGAATTAATTTCCTCATATATCGGTGAAAACAAGACAAAGGCGAAAACATTTATACCAGTACTGCTGAACCCGGCAGACGACACGAGAAGGAGGGAGAGGGGTGATTCTGTAAGTGGTTACTAGAAGTACCCATCTACGCCATACATGTAGTAGGGTCGTCTGCGCATGCGTAAGACACGACAGGGAAGCATCGGCAGACGATACTAATTAGGTTTGAAAGTCGCTTGGGGTTCATTGCACTTTGATACAAGGTAGGGACCTTGGTGAGGCATGACACAAGACGAGTAATATACCAGTTTCTCATCCTCTGGCAATGCTTTGTGATCTATATTTATGCAAGGCGCTTGGAGGTAAGAAAAAGGTTTCTTTCTTCGAATTTCCAACCTGGTGCCTAGAGAAAGATGTTTTAAAACCATTACGAGAAAAGAATAAAAAAGCAAAAGTCTCTTTAGAGTCTACTCCCTTTCTTTTCATTTCTACATAGAATTTAGCGTTTTAATCTTTCTTTGTTCTCTTGCTGCCAACGTTTTCGACATGTTACACACTTCCCGAATGGAAAATGGTTTTCAGAGGCGCTAGAGCGAATTTGTCTAAATTAGTGTTCGCGGTTTCTAATTTCGCCAGACGGTACAGATGCATTCGGCTAAGTGTTCCGAAATGTGTTTTTTTATTCTCTCTGTACAATTGACGCTTTTGACTAAATATGGCATTTATTTCGCAGAATGGATATTTGTCATTACTCATCGCTAGAATTTGACCTACGACCTGAAAACACACAAAGCATACACAGCGTACACCACGTTAAGGGTATAGCCGTTGAAGCACGGCTGGTGAACGCACTGCCGTACCATCGCGGTGCTAATGACGAAATCGGTTGCGCAACTTCCGGTTCAGTAATTTTAGGGTAGGATTTTGCTATTTTCCTACACTTTCAGGCAAGTAATCGAAAATCTAAAAACATGGTTCACCAGCCGTGTGGTGTTCCTGAGGCAGAGTACTAAACCCGTGGGGTCACAGGTTTCAGCTCACCGGATAATATTCCTATGGCTCGCCCGATAACATTTTCGATTCTCGACATCAAACATATATCCTCTATCTATCCTGTCACCTGTGCAAGGTACGGACCTATGACGAGGTGTCATATCACATTTTCGATATCCGTCACTAAATCACGTGATTGCTGCATGCACATGGGTGTAATATGCCTTTTCGTTTTTGTTTTTCAATTTCTGATTTTCTTTTGGTTCCATATAAGTTACAGGGCAATACAGTATATATGGTTGTTGTCTTGTATGGGAAAGCTTATCGGGCTATGCCTAAGATTACACGATTCGCCTTCAGCTCATCGAATAATGTTTCCATGCCTTGTCCGATAACATTTCTGATTAAAGACACCAACCATCCGTAGGTCAGCTCTGCAACCATTTTCCATGGCTTTTTAAATCTTCTCTGACCAAGATTCGAACCAACGAGGATGGAAATATTTGATTTTAAGCTATAAAACTCAAACAGTTACTCTCTATATGATGTGGAGAGATTTCGTCCTTACATCTGAACTAAGCTGTAGGACATATTGCGTCAAAGTCGAAACGTTATTAGTTTCGGGGGAAATTTTCGGGAGGAATTGTTCAATTTGGGTTTCTTGAGAAATAAAGTGGGAACAGTGGCTATCGATTTTCCCACTCTTTGGGAAAGCGAATCAGCTGAAAATCAAATCAACGCTTTCCCGAACAAAAACATCGTCCAAATTAACAAATAACCCAGATTACCTCACTTGGCCGTGTGTGTTGCTAGAATTCGCGATCTTTATGATCAGTGTGAGAAAAGGATACATTGCTCATGATGAGCAATGTATCCTTTTGTCACCCTGATCCTATGAGCAATGTATCCTTTTCTCACTCTATTCCTATGAACAATTTATCTTTCTCTCACAGTGATCCTATGAGCAATTTATCCTTTTCTCACACTGATCCGATGAGCCATTGATCCTTTTCTCAAACTGATCGGATGAGCAATTCATCCTTCTCTCACACTGATCGGATGAGCAATTGATCCTTTTATCACAACGGTCTCTTTCAACTATCAACGGGAATACAGCAATACATTGTTTTTTCTTGCTTTTTGTTATCTGTTGTTGCTTAGACTTTTGGAGTGGTCAACTTCTCACATTGCAGAATGGAAAAGCCAATCGCGACATGGAAAGTAATTTAGACGTAGGTACAGAGTAACACTTTGGATTGAAAACGTCTATGATAGAGAGCTATAGTTTACGTATAAGAATGCTCCCCTTTTTCACAGTGCTTTTTTTTGCCATCTATACAGACAGTAAATCTTAATTGAATCGACCAGTTGCAAACGGTGTGTGAGAGTTTTAAACAGCGAAAATCAACAAGAGAGGTCTAACTTGAGCTTTGTGAATAACTGGTGTTCGTGTTAACCCGTATGGTGTTGGAACCGACTTAATGCTTATGCAAACAGGTTGTATCCAGGCTAACCACCAACTTTCTGGCTGTAATACAATCGTAATCAGTCGGGTATTTCCGTGAGCTGTAAAATAGTCCTCGTACGCAAGTGTATGGTTACAAAATTTCGGATGAATCGTACCCGGCTGATATCACACGTTCTATGTTCATTCACTTTGAATAGTTCAGTGTATATGTAGGTGTTGATCAACATTCTAAAGCATTATTTTTGATCGGCAACTCATACATAATAGTGAAAGTGCGGTATATAACTGTTTGCTTAATCAAACTAAAAGACTGTCTACATGTTCCATTTAAGGTCTATATTTGGAAACGAAAGTTCAATGAAGGAAGTCTCGACATGGCGGCTTCCATTTTACTTCAGAGATGTTTTCATTGGATAAACCCGATGAGTTCAGAGTGGCTGTAATACTGTAATAAACTTGGATTTCAATTTGTTTAAACCAGATTTGCTTAATCCAGTTTAACCCTAATAATGCTAATTAACTTTTTAAAATATTTGTTTGTGTCGTCTGCTTTCCAAAACCTCAAATATCTGCTTAAATTTGATGAAGAAAAGTACTCAGAGTAGCAAAAGGTAAGGTTACTGCCAGCCGCCAATTTACGTGGGGGTTGGCCTGGATGGAACCTGTTTACATAGGCATGGAGTCGGTTCCAGCACCAAAAGGATTAACATTGTATTGTTTGTTGACTTTTTCCTGCTTTTATTTTGACGATTAGTTTTAGATGATGTCTGACTGAATCTGGAATGTTCCGTAAGTAAAATTGTTACCATCATTTGCATTACATCACATCTACTGTATATATTTTCATTGTCTTTATTTCAAAGTGATGTTGGTGACTTTATTTTGAAATAGCGCTTGCCTCAAACCGACACATTTGTTTCAGAAGTCTTAAGAAACTATTTTGGCGATAGAATAAATTGCTTTTTATGACATTTCCTCCATTTCGACCAAATGTCTTTAATATAGAATGAATTTCTATTGTATTAGTTTTGTCGTCTGTTTTTGCTTCCAATTTAAAGGGAAATATGTGTAAAGTCATCAAAGGTTCTATGAATAAATGGTTTACGTCGTGACGTGAATGACGTCATGTTATGGTTACAGGTCCGGATGAACGGTATAATGACAGTGGTTCACTTGTTGGTAATTAACTATATAAACGTGGTATTCCAAAACCAATTTCTTAAATGAAAAAAAAAGAAAAAAGTGAGAAAAAAAAGAGAAAAAAAAAAGAACCTGATGTCCAGTTAATGGTTCGTAACGTCGTGATGTGAATGACGTCATATTACAGTTTATTGGTCTGGGTGTGCGGTGCAATGACAGCTTCCGTCATCAAAGTAATCCTTTTCTTTGTAATTTATTCTATTAATGTGGTAATCCAAAACTTATTTTTTAAATGAAAAATGGAAAGAAAAAAGGAAAAACACTGAAGGTCTTGTATATACATTCAAACGTCGTGACGTTCATGACGTCATATTACGGTTTATTGGTCGGGGTGTACGTTGCAATGATAGCTTCCGTCATCACAGTGGTTTTATTGTTGGTAATTTATTCTATTAAAGTGGTATTCCAAAATCAATTTCTTTAATGAAAAAAAAAGAAATAAAAAACCGAAAGTCCTGTTAATAGTTTCAAACGTCGTGACGTGAATTACGTCATATAACAGTTACTGGTCGGGATGAACGGCGCAATGAAAACTTACGTCCACACAGTTGGTTCTCTTCTTGGTGATTTATTCTATTAACGTTGTATTCCAAAAGCAATGTATTTGATGAAAAAATAAAAAAATTAAACGAATAGTCCTTTAACAATTTCTAACGTCCTGACGTGAATGACGTCATATTACGGTTTATTGGTCTGGGTGTACGGCGCAGTGACAGCTTCCGTCCACACAGTGGTTCTCCTGTTGGCCGAAATGATGTCCGTGTCCGTGGTTAAATACGGGTGGACAGTTACTGTCACAGTCCGACTGAGAATTGCACGAGTGACCTTGAATAAAAAAGGAAATATTATATAGTTATGAGCGTTGTTGAATATGAGTGGATAATTACTCTCGCAGTCGGACTTGGTTGCATACAACAATTTTGTAAACATATAGGTTATGAAATGAAATAAAGAAATATATTACATTAATCATTGTTCATTCTTTGAACTAAAACTTAAGCACACGAACAGTAAAGCACAAAATAATGAAATAATTAATCTATGTGAAAATAAACATTATACAAATTTACAATAAGGGAAAGCATGATGAGTATGTGTAATGTACATGTATATAGCTATTGTTCATGATGAGTATGTGTAATGTACATGTATATAACTATTGTTCATGATGAGTATGTGTAATGTACATGTATATAGCTATTGTTCATGATGAGTATGTGTAATGTACATGTATATAGCTATTGTTCATGATGAGTATGTGTAATGTACATGTATATAGCTATTGTTCATGATGAGTATGTGTAATGTACATGTATATAGCTATTGTTTATCAGTGATATTCAAATAGGAGGTGGGGTCAAAAACTGACTTTTCACAAAATGCATATTTTAATTTACCCATGTAAATAAAGCTGCTTTCCAAAAGCCTGTTCGATCAAATACCAACAAACGTCGCAAACTATAGCAGTATAGTTCTTGACGACATGATAGAAATGGCGCTGGATAGTCAATAACACTTCTTTTTCCTGGGTTTTAGAGGTTTAGACATGATAGAAATGGCGCTGGATAGTCAATAACACTTCTTTTTCCTGGGTTTTAGAGGTTTAGACATGATAGAAATGGCGCTGGATGGTCAATAACACTTCTTTTTCCTGGGTATTAGAGGTTTAGACATGATAGAAATGGCGCTGGATAGTCAATAACACTTCTTTTTCCTGGGTTTTAGAGGTTTAGACATGATAGAAATGGCGCTGGATAGTCAATAACACTTCTTTTTCCTGGGTTTTAGAGGTTTAGACATGATAGAAATGGCGCTGGATAGTCAATAACACTTCTTTTTCCTGGGTATTAGAGGTTTAGACATGATAGAAATGGCGCTGGATAGTCAATAACACTTCTTTTTCCTGGGTTTTAGAGGTTTAGACATGATAGAAATGGCGCTGGATAGTCAATAACACTTCTTTTTCCTGGGTTTTAGAGGTTTAGACATGATAGAAATGGCGCTGGATAGTCAATAACACTTCTTTTTCCTGGGTTTTAGAGGTTTAGACATGATAGAAATGGCGCTGGATAGTCAATAACACTTCTTTTTCCTGGGTATTAGAGGTTTAGACATGATAGAAATGGCGCTGGATAGTCAATAACACTTCTTTTTCCTGGGTTTTAGAGGTTTAGACATGATAGAAATGGCGCTCGATAGTCAATAACACTTCTTTTCCTGGGTATTAGAGGTTTAGACATGATAGAAATGGCGCTGGATAGTCAATAACACTTCTTTTTCCTGGGTTTTAGAGGTTTAGACATGATAGAAATGGCGCTGGATAGTCAATAACACTTCTTTTTCCTGGGTTTTAGAGGTTTAGACATGATAGAAATGGCGCTGGATAGTCAATAACACTTCTTTTTCCTGGGTTTTAGAGGTTTAGACATGATAGAAATGGCGCTGGATAGTCAATAACACTTCTTTTTCCTGGGTTTTAGAGGTTAGACATGATAGAAATGGCGCTGGATAGTCAATAACACTTCTTTTTCCTGGGTTTTAGAGGTTTAGACATGATAGAAATGGCGCTGATAGTCAATAACACTTCTTTTCCTGGGTATTAGAGGTTTAGACATGATAGAAATGGCGCTGGATAGTCAATAACACTTCTTTTTCCTGGGTTTTAGAGGTTAAGACATGATAGAAATGGCGCTGGATAGTCAATAACACTTCTTTTTCCTGGGTTTTAGAGGTTTAGACATGATAGAAATGGCGCTGGATAGTCAATAACACTTCTTTTTCCTGGGTATTAGAGGTTTAGACATGATAGAAATGGCGCTGGATGGTCAATAACACTTCTTTTTCCTGGGTTTTAGAGGTTTAGACATGATAGAAATGGCGCTGGATGGTCAATAACACTTCTTTTTCCTGTGTATTAGAGGTTTAGACATGATAGAAATGGCGCTGGATGGTCAATAACACTTCTTTTTCCTGGGTTTTAGAGGTTTAGACATGATAGAAATGGCGCTGGATGGTCAATAACACTTCTTTTTCCTGGGTTTTATAGGTTTAGACTTGATAGAAATGGCGCTGGTTGGTCAATAACACTTCTTTTTCCTGGGTTTTATAGGTTTAGATTGACTGCAGCATTCTCATTATGAAATGTGGGCCCAATTGAACCAAACCAAATGTATTGAATAGGAGAGCCTAGGCTCTGTAAGACTTAGGAGAGAGATCTGAAAAGACATGTGGTGACTTGATAAAGTAAACAAACGACAACTCTTTGCGAATATTGGATTCAACATCCAACGAGTGATTTCCCTTTATCATGTGAGAGAAGAAGAGCTATTGCGACAAAACACACAAAATGGGGGCTTCTCTTAGGCTTTTGTCCGCTTACTTGTGTTCCAAGATAAGTTATTTACTAGGTCGAGAGGACAAATCCCTGGCGATAAGAAAGTGAAACTCGAATAACTATGACGAAATGTCGCCACGTATAGCAGTTAGTACAAGATTAGGCCCTAAAAATCTGGAAACCTGATGAGGCAACTCTCTCAAACTTTTCGTATCTTTACGTCTACGTAACGTTTTACTAAACGACTTCAAGAAAATATTTGAGTAAGTCAAAACTGATAAACATGGAAAGTATCTTAAATAAAAAACACAATATTGTAATATGACACGTCATGAGACAGGCCCCAGACTCTTTGCCAGCTTTTACGTTTACAAATGAATGCTAATGTTGTTATAAAGTTTGGTGGTTATAATGCACTACGTAACAAACTCCAATATAAAGTCACGGAAAACTCCGAAGATTGACGAATCATTTCCGTACATACCCGAAGGTCCGTTCGTACAGGTACATATGTTGGCGTCACAAACAAGATGTTGTGGTGCTACGCACCCTGTCAAACTACAGTCACTGTTCTGTGCACAGTTCTCTCCGGAAACCAGGGCAACTGTAAACACAGAATAACGTTGACTGATAACCAGATATTTATTTCAACGTGACTTCGATATTGGCCATTAATTTCTTTTCTTATGACAATAAATCCTTAACCCTTTACCGAACGCCAAATTTTCGAGTCTCCCAAATTGAAAGAGTTTGCAGACGACATTTCGAAATGTGACGAAATTGAAAAATAATCTCTGTGATACGGCAGAAAACATTGTGTGGAAAGGAGAAATTCCTCGGTAAAAGCAATTTCTCCTTGTCCCACAATGGTTTCCAAAGTTGTCTGCAACGAACTGGTCAAATTCCGTTATTGTTTGGTTATGGGTTAACTGTGGCTGCGAGGAGTTGTTATTACCAGGGGTGGCGAAACCAATTGTCAGTGTTGCCCAGCTTGTCCAAAAGCCCTTACGGACAAACCATTTTTCTCTGAAATTCACTCTATAATTCACTATATAATTCACATTATAATCATTAAACAGATACGTGCTGTGAAAGATTTAGCATTTACCGACAAGTAAATCAAAGTAATATTTTGCAACCCCTGAAAATACCAAATGCAGGACTGAGATTGATAGAACACCTATTGGATTTGGAATCGTATATGCTTTAACGACCGATGTAATCCGACGAAAGAACAAGTTTCAAATTGGCGGATTATCGGTAATCTGCATAAGGGTTTTCTGCGAGTTCATGAAAGTGTGACAGTGAGGGGCAAAATTCCTAATTATAAATGTTGGTCAGTCGGGAATAAACTTACTTTATTCGGTTACTATTATACTTCGCAATAGGAAATAACTATGTAAAAAAAAATATCTCATACTTATATTTACTCAAAAAACTGCATGTTCTATCAAGTATTATGAACAAATGCACCAACACATGATATCGTCTAAGGATTCGATAAAACAACTAGAGCAATAGAAAGTATTTCGATTGGGAGGTTACCTTATAAAATTCAATTTCACACTTTCCAAGGTATATTATAATACATGTCAATAGATTAAAAGGCTTCTAGCAAATCGATGGGAGTTCCTGTTTTGACAAGAAAATCTGATGTGATTATTCTACATACCAATTTTAACCTTATAGTGCCGGAACTGACTTCTTGCTTATGCAAACAGGTAAATTGGCGGTTGGCCTTTGACATATCCCGTTTACTAATTTGAGTAACTTTGTTCATCAAAATTAAGCAGATGTTTTAGGTTTTTGAAAGCAGACGACAAATAAATCTATTTTTAGAAATGTTCCGAGCATTCTATTGGTCAAGTCCAGTAAGTAACTCACCAGCGGCCATAAGTAAAGCGGTAACAATCAAAGCGTTCATGTTTTCAACGGGCGATTAATCACGTATGCCCTGTTCCCAGTAGGTCGGCCATATTTATACTTATTATCGTTCCCAAACCCACACAACAAGCGTCATCATAATCACGACATCGTGAAATGATAACGTGAATTCACATATGTTGTCATGGGGACATGGACAGTACTGAAAACAGCGGGCCAAAGTACAGCCAAATTTTACCGGAAACGTACTGCAATGTGCTGTGACGTATTCAAACCAATATCTTTTCCACCCATGGTTCCCGTTTCTATCATTTATGGGTGAAAGAAACGGGAGCCATGGGTAGATATTGTTACATTCTTATACTGGGAACCGGTCTCTCAAACGAACGGTTGGTCTTGATACGAAGCATCTTTCACGGAAATATTGATCAAAATGATTTGAAATTAAAATTTTGAGGAACATATGATAAAAATCTGTGGATAATTGAAGTCTGATAAAGGGCCGTCTTCTTCGAAAATCGAAAAGCAATGATTCAGGGATAACAATCTTGATTTTGTTGTAGTACTTTGAAAAGATACATTCTGACCAATGAAATCGCTCAGAATTTGTAGGCTGTCCTTTGTCTTTCTTGTGAAACATAGTGGAGCCAGTAAACAGCGGAAGACCAGTTAAGGTGCATTTAATGAGGTTTGTACCCTTATTTACCCGCTGCATCAGCTGTGATCCAGGGTTTCAACGTCAACATCCTTTTCAAACTCTACCAGGAATTGTCAGCTCTAACGAGAATGTTGATTAAAAAAGAAGCGACAACTCTGGTTAAAGAATCGATCTGTTACTATGGCTACCAGTGTATAGTTCCTGAAACACTCCAACCAACATCCAGGGGATTCATCTGTAGGAAAGTACATGTATCACCTTACCGAAAGGGAGGTAATTGTTATGGGTGATTAACTACGACCTTATCGATGAAGCTAACGAACGATAACCCTGCAGCTGAAGGCGGATGAACTGCTATATTGACCACTTATTGAGAGACATCATGCTGCCTCATGTTTCTCGGTCGGTATTCTTGCAATAAGGGTGTAAATCTAAGGAGAACGACCAGTGCCTAACTTTAGCTATCATTTCGGGTTTGCTGAATGTATCATTTGATGTTCGGCATTGAACCTACCCAATAACCGTAATGCCTGGTGTTTAAGAGTTGAAGGTGGGGGCCGAAATTCATGAGCATCTTCGCGTCAGCTTGGCAAAGCGAAAGAGGCCAAAGTGAAAGGAGGAGGAAGCATTATATGCACCCCATCTGGACCATCCTGTCCGATATGTAGAAGGACGTTCCATGCACAGACCCATCAGTCATTTACGCATCCACAACACCGATAGATAGAAACTAATTTGAAACTGTGGTCATCTTCGACATCGAAGGACGGACTATCATTTAGTAAAGAGCACATGGTCAGCCTCTATCGCCTATTTAACAAACAATCAGCTTATTTTGCTAGTCTTATATTGGCCAAGACAATTGTACCAGGATTGTACATGTTAGCATTGAGACTTAATGAAATGATAAATTGTGGAATCGGGTAGGCGGCGGCTTTATAATTGTAACGAACCGGCTAAATAGACTTTCCAATCATATAATGACACCAAAGCTTTGAAAAACTCTCTCGTTCACTGATGTGGTGTATCTTTTTTTTTCATATTCACATTTTCTCTATAATAATGCATTAGGTTATCAATATAACATAACCGTTTCACAAATGTAACATGGGTATCTACAAAATGTTGATCACCTGTAATTGTGTTTACAAACGATCGTGATACGTCTTTGACTGTGTTTCTGAATTTCTTAATGGTGAACGTTCTCTCACCAGATTGGAATGGCAATTATCATGCATTGTTATAAACTTGCTGAATCTTTTTCTTATCTATATTTTATATGCAGCACGGTGACAGGTACTATGACGGCTGTCTGGTGGATGCAGGGCTGTAAATATTGGCAGTATTGTGAAAATCACGTTTTCCTCTCCCATTTTGATATCATACTGAGAGAAATCTTTGTAGGAAAATGTACCATACTCAGATAGATAAATGTGACATGCATGGAGTCGCATCGCCAAACCTAAATATGTGCAATAATATACCGAAAAACATTGTCCATGATATTTTATTGGTTGTCATTTTCTAAGTTTAAAAATGCTTTTGTTTTTTCAGGCGTACCGAGACATCGATGTGCCTATACGAATCGTTATTATTATCCTTTTTATAATAAGTTTTAACCCTCTACCAAGCGCGAAATTTTCAACGGTTCCAAATTAAAACAATTTGCAGGCGTCATTTCAAAATGTTACTAAATTGGAAAATAATCTTCTGATAGGGCAGAAAACATTGTGGGAAAAGAAGAAATTGCTCTTCATGAGCAATTTCTCCTTTTCCCACACTGTTTTCCAGAGTGGTTTGCAACAAACTGGTCAAATTCCGTTGTTGTTTGGTAATGGGTTAACAAAACAGTGGTTACTTTTCTTATTCACCGGAAGACGTTCACATAGATAAAGGTTTGGGTTCACAAAGCACGTGTTTATAGTAATCTGGTTCCCGTCCTACCTTAACCCTTTCCCAAACAACAAATATTCGACTGGCCCAATTTGAAAGAGTTTGCAGACGACATTTCAAATCGTGATGAAATTGGAAAATAATCTTCTGATAGGCCAGAAAATGTTGTGGGAAAAGGAAAAATTGCTCGTCACGAGCAATTTCTATTTTTCCCTCAATGATTTCTGAAGTCGTCTGCAACAATGTGGTCAGATGTCGTTATTGTTTGGGAAAGGGTTTATAAATTAGTATCAATGTAATGTTAAGGGGCATTTAATCTAGACTAGTGTTTATAGTTGACTGTATAGCGGCGCTAGTTTCGTACACTCATGATACGTCCATCTTTTATCAAGCAACCATCCTTTTAAGCAGCCAACCTGCATTAAACAACCACTTCAGAATGTCTCATTGTTGGATTTATTGTGAACATCAATTTGTGTTAAGCAGCCAACCTGTCTTAAACAGCCAAGCTTCTCAGTTCCATAGACTGGCCTCTAAACACAAGTTTGACTGTACGTCCATCGCTTATCGTGTCACAGTGTCGATTCCGATGGAATAAAAAAGACATAAGCATTAAATTGTATGCAAATCACAAATACTGCTTTGATGGTTACAAGAAAATATTCAAAGAAAAACGATCTAGAATTTTACTTATTCCCCGGGAAAGGTTAACGTTTGCTTGTTATGTTCGATTTCATGATGCTATCTTGAAGGAGCTTTGACGCAAGTGTATCAATTCGTGATTCTGCCATACCCTTTGATTGTTTGACTGCTCGATAACCTGTAATTAATCATTTATTCATCATTAACCAGTGTTTACTTAACATATCGAAGATCCCGACAAACCTGTACCCTTCGTTATTCAGTATAAGATATTTGTTTACAGTTTGGACAAGTAAAAGTACAAACTCGTCACGAGCAATTTCTCCTTTTCCCACAATGTTTTCTAAAGTCATCTGCAACAAATGTCGTTATTGTTTCGTAAAGGGTTATACAGCCCTTTAAATTTGGACACTTTACATCATCAAAGTTAGGCTGATAAAATATCTTATATAACAACTAATTGCCTATCTCAAGTGCTTTATACATGACCAAGTTTATATCCCCAAATTAAATTCAAAGAAAAAATAATGTATACCAACTGGAGAAATATGGACTTCTACACCATTATTGACCTATATTTGCGTGGTTTTATTATTATTTTGAAAATCAAATGCAATAAATAACATTTTCAATGTGTGTTCCATTCATTCTTTCTTTACATCAACCAATCTATTTTCACATCTTCATTTTTCGAAGGACTGAATTAAGACAGAACTATAGTTTTATTACTTTTTGCAGTTTTACTCTTAAAACGACAGCACACTAGCATTTCAGTGCTTTGATTTTTACATCATTCGACGCAGTCAATAGAATGAATTGAAATTAACCTTCACCAATGCGTTGGTGTAAGTGTAGTATTTTGACAAACGAAATATCCCAAAAGAAGATAAAGATTCAGACTGTAGGGAGTACACAAAGGTTACGACAACACTCGATGAAAAGGTTGGTAATGAATCTTTTATCAGAAGTGAGACCCCTTTATGGTCTGTTCGTTACATGCTAAAATATCGACCCGTGGACCCTTTACCAAACGCTAAATTTTCGACTCTTCCAAATTCAAAAAGTTTGCAGACGACATTTTTAAATGTGATGAAATTGACAAATAATCTTCTAATAGGGCAGAAAACATTGTGGAAAAAGGAGAAATTACTCGTCACGAGCAATTTCTCCTTTTCGCACAAAGTTTTCGAGAGTCGTCTGCAACAAAGTGGTTAATGTCGTTATTGTTTGGTAAAGGGTTGATACATCTTCGCGTTTTGCCATACCTGTGTTGTACAGTGGGCGAGAAAGAAGACATGTTACTATTGTGTGTAGCCATTTTGTCAACTTTTTGTTGTTAAACGTGAATAATTGGACTGACAAACGTAAATGAAAGGATTTCGAAGGTAGAGTTTGTAGAAGGTTTTTATATCCTTAATTTTCTTCATTGTTCCTGTTCATCTTTTTCCGAACGAGTGAACGAATATTGTATTATTGTGACATGTGTTAAGTACAAACAGTAAAATAGATATATAATAATACAACACCCGGCCACATTGGGCCTATAGGTCACTTTTTCAACAATTAAACAAATAACTAAGTATAAATGACAAAATTTACAAAGAAACAAGAAGTAATGATATTCATGACTATATGTAAAATTGTTAATTAACTAATTAATCTAAAAGATCTAAATTTGTATAGTAAAATCTAATAGTATAGTAATGTTTTGAGTGTACATTCAATGTATTATATTTATACGTAGTGAAATTAGTGTGGCAAAAGGTGGTAGTAGTTTTGAGGATGATAATGATGGTGATTACTGTTGTTGTTATTATTATTGTTGTTGCTGTTGTTGTTGATTGAGGATTCATATAACGAACAGACGAACAAATCAAAGGGTTAAAGTCACAAACTCAGAGATTTGGAGCATTAAACGGTAAACAATTGATAAGAACAATTAGTGTCAATGAACAAAAGAACATTTTCAATTTGATTACTTCTAGGCCACTGAACTTCCGTATTTCCGTATTATGAAATCTTTGTTAACATTATATCGGTAGAAGACAATTTATCTTATGAAGTTAAAATCCAAATCTTTGAAATGATCCTTTTATTACCACAGAATAGCTTATTTCAAGAGGCTGAAACAATAGAAAAAGATTTATATGTAATCATTCAAATGAATGAACGAACAAACGAACGAACGAACGAACGAACGAACGAACGAACGAACGAACGAACGAACGAACGAACGAACGAACGAACGAACGAACGAACGAACGAAACGAACGAACGACCGAACGAACGAACGAACGAACGAACGAACGAACGAACGAACGAACGAACGAACGAACGAACGAACGAACGAACGAACGAACGAACGAACGAACGTAAATCAATGGATTAATGATTGTGTTCATTACTTAATGAACCAATAAATAGTCAACGATTACCTGAACGAAAGAAAGAATGAATGGAAAGTGCATGAGTAACACTAGTGAAGCAGTTGATGTAGGCTTCTAACTTATTCAATCGTTACGCTCCAAGACCCTTTACCAAACGCCAAATTTAAGACTGTCCCAAACTAAAAGCGTTTGCAGACGACATTTCATAATGTGATGAAATTGTTAAAATAATCTTCTGAGGGGGGCAGGAAACATTGCGGGAAAAGGAAAAATTGCTCGTCACGAGCAATTTCTCCTTTTCCCACAATGTTTACCGGAGTCATCTGCAACAAAGTTGTTAAATATCGTTATTGTTTGGTATTGGGTTGACTCAATCTTTTCTTTTCAGACCATGCGTTTCAAAGACATGTTCACTTTATGCCGTTGTAACGGCCGCCATTTTCCTCACCGTTAACGGACTTTATAGTCTGACACGAAACTGCGTGGATTTCCATTGGCTGGAGGAGCTGAAGGCGGATTTTCATTGGATGAGCGAGCCAAACGACCACATCCCTTTTCATTTGACCAATGGTAAGTAGGTTGTTACTTGCATTTCCAGAGAAGTCGCCTTTATTTGAAGGTATTGATTGGCTGGAATTTATATTTAATTAACCGAATATGTAGACTTGTCAATACCATGTACGATTTTAATGTTCAAAAAAGGTTGAAGACGGGACATCAACAGTGCAAACATTTGATTCATAGATACTTATACGGTCTTAGATCCTATTTCCTTCTTGAACGTCGCATCCTAACATCGTGTTACACTCTAACGTGGAAATCTGTGTCATATCCTCGTGTCCGCCAGTTTATTAAACCCAACCTACAGATTGCATAGTGAAAATTTATTGTAATTCCTGCTATTGAAGTATCAACATTTCAGAAACAATCTTGTTTTCAAACGAGGCCACTGGTGAGAGGTTTAAAGTGCGGATAAGTTTGACATCGAAGGAGCAGTTCGAACTAGCCTATAAGCTTAGTGTTACAGAGAATGCCGACCTTTTTATCCCCGTCAAGCGGATATGGACGAATCTAGACCGCTACACGAACGAGTGGACTCGATTGGATTTGCTGTCGAAGGTAAGTTGTTATAAATCAAACAGAACCCCCGAGCCTATCTGAATCAAACAACAAATTCTTGACATATACAAACAGAAATGGTCCTCAAACATAGATAAGTCGAAAAGACTTGAATGATATAGCATTTACAAACATGAATTTGAAAGGGAAAATATCTAAACTGTATCAAAGAAAATAAATATACAATTGCATTAACACGGTTTAGATTATCATCTCATTATATAGCAATAGAATTAGGAAGATTTACTAACATCCCAAGAAAAGACAGAATTTGTACCAACTGCACTATACATGTTATTAAAAATGAATACCACTTTTTACTTACTTGTCTCAAATATTATGAAATGCGTCAAAAATATCTTTATCGATTTCGAGCACATGAGTATTTCGAATTTATTCAAATTTGCCCATTGATAGAAGATTTTTTTAAGATATTTTTGTTTTGCTTAACATGTTATGTTTTTTGTTTGAATGAAATATTTTACTTCTATGTTAATGATTGTGTCAACGGATATGTGAGTTGAAAACTCGTCAACTGGCTTCCGGATGCACACAATTTCAACTTACACCAAGCTGTGGTTGTGGGCATCTAGAAGCTGGGGGACGATACAGGTGATTACATAAGTATATGGCTTTTTAACTTAAAGATTACTCTCCGATATTTCATGACTTCACCAATACTTCTCTGATAACGATTAGAAATTATGAATTGCACGAACGCTTCAAACATGCCTTATAAATATATTTTGTAAGCTATAAACAAGTTTTTTTTATGTTTAATGCTGAATCAAATTATGTTATGCTATGTTATGTTTCGTTATGTATATATTATCAAAGGTATGTCAGAATTACTCAAACAATTACTTGGCGGTTGGCCTGTGGTCTAACCTGTATGTATAAGCATGAGGTCGGTCCCAGCACTGTAAGGGTTAACCCGTTACCAAACGCCAAATTTTCAACTGTCCCTAACTGAAAGGGATTGCAGAAGACATTTCAAAATGTGGTGAAATTGAAAAATAATCTTTTGATGGGAAAGAAAACATTGTGGAAAAAGGAGAAATTGCTTGTTAAGAGCAATTTCTCATTTTCCCATGATGTTTTCTAAAGTCGTCTGCAACAACCTGCAACAACCAATGTTGTTATTGTTTTGTAATGGGTTAAGGGCACATTTAATTGAGGACTGGACTAAAAGAATACTGCGACAAAAAGATGAATTTCTCGGTGCATTTTCCCCTTTTGTCAAAACGGTTCCTTCCCACTTCAGATAGAAATTGTATTGATGTTTTTGCTATGCAATTTTTACTGCCATATATTTCTTCCAATCTTCGAGGGTCCCGCGTGACCAAGTGAATAAAATTGTATACTTAGAACTCGGGGTCCTTGGTAGAAAACCCGCTTGTTACATTTGGTTTCGTTGGAGTGTTCATTGGCAAGGCACTTCAGATCGATTGCCTTGTAATGGTGAACTCAGGAAAGCCGTGACAACACTAGAAAATGTTGGCATGATGATGAATTCCTCCACGACGTTTAAACCAAACAAAAACAATTCCTCCAAGTTGATAACTCGGATAAATTACGTCTGGATCACTCAGACTATCAGGTTGGACGGACACAATCTCGCACATTGGAAAGTACTGTACCGTAAACCTTAGAATGCTGCATATTTTTGTGTCGTCTGCTTTCCGAGTCCTTAAGTATCTGCTTAATTTTGATAAAGAAAGATGCTCAGCGAAGCAAGCACGTTAGATCACAGGCTTTGTACTTGGCTACATACTTCGTTTTGAAATATTTGTATGCCATTCTAACTTGTT
Organism: Cerastoderma edule; assembly: GCA_947846245.1. Taxonomy (NCBI): domain Eukaryota; kingdom Metazoa; phylum Mollusca; class Bivalvia; order Cardiida; family Cardiidae; genus Cerastoderma; species Cerastoderma edule. Next base: position 22,557,286 of record OX401420.1, read on the forward strand.
TCCAAAAACTCAAGAAATAAATGAATGGCATTCAAAATACTTATTAATATCTTGTCAATCCTTATAGTGCTGAAACACCGAGATCATACTTATGCAAACAGGTTAGATCACAGGCCAGCCGCCAATTAATCTGTTTGCACAAGCATGAAGTCGGTTCCAGCACTATAACGGTTAACCCTTTCCCAAACAATAACGACATTTGACCACTTTGTTTCAGAAGATTTTAGAAAACATCGTGGGAAAAGGAGAAATTGTTCGTAACGAGCAATTTTGCCTTTTCCGACAATGTTTTCTGCACTACCAGAAGACTATTTTCCGATGACATCGCATTTTGAAATGTCGTCTGCAAACTCTTTCAATTTGGGACAGTCGAAAATGTGTTGTTTGGGAAAAGGTTAAACTGTTTTGGGTTTTTTTTTTGTAGGAAGACCCCGTACTGCTGAATTCCACGAAGAGCCCATGTTGGTATGACGCTCATAACACGCTGATGTGTTTACCCTACATGTACCTTATCGGTGCACCCAAATGTGGCACGACCGACCTCTATGACATGTTAGTGAATTATTGATCGGTTTTATTGATCGGTTACGTTATTTCACCCTTTCCCAAACAACAAATAAATTTTCGACTGTTCCAAATTGAAAGAGTTTTCAGACGACAATTCAAAATGTGATGAAATTGGAAAATAATCTTCGAACAGGGCAGAAAACATTGTGGGAAAAGGAAAAATTGCTCGTTACGAGCAATTTCTCCTTTTCCCTCAATGTTTTCTAAAGTCGTCTGCAACAAAGTGGTCAAATGGCGTGATTGTTTGGGAAAGCGTTATATCGGTTTTCTGAATACCCGTTTGTAAGGTGTTTGTTTGCATCGGTTCTAATTTATATCAATAGTAAACAAGCATGTTTATCACTGCCGACAATTCAATAACATGTTTGGTTATTTCTATCTGTATTTGTAGCTGCCAAGTCAAAATACACCTAACGCAGTCAGGTATTGCTTTTAAATTCTAAAATTAAACTGTTATCGTCTACTTGTGCAGCGTTCAATTGGAGCAAAGCTGTGTCGGGAAAAAGAGTGTTCAATGGACCTGAAAATGTCATCAGAGTTGATGAGATCGAACCCATTTCCATTCAGTGAAATTGTTCAAAAAGATTAACTTGAGACTAAATCACTGTCGAGAGACCTTCCGACTGTTTTGGTTTCTTACTTCCTCGACCATTCGTTGCACAGAAACACCTGTTGTTACAAATGCTATTCAATGAATAATCCATTAATCTGAACAAGATGGCTGCGCCCATGTAAGAACAGGTATTTTTGCCTTTTTTCACCTACTTTTGCCAATGATATTCACATTGTAAATCACATATGAGGCGGCCACAAACTTTCCAGTTCTCGTGGTATATGATAGTAATTGGTCTATTAGAGCGTTACGTCTAACACTCGGCAGAGAAATCGCAGTCGAAGACCGATTCTTCTGTACATGCGCACCCGTCGACTGCGATTTCTCTGTCGAGTATTATACACTGTACTTAACGCCGTAATAAAGGATGGGCTATTATATACTAGCAGGAGCGGAAAGTTGGTGTCCAACTCATGCAGGGTACACAATGAGGCTTTCATTGACTAAAGTAGGTGAACAAAGAAAAAAACAACCTGGGCGCGGCCATCCTGTTCATATAAGATCGTAAACATTGATCAAGTGATGTCCCTGCCTGTATTCTATGAAGTACAAACGATCTAGACGTTGTAACAGAAAATTATAAAACGTATTCTTTTCTGTTACAATAAAACCCTAGCATGAGACCTTAACGGAGCAAAATTAATTTACACAATACCCATTATTTGTTTACAGATTGTTGCAGCACCCTGATTTCATCGCACCATTACAAAAGGAACCCCATTGGATCAGCCGTCAACGAATTGGTAGGTGCACTGAACATATAATTTCATGTATATTTATGCGTCTGAACACACCAATTATGCTCGATTTATCACATTGGTTCTAATCTTTTAATCTGATAAAAACAAAGTCTTTGCTGAAGGGTTTATATATTTATCAACCTAGTGCGTAGATGATCTCAAGTTTGATTATTGCAAAAATCCATATTGGAAAGTAATAATTCGATTTAATATTTCTAAAATTGCTTGATAATTCTCAAATTTTAATTCTCTTAGATTGTATTTGATTACATTATTATGGTTGTTGTCCATCCGTGACGACATTGACGAGATTCCTTAATCTGGCCTCTGATAACAAGATTGCTAAACTAATAGGCCCGTAATTCATTTATCAGAATTTAAAGAATTGATATAAGTTCGATTAAGAAAGTCGAATACATACACTAGTTTTCAACATGGCCCTTGATAAGAAACTTGATGCTGTCTAGCCCAGTTTTACCCTTTCCCAAACAATAACGATATTTGACTACTTTGTTGCAGACGACTTTAGAAAATATTGTGAGCTAAGGAGAAATTGCTCGTAACGAGCAATTTTTCCTTTTCCCATAAGGTTTTCTGCCCTATCAAAAGATTATTTTCCAATTTCATCACATTTTGAAATGTCGTCTGCAAACTCTTTCAATTTGGGACAGTCGAAAATGTGTTGTTTGGGAAAGGGTTATACACGATAATTCTTTCTCCTTTTACCATGTTATTTTAAGGCAAGATTGACAATATATAAACACTTACACAATCTATACAGCAACACATGGGCTACGTCATTATCATTATTTAATCTATGAACATTAAGCAACCAAACATATCTTGTTCGATGCACAATGGTCAACTTTCGTTTCAGATAACACGGGTTTGGTTAAGAATTCAACGAGAAACACGTCGCAAAAGGAAACACCGCTATCTAACTACCTGTCCCATTTCTCCAAATTGACGCTGAAACTAACAAGGGATCGGCATAGAAACGAAAGTAATATAACCGTAAATCCTATGATAACTGGTAAGTGTGGGAGATATTAACCCTTATAGTGCTGGGACCGACGTCATGCTTATGCAAACAGGTGAGATCCAGGCCAGCCGCCAAGTAAATTCGCGGCTTGCCTGTAATCTAACCTGTTTCCTACTCTGGGTATCTTCCCTTAAGAAAAATAAGCAGATAGTTAAGGTTTTTGGAAAGCAAAGTTTTGAAAACTACCCATCATTCTTTAGAAGTGTTACGATTTGTGCTAGAAAAACAAGTTAAACCAAAAGTGTATTTGCGGTTTGCAAAGGGCAACCATAAGAACATATTGTATTGCAATTTATGCTTTTATCTATGTAGTGGGGGGGGGGGGGGCTAAACGGCATTATTTGCATAGTTAAGTTGTTATCTACAAGGCAAATAATTTATTTTAAATATAACAGTTAGTATAGGAGAGTTTATCTCTGTTAAGTAGAGGATTTCGTGTAAAATGTTCTGCATAGGTCGGCCTACATCTACAATGTGTTCATGATTTATATTTTGCATACATCGGTCTCTTTTTACAACATAAAGAAATTAATTAAGGGCAGGTGATATTGGTCAGTCCGTTCTACAAGAAAATGGAATCCATGTTAACAGTTTACATAGGTTAATCTAGTCCTACAATATAACGAAATTAATGTAAAGCCCTAGTTTAGTTGTGTTACAGCAATCCGAACGCATCTGGTTTGTCCAATGAAAACGCCTCTGAGATGATATGGATGCCGCAATATTCTTTCTTGAAGGACTTACGCCATTGTACGTTTCCAAATACAATATGAAATCTTAATCGTCATTTATTTTGATAGTGGAAAAATTTATTCATACCACAACTTATAATTTCACTATTATGTATGAGTTACCGATAAACAATGATTTACAATGATGTTCAACACATCCATATACAATGGACTACTTAACGTGAACGCTTTTACGAAATGTATGATAAGCCGTTGATGATTTACCACAATTATTGTAACCCTACACTTATATCCGATCAATCGTATCTTCTCGACAATCCCCGGCGAGTGCTGGGGATTGCCGAGTAGATACGATTGCAAACGGACATCCCCTTCGTAGTCGCCATGTTGCCGGACTGATTTCAAAATGGCTCCCAATTACCTCCGAGTTTATTTTAAGAAAATGGCCGAAGCATTCCGAATGATATCTGTGAGGTATTTCTCAGCTCACGGAAATACTCGAGTTGTTCCGATTGGTGTTACAGGTGATTGCAGCGCCTCTACGCTCTGGGACAACGATATATGGACTATGCTGCCACGCAACAACGCCCCACTCGAGCCCACGTTCACGAACCCTCACTATGTCTACAAGCTGAACCCGAAAGCTAAAATCATTGTACTGCTGAGGGACCCGGTAGCAAGGTATCGTCTAAACACTTTACCAAACGCCAATTTTTCGACTGTCCCAAATTGAAAAAGAGTTTGAAGATGACTTTCCAAACTGTGTTGAAATTGAACATAATCTTCGGATAGGGCTGTTTATTTCCGACGCACTGAGCATGTTTTCCAAAATGGCGTGTCTTAATGCTTTCATTAGATGCTAGAAGGTATGTTGGTCTTCGCTATGCCCTTCTGAGAGGCCCGTCCGCAAGTGTTATTTCGGATTTCATTTTATTTATCATGTTTATACAATAAGCTTAATCGATAATTATTTACTTCTTTTCCAATTGATTTGAATATGTCTGAGAAATCGTACATGTCTAGAATACAAGTTACAGTTGATATTATGCCATGGTTTTAATGAGGAAAACAACAGTATTTTGAAAACGTGTTAGCAATAGTCCATTGTATTGAGTGAGTGATGGTTACAAGCTCATTGAGAACATTTTTCAAGGTAATGTACCGTTCTCAGAACGTTTTTGTAAATTCGAAAAACTGAAAGCATTGTTTAGAAAACTTCCAGGTGTAAATATAGACTGCACAGCAGATCAGTGAACAAAAGTATTTCATTAGAAGTGTGTGATTGTGTCCTATATGGATTTGGTACAGTATGAACGTTAAAATCCGCCACTTTGAAACTCTTTCTTTCGTCGGAATATTTCGGGCGTTCCCGGTAAACATCGGGTGTTACCGGAACTATTCGTTTTACATCGAATAGTTCCACGCGCGACCGATGTTTACCGAGAACAATTGAAGTAATCCGACGAAAGGATAAGTTTCAAATAATATTAAGAGATTCTATCAAAAAGAAAATTCTACGATACAATTTCCGTTTGTCCTTTTTGTAAACTAACTATGATGATATTTTGCTGATTTTCTGTTGCATGTTTCAGGTTATATTCGGACTACCTTTACTTCGTACCCGAAACGAACCACAAATCCAAAGCTTTGTTTCATAATCAAGTTATAGACAGTATACGTCTTTACACCTCCTGTTTGAAGTCATACTCCTTGCGAAGCTGTGTGTACAACCCGCAACTCAATAACTTCGTCCCGGTGAGTGAATTCTTTTTTGGAATTGATCAGAGATATGGTCATGCTCGTGTTACGCATGGGATCTTGCATGTTCATTTAATTTAATGTAATATCATGTAATTTCAAGGCTCTGCTGTATTAGGAGTACTGTTTTCTCCCTTTATCTATATGCTGAAACATCAAGATGGTATACGAAACTTTTATACAACTGTAATAAAATGGACACCTCAATGGTCTTAGGTTTTTCTTATAAGCAATTTGCGTTAAAACCGAGTGACAAAATTTACATAAGCTGCAAAATATGGCGGAGGCACCAGCATTTGTGTTCATACATATTGTCCTGCAATAGACAATCAAAACGGATTTTAGAGTATTACACGACTATCACTTATACTGGAAACACAACAGTGTTCTTCAAGGTTATCCCTACGAGCAAAAGCAGAAGTCAAAATTCAAAATTTATTAGATTGTTTAGTTCTTCGACAGAGAAGTACTCGGAAAAAGGTACCTTTCATAATGCCATGGAAGAGACCTTGTCCTAACCTTCTATCTTTGTAAGTGCCTCGTGTTGGGTTTTCTGTCCTTTGTAAGAAATGTTTTCTCATAATCATTGTACGCGGCTAATGTCCGGCTCATAGATACCGGAAAAAGACACAAAACGTTAATAGTCTACACGAGTCGAGTCAAGTAACTACTTGTGGGAACAAAAACGGTCCACTTATCAAAAGTCAGGTTGGAAACTCCTACAATTCCACGGAATTGTAAATTGGGAAAAGAATTATCCGGTAAGGAATGTCCACTGATAAGATTAGATATTCTTCTGTTGCAACGTTCATATGAGTACATCTATGCAGAAATTGGTAATCAAACGGCCAAACTAAGTTGTAGTAGAAAGACATAAACCCATTTACGGTCACTTTTCTACATTACCTCAAAAATGTTTTCTCTTGACATTTGTCAAACTAATTTTGACGTTTTGTCTTTTTGGCGCAGTCTTATGATGTTAAGTTATACTGCACTTATTTCAGATGTTATAGGTCAAATGATACTTTTAAAACTTGAGAGTTGTATGACACAAATACACTTCTATATTTTGAGGTAATCGTAAAGGAGTAGACAATCTCTACCTTCCTACTACAGCCATGCTTGTATGATGGTGGGATATTATTATACCGTCATCTAACACAAGCGTTTGCGAACCCGAATTAATTGTTATATTCTTTGCATTTTATACATTAATATTTTTTGAAACAGCTTCGACTGCGGATCGGGATATATTACGTGTATCTCAGGGAGTGGTTTAATGTGTTCCCAAGCAACCAAATATTTGTCCTACAAACAGAGCGATATGCCAAATACCCCACACAAACTGTTCAACAGGTCTACAAGTTTCTCGGACTCGGTAAGTCAAAGAATGGTTTTCTGAGGGGTACTGTCATTATTTTAAAGTACTATGTGAAAAAGTAATTGAGACTTGAATGATCATATGCCACTGATAATTAAAGTGATTTGGGTTTGATTTCGAATTGAGGCTATTTTTGTAAAGCAGGTTTTTGTTTTTACAAAAATCTGAAACATATTTAGTAAGATAGTTCCTCTTTGGGTAAAAATATTACGCGCATTAAGCCCTCTCTGTACTTGGCCTTCAGTCCACGTTGATGGCGCATGTACTGTTATGTTACTAAATGTTTTCGTTTTTCTTCATAAACATGTAGTTTTAATTAATATTTGCATTCTACATTAACGAACATTAAGAGCTATATCGGTAGCAGGTCTGGACTTAACAAACAGGATCCAGAATACTAGACCATAGATTGGCCAACATCTCGGTGTATGATTTGTTGACCCATGGTTTAATCATTTCTTACCAAATTATCAATTATGTTCTCGTAGGGAATCTATTAACGTCTCAAAGAGAATTAATTGTATACTAAGAACAATGAAGGACAGCAGTTCAAGGGTAGAGCGTAGGCCTCCAGATACAAGGGTTTATGGGTTCGAACCCCGTGAGTAGTGGGATCTGCATTGCGACCCTTCATTATTAGACATTCGGCGCGAGTACTGGCTATGTATCCAGGAAGTAGAATCGAGAGTAAATTATCTGAATTGTAAGAACTTGTTTTCACAATTGATTTTAAACAAATAAGTTTTAACTATGCTTAGAATTTGGTCAGTTGCATTTACATTGAACGCCATGATCTAACTGAAACAAAGCATAAATGCCCAAATCCAGCACCAACTTTATCGTTAAAGTATGTCCCAGTATATACTATTATTTCTTTAACTATCATTTCAGATCCGTTGAACAAAGAATACCTTTCATCCATCACACGGGCCCGGAAGAAGAATATTCGGAAAGCCTCGGATGAAAATATCGGGGATATGTGGCCGGAAACGAGAGTACTGCTGAAATCGTTTTATAGAACGTTCAACGAACTGCTAGAGACGTTTCTAAACTCTTTACCGAACAACGACTTTACTAGTGACCCAACCTGAATTGTTTGATGGAGTTTAAACACGTTTTCAACGATGTTTAGCTATAAACCTGGGATAGTTTATTTTGGTAATCTATAGGTACTTTGATTGGAGGGGTAGAGAAATGACAGTTGGGTGCGATAAAGAATATGAAGACATTCCCTCGATAGAAAGAAAACCTAATGGTAGTATATGGTGAAAAGTTAATGATAGCTTTTCCCTCGTAGAAGACTGTTAAAGTACCTCAAGTCGATCACATGAACTAGGAAAAGGGGTATAAGGATAGAATCGGGAAAAGTATGGGAAACAAATGGTCAAAGGGGATACACTAGCCGGATATTTCTTAACCCTTAGAATACTGGGTAATTTTCTAAAATAAGATTTGTGTGTCCTCTGCTTTCCGAACCATTGAGTATCTGCTTAATTTTGTTGAGGAAATATACTAAGAGTAGAAAACAGGTTAGATCACATGCCAGTCGCCTATTTACACGTAGGCTGGCCTGAATCTAACCTGTTTGCATGGAGTCGGTTCAAGCACTATAAGGTTTAACTTATTGCCAAAAATCGGCTTTGTCGTCGACTTGAGTTTAATTGTTTGTGTCATGTTTTGCAAATTCTGGCCTATCGGGAAAACGTATTAAAAGATGAGTTTGAAATAGGCATTTAATAGCGTAGTTCTTTCTTGAGTTTTTGCAAATATAGTAATTTGACAAACATGTTTAATTGGCAAACAAATATTCAAAAAGAAGTAAGATACTTGGATTTTTATTCAAGATATATGCCTTCTCGTATATAAAATGATCAGTGAATGATGAATGAGAATTGACGGAAACATGCATTTCACATGCCCTATATGAGTATTAAAGTGCATGTACATGACTGAATCTATAGTTGTTTAAGCGCCCATGATAAAAATGGACACTTTTTTTTTTATTTCTCAATATGTACGCTTGTCACCCAGAGGGCTTTCTGATTGACTTGCATACTGTATAACGATATCCTCCATACCTTCCTTTCATGCACTGTTTAAGAGTGGAAGCTTTAAACAATATTGACTGTACCAAACCTAAAATCCGTCAGGTTCGAATCATGATAATTGTGGGTTAGGAAAGCAAAGTCATGAACATTAACAGCGAAGACTTCTGTCTTCATTCATCGATCATGAGACGAGCAGAGCTAAAACAAGTATTCTGTTCGAAACTACGACCTCCCTCTCACACCATTAAACAAACCCATGTCTTACTGCTTTTACACTTCCTTTCTTTTATTTTTTTTTTAATTTTTTTTTTTTTTACTTTTTTTTTCAGATCCTATCTAGAGGGTCCCATTTATTTCCTTTAATCAATACATATTATCATACACACATCATTTTACAAGGAGTAAGATTTTTGTCTATCTGAAACACAAAAAATAAGTAAGTTATATTTAAGTGAGTTATATAGTATACTATCACCAGGATAACGTACTCCAACAAAGAAGAAAAATCATTATTTCATTATTGCCATTTTCCAAGTCATAATGGTGTTTATGACCCACGATGACTTGATCTGAAGTTTTTAAATCAGCCTACATATACTTTTTAGACTGAACAAATGTTGCTGGCCAGCATTTTGTACACATATAATATAGCTTTTGAAAACAAGTTATGCTTCTTATATGATAGAAAACCTAAAGAGGTCTGTCGTTGCGACTTTGATGAATAAATCCTTCCAAATCTGATTAAAACTCTTCCAATGAGTTTGTATGTATTGCTTCTTCTTTAAATATATTATAATGGGACATTAAGTAAATGTTTGCTCCATCATTAGATGGAAGGCATGACTTCAACCCGCATTTCATTAAATACTTCTTAATAAGGATAATGATTAAATTTTTTGCCTTATCTGACCTAATTTTATACCCGAATATAGCTGCTTCTAGAGTGATACTTTTAAATAGATGTCTCTGATAAACTAAAAGATGGCGCATACTCTTATTACTCACATCACATTACCAGAAAAGATGTTCAATTGTTTCATTTTCCTGTTTACAAAATGTACATAAAGGACTGTCATTGTATTTTATCTTATGTAAAAAATATTTGTTTCCAAGAATTCTATGTAAAATTCTAAATTAAAACCATTTTATATTTCTGTTGTAAGTAATCTCATGAAGAATCAGAAAAAATACATTCCAGTCATCCAGTGTGTATGCTATTGATAGTTTATCATTCCATGTTTGTATACAAATGGCACTTTCATTATTTTCATTTAGGCATTTATATATTGATTTTGACCCTTTTGTATCTTTTAGGAGAATACTCTATGTATGCTGGTACAAGGGTCTTTGTTGTCTTTTACTTTCAACTTTATCAATGTTAAGATTCCGTAAGAATGAGACAATTGATGTAACTATTCCAATGTATGTTATGAAATCTGTTTTTAGATTATATTCTAATTTCAGTTGTTCATATGTAAGTATACAACCATTTGCATCAAAAATATCACCAATACATCGTATTCCAGTTTTAAACCAAGAAGGATTATAATAACTTTTTGCTTGTCTAGCAATTCTTGGTTGTGGAATAATGGATAGTTAAGAAATTTATCAGGATCAAGATGGTGTTTATATATTAGATTAGAAAATGCTTTTAAAGTATCTTTCCAAAATTTGTTTTGAAATACATTTACTAACTTATCAATATAATCCTTTCCACAATGCATCATTTTATCAACATTAATTCTAACTTTTACTAAATCTATCCATTTACTATTGTAAGCAGTAGTCTTCTTATCCATGTTGTTTTCAAAGTATCAATGAAAGCTTTGATATTTATCATTTTCAACCCCCCAACTTTATGTTCTTTAACTAAAACAGATTTTTTTACTTTATATGCTCCATCCCAAATAAAGTCATAAAATATACTATTCATTTCGTTTATTATTGTGTCTGTAGGGTTTGGAAGTATTAAAAAAAGATGGTTCATTTTGGAAATAAGAAGACTCTTATAACTGCAATCTTTCCTATAGGGGTTAAACATCTTCTTTTCCAATTTTTGATAACATATTTTATTTCTTTCAGTTTGTCATTATAATTCAAAGATATCAATTTATCACGATCAACATGAAAATTAATTCCTAACATTTTAAAATGATCTCGATTCCAAATTAATTTCCATTTTGTTTAAATAGTATTAGAGCTATATTTTTTTTGCCTATCCATACTATTTCTGTTTTATCCAAATTCACTTTAAGGCCAGACAGTTTTGAATATTTTGTTAAAATATTAAGTGTCTCAGTTAAAGATTCTTTAGATCCATCCAAAAGTATACTTGTATCATCTGCGAATTGGGATAGTTTGTATTCTAGATTTTTTATTGATACACCCTTTATTCTAGTACTTTGTCTTATGCTAATAGAAAGTACTTAAGCACAGAGGATAAAAATATAACATGACAAGGGATCTCCTTGTCTACAGCCTCTTTCTACTCTAAAAAAGTCTGACAAATAACCACATTGTGTTACTGCCGACGTAAAGTCTTTGTAGAAGAGATTAAACCATTTTAGTATCGAAGGGCCAAAATTAAACAATTCTAAAGTTTTATTTACAAACGACCAAGAAAGTGAATCAAAGGCTTTCTCAAAATCTATTAAAGTATCATACCAGAAATGTCATGTTCTTCTCTATAATGTAAAATATCATATATAAGTCTTGTGTTCTCACTAATATACCTATTTTTTTAAAAAACCTGTTTGGTCCGAGTGAATGAATTTAGGTAAGATACGTTTGATACGATTTGCTATGCAGCCAGTTCCGATCTTATAGATTGTATTAAGCAGTGTGATTGTCTCCAGTTTTTAAAGATTGTCGTGGTTTGTCACCTTTTGGAATGCAAGTGATCAGCCCTTGAGTTTGAATTAAAGAAAATAAATTTGTAAAAAATGCTTCATTTAACGCGCAGATAACGAAATCGCCTAATTTATTCCAAAAAAACTTATAAAAATCCGCACCAAAACCTGTTGTACCTGGACTTCGATTATTTTTCATGCATTTAAGAACTTCTGACGCTTCCTTGAGACTAATATTACCTTCTAAAGAAATTGAATCTGATTCACTTAGTTTTGTTACTCTATTAGTGTCTATAAAGCTATCTATAATTTGCTCTGAGCATTTTTTATCTTGACCAGTATAAAATGCACGATAAAAGGATTTGATTTCATCTAAAAATTTCGTTCTGTTTATCTATTTTTGTACCATCATCCTTTTCAATAACATTTATGGTTTTCATTTCATAATTGCTTTTCTCAAGAGAACAAAAATACTTGGTCGGTCTTCCTCCTTCAACATTCCACTTTACTTTTGATCTAATCATGAATCCATTTAATTTTTGTTCATGTATATGTCTTAAATCTGCATATGAACTTTCTAATTCGTTTGTCTTATCGTCTGTCAATGTCTCTTCTAACTTTTTAATCCTAAATTTGATGTTGCTTTCTCTTTGTAGATTGTTTTCCTTTTTAAAAGAACCGTATGAGATGGAAATTCCGCGCAATTCCATCATAAGTGTTTCTAGAAATAGTTGATCACTAATCGTAAATTGCAAATCCTTATTTGGTAAATAACTAAGGTTGTGTCTATCGTAAACTAAAAGAGCATATTGACTTTTGATTTTATCGATCGTTTCGTTTATTTTTCTAATATATTCAATGTCATTTAAAAGTAAATTGTTATGTTTCCATAAACCAGACCCATGTTTGAAATCATTGAATTTTAGTTTGCATATTACAATGAAGTGATCTGATTGATAACTTTGTTCAATACTTGTGTTTGTTATAAAAGTAGACAACGGTGATGAAAAAAGAAAGAAGTCTAGCCTTGCTTGTTGCATCGGTTTATGTTCTCTCCATATATATCTTTTTAGATCCGGGTGTTGTTCACGAAAAGGATCAGTAAGCTGTCTGAAATCAACTGCTTCAATAAGTGTTTTTCTGGCATGCTTGTAATTTTTGTAATCTTTATCAGGATCCAGTACTAGATTAAAATCTCCACATATCAAGTATGAGTCATTTCCAACTCTATCTATTGTGTTAAAAATGTTAGTAAAGAAAAGTGGTTCATCTGAATTAGGGCCGTATAAAGTAACTAGAGTAAAGCGTTGTTCTTGTGAACTTATGTCTAAAATCGCATAATTACCATCGTCATCCAGTATTTTTTCATGGATTGTGTATTCTAAATTTTGAAATAGAATTGCAACACCTCTTCTATTTGAACTATTTCAGATTATGATGATGTCGGAGCCCCATTGAGAGTAAAGTGTTTTGTATAAGTCAGGCGTAAAGAGGGTGTCTTGAAGGCAGTATATATGATGTTTTAAGCTTTTAAGATGTTCAAATACCATTAACCGTTTTTTAATTCCTTTGAGACCTCTGCAATTAAGGGAGAGTATGCTTATTTCACTCATAAATCAAACAACTGAGAAAAACAAAAAAATGTGGCCAGCAACAGTATACAATATAATCAAATAATAATAACATAAAAGCAAAAAAAAAGTTACAAAACATTTTAAGTGTAGATTACCACAAATTTGAACAGGAAAGGTACTCCTTTCAATGCATATATACAATCGCTTTCATACAACGGAAAATAACCTAAGCTTAAACAATATGATAACTCCTACGCTTACTTTCAATTTGGATATCTTTGAGAATTTCATATATACTTAGCCATGATACTCAGCCATTTCGTTGAAGGATCTCTTATTCGTTTGATTAAACAACAATTTTATAAAAAAAAAAAAACTTAGTTTTGAAGAAGATTCGTTATTCACGGGATTCGAACTTGGAGCGCCAGCGTGAGAGACGGTAATGTTAACCACTAGACTACCGAGGCTCGTGCATGAAAGCTAAGAAGTTATCTTTAAGTATTCTGATTATTTTTGTTGTCAGGTCAATGCCATTTTGATACTCATCCATTTCGTTGAAGGATCTCTTATTCGTTAGCAATCTCCTATGCAGAGTTATCGTCCCCCGGAAACTACCTCTGCAACGGGCTCACGCCATCTTTGCCACGAATCGTGGCAAACTCTGTAATATTGCGATCCAAACTGTTATATGCATACAATTAAGTAAAACACTATTTGAATAAGTCAAAATTACCTTCACTTTATCCATACAGTAGAAATTGAATATGTATTTCACTGATTTTTGCCAGAACTATTTTAAAGCCTTTTTACGCTATTGAAAATCAATCCGCGGAATGTTTACATCTTTGGTCTCCCGCTTGATGTATAATAAATTTTGGTTATCGCACAATTTGGATACCAGTGATGTAAACAAAAAAGATATAGGATTTGGGAACGATGTCTTCACTTTACAACTGTGTTTTTAAAGAGTTTGCCACTTGCAAAGATTAATATCAAAATACGTGATAGGATTGTCTTTGGAATAAGACAAAAGCTTCTTAAATGGCACATTCTAATCATCTGAACGGGCGCAGATCTCTCCAAATCGATGTTCTGAAAACTTCCACGAATGTAAGATATCGATGAGATGGTGGTTTTAAAAAGGTACTTCCAAATAACCCACAAATAAGCTTCACATGCTATGAAATGAGAGCTGAATGAGATAAAAAAAGAGTTGCAGAGAAGATACAAGTTATAGGCTGCCAGAGTTTGAAACAAAATGGATATTTGGATGATGTGTTCATGGTTTGTGGGGCCACAGGAAAGGCATGAGCATAGAGACAAAGATGAGAGGAAAGACCTATGTTGAATTAACTGCAAGTACCTTTTTCTAACTATGCTTGTGTTTTATTGTATATAATACATGGTTTACCGCTAACTTTATGATGTATGTATGCTCATACTTTGTGCAAAAGAATAGACAAACCATTAATGATTCTTAAGAAATAAGAAAGCTGTACACCCTTGGTTCTCCCCTCTATAAAACTGCCACAGCTGTTATTCTTCGTGGGGGGTAGGTCTGGGGGGTGGCGAGGATGAGGGGGAGTAAGGACGCGGTTATCTTTAAACGGGTCGATGGATCAAGGCAAATTTATGGTTGATTTAGTGCACTTTGGGGCATTTTGGTAAAACCTCCAACAATAGTGAGAAAAGCATTGGAATAAAACTAAAAAAATGAATGACAGATTGTCATGTTATATCAAATCCCTTTATCAAACTGATTTCTACACTTTTCAATGTTACGAATGTTATCTTTAGTTGCTTACTATTTGGATAATTTTCACTATTCATATCTGAGAGAATTGGTCGATGCTTCTGTTAATTGTAATTTGAACATAACGTAGCATTTAGTCTATCTATTCAGATGTCCTTATATTTTCTCACAATCCTCTTTCTGAACCAATGAATGCACATACTTTACCATGTCAACAATCTTAAATAAGGGACAAGAGACTAACAAAACATTCCATATTTGATTCATTCAATGCAGAAAAAGAATTTCATTGATTACCATGATATAAATTTGTAATAAGAAGAGGGACTCATTTAGAAAGTGGGCCTTTTGCATAAATCTTTTGGACGAAACAGTAAGTTGTTAATGATAACCAGGTTTTTTTTTAATCGAAATGCTTTCACAAGCATGAAAATGGGTCACATTTTTGAAGCATTGTTATATAACTTAATAAATCATGAATTATACCATATGTAATTTCAGAATATTTGGATGAACTGTATACTGAGCAAGTTTAATTAGTTATTATTAACCTCTCTAATGAAAAATTGATAGAAAGAATTGATAATTGATAGGGTTAAAGGTGGCCAGTAATATGATTCTTTAAGTGTATAGGATGGTCTAAGGTACATATTCTGTAGATATTTGTTAAATGAAGAAAACAATTAACGATTAACAATTAAGTTTTTGTTTCAGATTTTCACTTTACTTCTTCACATGTTTTGAATTTTACATACATGTATCAGCTATAGTTGAATGAACAATACTCATGCTTTGCATCAAAATTCATCATAGTTTTTATAACTGCTAAGCAATGCCAAAACAATTATGACAACAGTTTATTTCTTAAGTTTCTTTCATAAATGCTTATAACAAATTCACAATAAGTGACTAAATGATGAAAGCAGGGAGCATCCCCAGATATGGTTATAATTGCTACTTAGTATTCAAACAGTTGCTTGTTAATAGGAACTTAAATGACTGATTGTAAGAGTTTAATTCTTTTATAATTCAAATGTTCTCTATGAATAATCTTTTAAGACAAAAATATACATGTGTTATTATCATTACAGCATACAACAATCAAAATCTTTAAAAGACAAGTTCTCACCATGAGAATATTACAGTTTCATGATATGATGATGAAATATTGAATTAACAAATAAGCTGAACTGTTGTTTGTTAAAACATTGTCTAGTTGATACATAATGGTTTTCATTCATTATATTTCAAGAAAGATGATGTCAGAACAGTGTTCATAAAAGTTGAAAGCCTTTCAACCATAAATATCATTTGCTGTATAAAATGGAAAAGTAACTAAAGGAAAATTACTCAACCAAATACAGTTTCACCTGAGGATCACCAAATAAACAGAAACAGTGTCCACCATGTGCATTATCAAAGCATGATTAAAGAATATGATGTAGGTGAAGAGATAAGATAGGAACTTTCTCATCAGTAAAACTAGGTAATGAAAAGATGAGTTTGATCTGAATAAAATAACGCTTGGATCTGTTTGATGTGTTAGATTTGGTTAATGATTCACTTGTTCGTTCTAATGTCTCAAATGAGTACCAACAACATAGGATTTAAAGAATCAATAATTGCTTAATATGCCTTTTATCTGGACATCTGCTTCACCCATTCCTCCATGTAAAATGTGTGACTTGATTAATTTGAAAGCAAAAGCAGATGTTAGAAAATGGTTTTAAAGCAACTAACTCAGATAGTTGTGTATTGGGTGAAATAAACATTAATAATTTGATATGAAAAGGACAATCTCACAGATTGGGATCTTTAACTTTTAAGAAAAGATTGTCTTTTACAATTGAAATGACAACAAATTTTCTAAAGTAATATAAGACTAGATTATTGACAGCTTTCTAACCCAATCATAATTATTTAGAAAAGATAAAAATCATTTATTTTGCAGATATTCCAAACCATTTAAACTGGTGTTTCTCTAAACAACAATCTAAACATAAAAGACATTTAACCATTTTGTTGCAGACTACTCTGGAAGCATTGTGGGAAATGTGGAAATTGTTCTTATCGAGCAATGTCTACTTTTCAAGCAATGTTTTCTGCCTTATCAGAAGATTATTTTCAATATCATCACATTTTGAAATGTCACCTGCAAACTCTTTCAATTTAGGACAGTCGAAAATTTAGTGTTTGGTAAAGGGTTAATCCTTTCCCAAACAATAATGACATTTGACCACTTTGTTGCGGACGACTTTAGAAAACATTGTGGGAAAAGGACAAATTGCTCGTAACAAGCAATTTTCCTTTTCCCACAAGGTTTTCTGCTCTTTCTGAAGAATATTTTTCAATTTCATTACATTTTGAAATGTCGTCTGCAAACTCTTTCGATTTGAAACAGTCAAAAATTTGTTGTTTGGGAAAGGGTTAAACGGTTTGCATTATCAACAATATACACTGTAAATGTTCTTTATAAACTTTTCTTGACAATTAAGAATGCTATTGGAAAGCTGTCAATAATCTAGTCTTCTGTCACTTTAGAAATTTGTATTTTCATTTTATGGAAAGAAAACTTCTTATTTTAAATTGTTAAAATCACATGTGAGATAGTCCTTTCAAATAAGTCTATTGAGGCCTAAGAGTATGATCAATGTCCACTTAGACAATGTCTGAACTGACTGAAGGAAGACTTAAACTTGAAATGAAGAGTAACATTTGGTGCTATTTGTTGTTGAGGTCACCAATATTCTCGATTCATTGGATTTTCTTGAGAACGTTTCATTCTGACTGACGACTCATTTGTTAAACTACGTGGAGGTTTGATTTGTCTTGGAGAATGTATTTTCTAGCTGTCATTCACTTTGTTATGCTCGAGGGGGCGGGTTTCGAGTCGCCTCAATTCTACTCAATAAGCTGTTGTTCAAAACATTTCAAATGTAAACTGCTTTGTATGTAAATAAATGTCTTTATTCTATTTCAACTGTCCTATCTTACCTATCTTTATATTGTGATACGACTTAAGAGACTTCTTAATTGATCTGAGCGTTAGTTTGGAGCTCGCTTTTTGCAAGCCGCTAGATGCAGTAGTCTACTACACGTCAGTTTCGGTCACGTGACCATGCCGGAAAAGTGGGACTATTTCCTGAGCCCGTCACAGAGATAAATGTGGGAGCGTAGCGGGAACCAATTTACTCTGGTAGAGATTGATTCGTTAGATTAAACGATTTTATATATGTTTGTAGACTTTCCTTGATAATGCCCACTTTCGCATTACATGTCTTTTCTTATACTCACTAATCGAGATACAAAGTAACAATGGAAGACGTGACAGTATTTAGTGTGTTTGTGCATAAATATGTTCGTAAACAATTGATAATTAATGCATGCGTATCTATATTCATACGATATTCCGAATGCTAGATAACCAAATCTATTGTGAGAATTGCCTGGCAATATCTTCCGTTTGTGTTTCAAGAGATATACCAGCAGGAGAAGCAGTATGTTGGTACCATTTCAATTAGGGAGAAGAATCAATAGTTTGTCTGACGTAATGACTCTGCCATAATAAAGATACACTTGAACTGTCGTGTTCAGCGTGGCAGCGATTGTAAAATGTATTTCGTCCAAGTATTTATTAAATCATTGATTGGTTGAGCAGTTATAATTAAAGAGAAAGATTTAAACAACAAAACTATAGTTTTGAAAACGATTCGTCATTCACAGGATTTGAACTTGGAGCGCCAGCGTGAGAGACGTTAACGTTAACCACTAGGTTACCGCTGCTTGGGTATAAAAGCGGAGACGTTATCTTTAAGTATTCTGATTAGTTTTGTTGTCAGGTCAATGCCATTTTGATATTGAGCCATTTCGTTGAAGGATCTCTTATTGGTTTGATTAAACAACGATTGTATATATATTTGTAGACTTTCCTTGATAATGCCCACTTTTGCATGACATGTCTTTTCTTATACTCACTAATCGAGATACAAAATAAGAATGAAAGACATGACAGTATTTAGTGTGTTGGTGCATAAATATGTTCGTAAACAATTGATCATTCATGCATGCGTATCTGTATTCATATGATATTCCGAATGCTAGATAACCGAATCTATTGTGAGAATTGCCTGGCAATATCTTCCGTTTGTGTTTCAAGAGATATACCAGCAGGAGAAGCAGTATGTTGGTACCATTTCAATTAGGGAGAAGAATCAATAGTTTGTCTGACATCATGACTCTGCCATAATAAAGATACACTTGAACTGTCGTGTTCGGTGTGGCAGCAATTGTAAAATATAATTTGTCCAAGTATTTATTAAATCATTGATTGGTTGAGCAGTTATAATTAAAAAGAAAGATTTAAACAACAAAACTATTGTTTTAAAAAAGATTCGTTATTGACGGGATTCGAACTTGGAGCGCCAGCGTGAATGACGGTTACGTTGACCACTAGGTTACCGCTGCTTGGGTATAAAAGCGAAGAAGTTATCTTTAAGTATTCTGATTATTTTTGTTGTCAGGTCAATGCCATTTTGATACTCAGCCATTTCGTAAAAGGATCTTTATTGGTTTGATTAAACACCGATTTTATATATATTTGTAGACTTTCCTTGATAATGCCCACTTTTACATGACATGTCTTTTCTTATACTCACTAATCGAGATACAAAGTTAGAATGGAAGACGTGACAGTATTTAGTGTGTTCGTGCAGAAATATGTTCGTAAACAATTAATCATTTATGCATGCATATCTGTATTCATATGATATTCCGAATGCTAGATAACCGAATCTATTGTGAGAATTGCCTGGCAATATCTTCCGTTTGTGTTTCTAGAGATATACCAGCAAGAGAAGCAGTATTTTCCGCTTCCTTTTATGAGTTTACAAATAAAAAGCACCGTCGAAAAAGCATTGTCTACGTAAATTTGTCTGATGCACCAATACGAAAGAAAATATCATCTTTAAGCTTAAATGCCGCGTACTCCTAAATTAAGTGTAGGAGTTACGGTATTTTATTTCTAAAGTAACGATTTACAAAAGTCTGTATAAAGACATAAGAATAATGCATTTGATTTTAAATGATACAATGATGACTCGAACAAATGGTTCAGCTACGGCTTCATCTTTACAAAACGTTGTCAATCGAGTGGATGAATCGACCTGTTATCTGAAAGTAATAAACATGATAATTAAAACATAGATCGGACCGGTTTTTTTTTGTTTAACTTGGTTTCCAACATATATACAGTAAATGACAACTTTTCCGGAACCAAATCCGGTACATCCGGTTTATTTATCTAGAAATGTTTTTCATATAGACCTATATATATATATTTATAAACTTGGATGGTGTTGAGGAAAAAGAATATGAAATGATTAATACATTCTGGAAAGCAGTGTGTGGTTTTCAATCCCATTGTTAAGCGTAAGTAAGTGAATTTCAGAAGATATACACATACTTTGTTAAAATGTAACTGGAGCAGTTTTAATAACGATATGAAATTTCCTCAAACCAACAACAGAAATAATAATCCTCATTTGTGTACCTCTTTTTTACCTATAATCAGAAGCAAACTTTTGTTCTTCATTTGTTATTTTGGTTTCAGAGATGTTTGTAGTCTTCGTAAGATTGTGTATGTCCGTAATTAAATGGATCTTTTACAAACGCACTACCTTGTTAGGGTTGTTGTGTGACTGCATGAAGGAGGGGAAAGCTTGTTTCCAGACCTGTATTTGCATCGCAGGTCGCTAACGAATGTTACAAAGGTGTCCGAATAATTTTCTAACGATGTCCAAATATAAAGGGAAGTTTACCAAACGCACTACCTTAAGGTGTATGTGTGATTGTCATGTTGGGGTTGTTGTATGACTGCATGAAGGATGAGAAAGCTTGTTTCCAGGCCTGGGTCTGTGTCGAAGATTGGCTGTGCTTTAGTAAGAAGGTAATCACGAATCCTGTCGAATTGGGATAATCCTCGCTTCCTGAAAATAGTCGGTAAACATGACTTAGACCGTCTTGATGGGTTCTATACACATGTATAACGTGAAACGAGATACGAACTTAACCCTTAGAATGCTTGGTAATTTTCCAAAAATAGGATTGTGTGTCGTCTGCTTTCCAAAACCATAAATACATATTTAACCCTTAAAATGATGGGTAATTTTCCAAAAAAAGGATTGTGTGTCGTCTGCTTTCCCAAACCATAAACATATACTTAACCCCTAGAATGCTGGGTAATTTTCCCAAAATAAATTGTTGTGTCGTCTTCTTTCCAAAACTTTCAATATCTGCTTAATTTTGTTTAAGAAAGTACTCAGAGTGGCAAACCGATAAGATCACAGACCAGCCGCCAATTTACTTGGCGGCTGACCTTAACCTAACATGTTTGCATTAGCATGAAGTTGCTTCCAGCACTATAAGGATTAACCTTTGAGACAAACCAAATCAACTCATAGTCCCCTTCTTATTCCGTGTTTTTGCAATAGAAACGTGTTGAAGCTAACTATAAAACCAAAATAAACGAATATAGCCATTCTGCAAAAGTGAAAATTTCCGGATGATGAGCGATTTCTCCCTTTGACAAAACGATTTCAAACTTAAAATATTGTAAAATGAATTATAAAACAGGGTTGATAACATTTTAAAGAGTTCATGTATCATATATGTTCCATTCCGAGACAAGAACCTTCGGCATTAAACCAATAAACAACAAACCCGGTGTCAAGGTAAGAAACAGACATTGTATATATTTAGACAGGAATCAGGTGGAGTTGCATAAAGGCAAGAACGGACAGAGTCAGGATAAAGGCAATAAACAGGCAAAGTTGGCATGAAGACAAATACCAATCAAGTCGGTAAAAGTCAGGGAACGGACAAAGTCGGCATTAGGGCAAACAAAACATTGGTAGTGTCGGTATTAAGGCAGGACAGAGTTGGCATTAAGGCAAAATCCGGACAAAACGATATGAAGACAAGAAACGGACAGAGTTGGCATGAAGGCAAATAACGGACAAAAGTCGGCATAAGGGCAAGAAGCTGGTAGTGTCGATATAAATGCAGGACAACGTCGGCATTAAAACAAGAAAAAAACAAAGTTGGCATTAGGCAGGAAACCGATCAGGTTGGTATTAAGGAAAAGAACAGACAAAGCTTGTATCAAGGTAACAAACGAACAGAGTCGGCATTAAGGCAAATAACAGACAAATTGGCGTTTAAACAAGAAGTGGACAAAGTCAAGATAAAGGCAAGAGACGGGCAAACTCGGCATAAGGGCATCATACGGACAGGGTCGGCATGAGGGTAATACACAGAGAATGTTGGCATAAATGCAATAAACAGACATGAGCCCTTACCTGTATATCCCTCGAGTATGATATAAGGATGTGTTACACCTCCAAACGCGGGGTCACACGACATATGGTATGGTAACAAGTCTTTACCGATAGTAGGATCGCTGAAACGGAATCGGTTACTTTGTTGTATTCTAATATAAATAAATATACCACCATAAGTTCACATAATTGCAATGTCCGATTCAATAATAATTGTTGAGAAAAGGTGCCCTTACTTATCTGCAAAATAAAGGCCATCCAAGACACCTAAATCACCAGCATAAGCATTTCGTTATTTAGACGGGAGACTTCCTCTCATTAAATAATACACCAAGAGAAACTAGGCTTTGCAAAATGTGCTCTTAAATCACCGTAGAAAATGAATACCGCTGTTTATTTTTTGCAGGGATCTTACAATCACATCCGATTAATGACAAACACTGTCGTCTACTGATCGGTACGTTGCTTTTTTATATACCCACATATTCCCTATAACAATGCATTGGATTCCCTAATTTGCATAAACTTTCCGAGAAAGTTAAGTTTTAAGAATGTGTCGCAATTTTGCGAACCTTCGTTGATCCATATTTGGTGCGAGTATTGGTAATGAATCCAGGTAGTAGAATCGATAGTCAAACAAATTAATCGTAAAAACTTGCTTCAGAGACAATCAAAGATGATAAAGTGTAAGGAAGAATACCCATAATCCGCCATTTTGAAACTAATTCTTTCATCGGATTATAATGTACATTACCCATAATCCGCCATTTTGAAACTTATTTTTTCATCGGACTACTCCGGCCGTTCATGGTAAACATCGGCTTGGGACAGAACTATTCGGTTTAAACCAAATAGTTCTGGCCCAATTCGATGTTTATCGAGAGCGACCGAAGTAATCCGACGAAAGAATGAGTTTCAAAATGGTGGAAACTGGGTATTTTACCTTAGATATATATCTAAAAAACAACTTACGTTACACACTGACTGAAATGGTCAAGGTAATCAGCCAGAGAGAATATCCCAAACTGGTCTAACGCCACTTTCTCAATGTTCGTGACGTTGTTCTGGTAGTACTGCAGTACACTCTCGATCACACACTCTTGTTGATTGGCCAATTTCAAACACACGTCATCCAATGAGACGACGGCTCCGTTAGCAGAAGCCGTTATGTTTGCTATTGCATTCTGTAGATCGAGAACCTAAGGAAGAAAACGTTCAATGATGTATGCCTTACTGTATACTTGATATAAAATGTTTTGGTATCTTGTAGCAAATACCTAATAAACGGTTACATTTACTTTTTTTAATTGTTTAGTAGGTCTTTGCTTGTAGTGAGTATTTTGTCACGACGTTTCCAAAATTCACATTCTGTTCAATTTCTGAATTAGGAGCAGGTCTTTGTTCCAGATTGGTAGATAAAATCTAAGCACCGATACACAATTCATTTAATCTAGGATGAAATTATGGGACTTAACCCTTTATGGTCAAATCACCTAACTGTATATTTCACTACCATATTTCATATTACTTATATACAGATAAACTAGCTATAAAGTCAAAACATGCGTGTTTGTAAAATGTACGGGGTATCTGATTGTATAAGAAAAACCTTACCTGGTAGAGGAACTGTTTATCGAAGATGGATGTAAAATTGACGCTCCCTACGGATGGAGGGGGTAATTGATGGCTTATGATGGTCTGGCTGTCTGTACGATGGACGGTAATCTCAACCCTCTCATAGTGACCAGATCTGAACAATGGGAGAATAAATACAGGTCATGGTTATTGGTTTGGTTTGCCATTTTAAATTGTAAAAAGGGAGTTACTACGGATTGGTTCAATACTATATACTTTGGTTAATTGGATTAAAATATGCTCCATTTCTAAAACAATTTATGCGACGTTATATGTTGATTTTGGTTATCTAAAAAGTTAAAGTCAAACAAGTATGTTACCAAAGAATTAAGATGTTATTGAAACATACATATATGCATTCCAGGCACTTCACATGCAGAAATCATTCAATCGTAGCAATGGAAAAAATCAAAGTCAAATTAAAACTTAAACTTAAACTTACAATACACAAAGAACAAAGGAAGTTGTACAGATGATCTGATGTAAAGAGGTGTTTTGTCTTTTCAAGTTCAATACGCCAACCTTCATGGCATGGAGGTACTTCACATGCAGTAAGCAATCATTTAAAACAAACAATCATAGCAATGAAAATTAAAGAATCAAAATCACATGAACCCTTAGAATGCTAGGTAATGTTCTGAAAATAGATTTTGTATCGATTGCTTTCCAAAACCTTAGATATATGCTAACATTAATAAAGAAATATACTCAGAGTAGCAAGCAAACAGGTTAGATCACAGGCCAGCCGACAATTTATTTGGCGGCTGGCCTGGATCCAACCTGTTTGCTTAAGCATGAAGTTGGTTCCAGCTATGTAAGGGTTAAATATTTTCGTTTCTGATGTCTTTGATATAATTGACATTTGAAAACATTGCTTTTAAAGGAGAATTTGATCATCTTTATGCAGTTATGTCGGTTCCAGCACTATAAGAGTAAGATGTTAAAATCACCATACTCAAAAATCAAAATTAAACGTTGTATGGGGAAGCTGGTGGCAATTGATTATTTGAAACAAAACAAAATTGCGCGCGCAATCTCACCTGAACAGTTTATCAAAGTAGGTTTTCCTGGTGGCGCTTGTTGGACGCGGATCGGGAATGCATGGCTGGGAGGCTTGGCACTCCTTACACGCACAGGCGGTCTTACCTGAAATATACATTCAGACTTTCCTGAACCCTTTGCCAAACTCCAAATTTTTGACTTACCCAAATTGGAAGAATTTGCCGACGACATTTTAAAAAATCATGAAATTGAAAAGCAATCTTTCGATAGGACAGAAAACTTTGTGGAAAAAGGACGAATTGCAATTTCCCCTTTTCCCACAATGTTTTCCAGAGTCCTTTGCAACAAACTTGCCAAATGTCTTTATTGTTTGGTTGATGGGTTTACCCTCAGTCTGAATCAGAATTACAATAAAAACCCAATTTTGTAACATGGATTGAAAGACAATTTTTAATTACAAACCCGGTTTTTATGTTCAAACAGTTTTTATCAAAGAGTAAGTGATTAAGTAAGTGGATTTTATTATAGTTACATTGTAGATTTAATTATTTAATTGTTAAATGGCCTGGATCCAACCTGTTTGCATAAGCATGAAGTCATTTCTAGCACAATAAGGGTTACAACAAGAACTTACCCATGGTCGTACTGCTGGTATTTATGGGCTTATTACAGCGGGCGTTGAAGATATTCAGGGGGTAGAGAATCTCTCCATCTGGTGCAGTCCAGGGCGCCCCATCAGTGTACACGTAGTTAATGGGGAAGGGAGCCCGCCCGTTACTCAAGCTACCCATATAGGCGAGCCAGTTCTCGGGCGTGCAGTCCGGCGCTTTCCGGCCACACAGAAACCCGATAGCCTTGATACTGAAGAACGTCTCCACCTCGACGCACGAATCAAACAATCCGTTAGCATAGTCCCGGGTGATGGCGTAGTTCACGGCCGGGATACCGGAACTATACGAGCTCGGCTTCGTAGCGCCCATGTCCGCCCAGACAAACTCGCTTTGTTTCGGCGAGCACGTCATCTGACAGACCTGGTTCAGGAAGTTGAAGTAACAGGCGGGACAATGGCCCAGGAACCGCTTTGGGAAGTCCATATTTCTCTCGATAGTCCGGAGCTGATGGACATCACAGCAGGTGCGCGTGTTGGAGTCGCCTGGAGAAGATGTTTATGAATATCTGTATTTGATTCTTTTTTGGTGAACATGAGTATTGCCATTTTCAACATCTTTTACAACAATGTCGCAACGTTCTTAGAACCTAAGTCGATATGCCCTAGAGCTGGCTTTTAAATACTCTTTGTTGTTAAATACCGTTTTCTATAACTGTCATTTATTACACGACCTTTTTTTAATTCAAGCAAATTCTATCCATTCTTGATCTGAAACTTGCCGATGCCTCAGTTTTTCTACCACCATGTGAAAAGTGTTGAGCCTCCTGTTTTACCCTTCCCTATTAACCAGTAATGGTTGCGTTATTATCCAATATAACTGCAAAATTAAACCACAGCTAAATACAACAATACTATAAGACCGTACCGTTATAAAGACTCGGACACAAGTCCCGGATGATCCTGAGTCCCTCTGGGTCTTTCATCAACGGGGATTGTCGGGTTGTCGAGTTAGCCGGGCAGTTCAGTTTGCCCCCGTTCCATCCTTTACCGCACTCTCCGTACCACACGCAGTGAGAGGGGTCGTCAAGGAAACACTGAAATAACACCATGGTAAATGTAACACACACAGTGAGAGGGGTCGTCAAGGAAACACTGAAACAACACCATGGTCAATATAACACATACAGTGAGAGGGGTCGTCAAGGAAACACTGAAACAAAAGCATGGTCAATAAAACACATACAGTGAGAGGGGTCGTCAAGGAAACACTGAAACAAAACCATGGTCAATATAACACATACAGTGAGAGGGGTCGTCAAGGAAACACTGAAACAAAACCATGGTCAATATGACACGTACAGTGTGAGTGGTCGTCAAGGAAACACTGCAACAAGACCATGGTCAATATAACACACACAGTGAGAGGTGTTGTCAAGGAAACACTGAAACAAAAGCATGGTCAATAAAACACATACAGTGAGAGGGGTCGTCAAGGAAACACTGCAACAAAACCATGGTCAATATAACACACACAGTGAGAGGTGTCGTAAAGGAAACACTGAAACAAAACCATGGTCAATATAACACATACAGTGAGAGGTGTCGTCAAGGAAACACTGAACCAAAACCATGGTCAAAATAACACATACAGTGAGAGGGGTCGTCAAGGAAACACTGAAACAAAACCATGGTCAATATAACACATACAGTGAGAGGGGTCGTCAAGGAAACACTGAAACAAAACCATGGTCAATATAACACATACAGTGAGAGGGGTCGTCAAGGAAACACTGAAACAAAACCATGGTCAATATAACACACACAGGAACATTGGTCTCCAGGGAAAAGGTGCAACAAAGGCATGGTTAATATAACACATACAGTGAGAGGGGTCGTCAAGGAAACACTGAAACAACACCATGGTTAATATAACACATACAGTGAGAGGTGTCGTCAAGGAAACACTGAAACAAGACCATGGTTAATATAACACATACAGTGAGAGGTGTCGTCATGGAAACACTGAAACAAAAGCATGGTCAATATAACACATACAGTGAGAGGGGTCGTCAAGGAAACACTGCAACAAAACCATGGTCAATATAACACACACAGGAACATTGGTCTCCAGGGGAAAGGTGCAACAACCCCATGATCAATATAACACATAAAGTGAGAGGGGTCGTCAAGGAAACACTGAAACAAAACCATGGTCAATATAACACATACAGTGAGAGGGGTCGTCAAGGAAACACTGAAACAAAACCATGGTCAATATGACACGTACAGTGTGAGTGGTCGTCAAGGAAACACTGCAACAAAACCATGGTCAATATAACACACACAGTGAGAGGTGTTGTCAAGGAAACACTGAAACAAAAGCATGGTCAATAAAACACATACAGTGAGAGGGGTCGTCAAGGAAACACTGCAACAAAACCATGGTCAATATAACACACACAGTGAGAGGTGTCGTAAAGGAAACACTGAAACAAAACCATGGTCAATATAACACATACAGTGAGAGGTGTCGTCAAGGAAACACTGAACCAAAACCATGGTCAAAATAACACATACAGTGAGAGGGGTCGTCAAGGAAACACTGAAACAAAACCATGGTCAATATAACACATACAGTGAGAGGGGTCGTCAAGGAAACACTGAAACAAAACCATGGTCAATATAACACATACAGTGAGAGGGGTCGTCAAGGAAACACTGAAACAAAACCATGGTCAATATAACACACACAGGAACATTGGTCTCCAGGGAAAAGGTGCAACAAAGGCATGGTTGATATAACACATACAGTGAGAGGGGTCGTCAAGGAAACACTGAAACAACACCATGGTTAATATAACACATACAGTGAGAGGGGTCGTCAAGGAAACACTGAAACAAGACCATGGTTAATATAACACATACAGTGAGAGGTGTCGTCAAGGAAACACTGAAACAAAACCATGGTCAATATAACACATACAGTGAGAGGGGTCGTCAAGGAAACACTGCAACAAAACCATGGTCAATATAACACACACAGGAACATTGGTCTCCAGGGGAAAGGTGCAACAACCCCATGATCAATATAACACATAAAGTGAGAGGGGTCGTCAAGGAAACACTGAAACAACACCATGGTCAATATAACACACACAGTGAGAGGGGTCGTCAAGGAAACACTGCAACAACACCATGGTTAATATAACACATACAGTGAGAGGGGTCGTCAAGGAAACACTGAAACAAAACCATGGTCAATATAACACATACAGTGAGAGGGGTCGTCAAGGAAACACTGAAACAAAACCATGGTCAATATAACACATACAGTGAGAGGGGTCGTCAAGGAAACACTGAAACAAAACCATGGTCAATATAACACACACAGGAACATTGGTCTCCAGGGAAAAGGTGCAACAAAGGCATGGTTAATATAACACATACAGTGAGAGGGGTCGTTAAGGAAACACTGAAACAACGCCATGGTTAATATAACACACACAGGAACATTGGTCTCCAGGGAAAAGGTGCAACAACCCCATGGTCAATATAACACATACAGTGAGAGGAGTCGTCAAGGAAACACTGCAACAAAACCATGGTCAATATAACACATACAGTGAGAGGGGTCGTCAAGGAAACACTGAAACAAAACCATGGTCAATATAACACATACAGTGAGAGGGGTCGTCAAGGAAACACTGAAACAAAACCATGGTCAATATAACACATACAGTGAGAGGGGTCGTCAAGGAAACACTGAAACAACACCATGGTTATATAACACATACAGTGAGAGGTGTCGTCAAGGAAACACTGAAACAACACCATGGTTAATATAACACATACAGTGAGAGGTGTCGTCAAGGAAACACTGAAACAAAAGCATGGTCAATAAAACACATACAGTGAGAGGGGTCGTCAAGGAAACACTGCAACAAAACCATGGTCAATATAACACACACAGGAACATTGGTCTCCAGGGAAAAGGTGCAACAACCCCATGATCAATATAACACATACAGTGAGAGGGGTCGTCGAGGAAACACTGCAACAAAACCATGGTCAATATAACACACACAGGAACATTGGTCTCCAGGGAAAAGGTGCAACAACCCCATGATCAATATAACACATACAGTGAGAGGGGTCGTCAATGAAACACTGCAACAAAACCATGGTCAATATAACACACACAGGAACATTGGTCTCCAGGGAAAAGGTGCAACAAAGGCATGGTTAATATAACACATACGGTGAGAGGGGTCGTCAAGGAAACACTGAAACAACACCATGGTTAATATAACACACACAGGAACATTGGTCTCCAGGGAAAAGGTGCAACAACCCTATGGTCAATATAACACATACTGTGAGAGGGGTCGTCAAGGAAACACTGCAACAAAACCATGGTCAATATAACACATACAGTGAGAGGGGTCGTCAAGGAAACACTGAAACAAAAGCATGGTCAATATAACACATACAGTGAGAGGGGTCGTCAAGGAAACACTGAAACAAAAGCATGGTCAATATAACACATACAGTGTTATATAAACCATTGTCAATATGACCAAGATAATGTGTATTGCATATTGAGCTCAGGTAAACCCCTTAATAACAGATCTAATGATGTTCTGGCTAAAGTGCTATAACGATGTCACAAGTCACAGGCCAGGTTGGATCAAACAGAAAAGGAATCAGAGTGTTATCAGCCTTCTTAACGTTCATGAGTGTCATAACATACATTCGTTACTTATATAACGACACACATTTAAGATAACGTAGCTCATAACACTTTGACCCGACTTGGATACATGAGCATTTGATTCGCTCGTGTTCATGTCTGTTGGCAACCGAAACATGCGTGGTGTTCCATTCTTAACATTTCCTCATAAAACGAGGATGTCAAAAAAAGGTCATATTTTCGATCCAACAACTAGCACACAACAACAAAATGATTGTTCGTAGAAGTTTAATGTCGTGTTTAACATATTTTCAGGAACATCACGCCATTGTCTGTATCAAACTGGTACTGAAGTCCTCAATGCTTTCACTAGGAGTTAGTACTATACGAGTAACAATCTCAGCGCAGCAAGGAGGATAGTGCTATTTGCTAGTGTTGCTTTTCCGACTCGTCTTAGATATGATACCGGCTGAGGTGTCGAACCAGTACCTTCTTCAAACGAGACACACAGTGGGTGAGCACTCGATCGAAGTGTCAACATGAGTGTTACAATGTGTCAAATACGGAGCCATGAAACGGCAAGTTATGTGTACAGGTCTATGCTCGCCTTATTTTCTTTACCAAAGATTTTAGGATGGGTAACTTTATCTCCGTACCATTTAAAGACATACTTATTGCGAGGCTTGGCCTGTAATGCAAGACCTTCCCTACAAACCAAAATAACGTATCCTTTGCATTGATATACAAAATACTGGACAGCTTAGATTGTAGACATACTCAAGGAGGAGGCAAAAGGGAGAGAGGGGTGTTGATGCTTCACTTGTACTAAAGGACCTTCGCTGAATACCGAAATAGCGTACCCAATGCATTGGTACAATAGAGATAAGATGAGTTTTCGTTCTACAACATTTGATATACCTGGTTTGTTTGTAAATTATGTAAACGGTCCAGTTTTAGGGCCAATAGTAACCCTTGTCTAATTTCGTCTTAGTTTCGAAGGAATTTCGCATTTTGATTACACAGCAACATCCTAGTGTCAATACTGTTTTTACAAAATTCAATATTAATTCAAAGTTATGAATGTAAAATGTTAATACCTTTAACAAACAAGGTTTTTTATAAAACGGTATTTAGTTTTACATCGTTTGTGACACGTGAGATACCAAAATACCGATTTGCCTTATTCCGATTTCTGGGCTGATATTAAGGTAGAATACCCATAATCCATCATTTTCTTTCGTCGGATATCTGTGGTCGCAGTCAACATCGATCGGGTCCGGAATTGTTCGCTAAAAAACGAATAGTTCCGGCTACGAGCAATGTATAACCGAGGACGACTGAAGTTACCCGATGAAAGAATAAGTTTCAGAATGGTGGATAATGGGTATTCCACCTTAATCTTAGTTTACAGAAAACGACAATCAATAGCATGAACTAATACGATGTCTACATGATTTTCGTTCAGAATCCAGTATAACAAAATGAGATATTGCTTATTCTGAATAAGTTGTCCTTAAATTACAGCGATTTCTTAAAAGCATTCTTGCGCTCAGAAAAACTGCAAAACTGGGTTATGTGAGCTATGAATTATGGTAGACTATGTTGAAACATAGCGAAAAACCACAGAATCATGACAATATAACGCCTTCACTATTTATTATTTATTTTTCAAAGTGTTATTTCACTTTGGTGCCCAACAATTTAACCTTTTTGTTTACATTCGAATACCATCTAAAATACCAATAATCGGTCGGATTAAAGAGTGGCGATCAACTGGTTAGAAAAATCATGTGAAACACGTTAAAAATACTGTCATTCATTCAATATTTTAGAAAATGGCACTTTGAAACATAGGTAATAAAAAGTGCAGACGTTATATTGTCATAATCCTGTGTTGTTTCGCTATGTTTCAACATATTCTATAATAATCCATGACTCATTTTACCCAGTTCTGCAGTTTTTCTAAATGCTAGTATGCTTCTAGCCTTTAAGAACTTTCACAATATGTACTGCATATCTTTCTATCATGATGCCTTTGATGCCGATGCCTTCTGCTCTTGTCATTTTCCAAAAAAAATGTTTTTGTTTAAGACTTACTAGTGAGGTGGAGATGAGACAGCCGCTCACGATCAGCCCTACCAACAGACAGTTGTTCGCCTTCATGTCTGTATGCTCGACAAGTCTTCTTTCTCTTCCAAATATTGCGATCCAGAAAGTAACCTTTACGTGGCATAAACAAAATCCAACCGGAGATAGCTAAGTAATCCCGATTGGCGCCTGGCTTTATAGTAAAACACTACAGTTCTGGCGATTAGAAAGGCGACAGATTCGAACTTATTAACCCTTTACCAAACGCCAAATTTTTGACTGTCCCAAAGTGAAAGAGTTTGCAGACGACATTTCAAATGTGATGAAATTGAAAAACAATCTTGAGAAAAGGCAGAAAACATAATGTGAAAATGAGAAATTGCTCGTTTTCCAACAATGTTTTCCATAGTCGTCTGCAACACAATGGTCAAATGTCGTTATTTTCGGTAATGGGTTAATGTGTCTTCATTTTAAAATATAAACAAAACATATATTTTTATTTCGCCGCATGGGTATCATGCGATATTCATGGGTATTCGTAATATGGAGAAGCTATTATCTAACATGCAAGACAAACAAATAATGCGGGAGTTCTGTTCAAGATTTAACCCTTAGATTGCTGGGTAATTTCCTAAGAATAGAATTTTGTGCCGTCTGCTTTCCAAAATCTTAAACATATCCTTAATTTTACTTGGCGACTGGCTTGGATCTAACCTGTTTACATAAGCATGAAGGCAGTTCCAGCACTATAAGGGTTAAGAGTTAAGAGGGTCGTTGATCTATATGTTTGCACTGGCTGTATGCGATGAAGAAATAAAGTATACATTTGTAAGTGAAGATGCAAGATCAAGAGAAGCAGAACACAAGAACCTTTGCGTAGTCAACAAAAGTCAGTGAATAGCCTACGGATTCTTCATGGCGATTCCCCTTAGCATATACATGTTTGTTATATAGTACCTAAGAGGTTGAATAATCCACGAGACCGGCCTATGTGTCCTATTGATTTGATTACAGAACTTCAGAACACAAGGTCCCTCGCCGCATGGGTTCAAATACTAGTACCGGTAACAAATCCATTTTGTATTATCATGAGAGGTTCAACCCGGAGTCGTCCTCCATCATTATGTGCCGACCATTGCAACATAACTGACGCGATGTAAAACCCTAATAAAACGAAATATAAAGGGCCAATCCTCCCCTGTCCGGATGTGAAGATTGCATTAAGTGTTGCTTACTGGGTCATAATATAAGCCCAAACGGTATCCGTCTACACATTGGAAGTGCAACATTCTTGTTTATTTGATATGTCGCTTTTTCTGATAACAAAAATGAAACAAAGTACGCCCAAGGGTCCGCCAAGACCCATGGACTCGGGGCTTTTGTTCTTTAATACATTGTGTATTAGATTCATCATCATTGC
This sequence comes from Cerastoderma edule, assembly GCA_947846245.1. Classification (NCBI taxonomy): domain Eukaryota; kingdom Metazoa; phylum Mollusca; class Bivalvia; order Cardiida; family Cardiidae; genus Cerastoderma; species Cerastoderma edule. Next base: position 22,591,082 of record OX401420.1, read on the forward strand.
AGGATAATCCATTTCCATTCCATTAAAGGACCCTACATGTCGAAAACAATGTTACTATTACATTTATTGTTTAGTTATATTTATATTAGCTTTATCGCCATGCCAACAATATATCAATTATTTTGCAGCATTCCTAGATTTTACAAGTACTAGGTAGGAATAAAAAGACTGAACTAGTCGAATATTTTAATTTATACCAAGTTGTTCTAGCTATTATCGGAGACGAACGATTTATTCCGAAATTCCTCGACTGCCTTCCGTAAACACACAGTACGAGGCCACGGTGGAGTCAAGAGCCTCTGTCGTCAAACGTACGATGCGTGCACAGGACCGGTTCCCAGTCTTCAAGAAGGACGGTTGGTACAAGGCAGGGAACCAGACGCGATCGCCTGATACAAAATCAAGGGAATTTTCGAACGCGCCATGTCACGTGATGATTGATAAGACTCGGTGGACGCTTGATACGGTTTGGCGAGCTCTTACACGCCGGTCTAGAAGATGATATCGTAGCAATGAGACCCAAACCCGTGTCTCCGACATTAATAATAACCTTTTACCAAACTCCAAGTTTTCGACTGTCCCAAATTAAATAGCTTGCAGACGACATTTCAAAATGTGATGAAATTGAAAAGTAATCTTCTGAAAGATCAGAAAACAATGTGGGAAAAGGAGCAATTTCTCCTTTTCTTCCAATATTTTTCCTCAGTCGTTTGCAACAAACTGGTCAAATGTCTTTATTATTTGGTAATGGGTTACAGAGATAAGCGCTTTTAGCCACAAAGTGACGATAATCTTTGGAAATAACCTTGAAAGTTTGTGTACTTGTCCTGGGTTGCGAGGTATCATGCAGATTATACCTGTTCCCTCATGTTAAACATATCGACTTGTCCACATTAAAAGCAATGGTAGACGACAATTACAAAACCTAAAAATGAACGTACGTTATATGCGTATTGGTGCCTTCTGGCATGTATTTGAGAGAAAAATATATATTGATTAAGCAGGAAATAGAGGCCCTTTATGTTGCTTTTTATTTCTTATCTTTTTTACTTCCTTCAATAAAGGAGTAGACAGTTGGCTAAGTTTTCTAAAGGAAGCTATGTCAATGATGTTACAACTGTCTTGTCGTTGATGACTTTGGCCACTGATGAAGTGAATGGTGGATGTGCATTGACATGACTGCTTCGTGAATGGCGGGTCGTGGGCCCGATACTCATGTTGCTTGGACATACAAACTTCAATTCATGGCATTCTAGATAACAGGATAACGTTATGATACATTATGGGAAACATTTATGCCAGTTTAGTCTTGCGCTGATATTGATTCCAATATTTGACGATATGATTTTTCAGTGTAAATCATTTGAATGAAGAACATTGTAAGTAACCAAACGAGAAAGGGAAACAGTAAAAAGATTAAGGACTTTGAAATGCTTTGAAGAGTAAGATTCAAAAGCGTCTTAATTTTAAAAAATAGACGGTATAACTCTGTCAGTGAAAACTATAAAAATGAAGAACATTGTAAGTAATCAATTAAGAAAGAGAAAATGTTAAGTTGTTGAGCCTAGATTTGGTAGAATCTATTTAAGAGACGAACAATTTGAGGTTAAGCCTAGAACGTTTTACAACATCGCAATGCTGCATGGACTTCCACGTGTTGGGCTTTAATCTTAAAAGTGCTTGTTCCCAGATTTACGCCATATATGCAATAAAATCAAAATCTTAAAGCATTATAAAGTCCTTTAATCTTTATGCGTAAAGATGGTGTTCATTCAGTCAATTCAGTGTGTATACCAACAATTTAGATTTTAACCCTTTCCCAAACAACAAATTTTGGACTGTCCCAAATTGAAAGAGTTTGCAGACGACAATTCAAAATGTGATGAAATTTAAAAATATTCTTATAATAGAGCAGAAAACCTTGTGGGAAATGGTGAAATTGCTCGTTACGAGCAATTTCTACTTTTCCCACAATATTTTCCAAAGTCGTCTGCAACAAAGTAGTCAAATATTCGTTATTAGTTGGGAAAAGGTTTAACCATTCCTGACTCACACGGTATTTGGGAATACCATGATATGAAAAGATTGGGTCTCCCTGAAAACGCGCACATTTCCATTGACCACGTGACCTAAAATGAAATTGATCTTTTTTTTTAAGATTACATTAAGATTCAAAAGCGATACATTGGCTTTGAAATTGGCATCGTTTCAACTGCAATTACGAAGATATAATGACTCTCTTCGAACAAAATTAGCTATCTTTAGCGATTTTCTATTTCGTCGATTACGTAAGTATAGAAAAGGTTATGTTTTACGGCACTCTTATTTCACTTTTAATTTTCTCATTTGTGAAGAAATACTTTAAAGGGACATAACGTATACTGACTGCGGACAAACAGTAAGTGTAAAGGTTGCGTGTTCTTGTAAGCGAATGTTAAAGTATCGTTCTTATTTAAGGTCTTATCCGTATCATAGTTCCACATCGTTTCGGTCATATAATCCCTGACGAGGTTAGCAGGGGTTGTCTATGTCCAAAATATTGCAGGTCGATTACCCGGGTTCTACCTTAATTACATAAGCAATATATCAATTATTAATGACATTGCGTGTTTTATAACTTTTTTTTTATTATTATTTCAGCTCTTTAAAGGTGAAAGTTTGGCGCGCAATATACATATGTAATAAGAAAGAGGACACTTTGTTTGCACACTATTTTAATTGAGAAGACATTAGATAGATAGCCAGCCTGAACAATTGCAGAACTTGAAGTTTTGCTAAAAATGACCATTTCTGTAAATCGTGGCCAAAATTAAACAATTTTGACGTGTTCTCAGCAAGTAATATTCAGATCCCCACTCTTCGCATAATGTCGCCTTCATATTTAAAGGTAAGTGAGTATCTTGTGAGCAGTATAAATCATATTTGATATTCTTTAAAAGATTAAAAACTTGCAATATGTTGTATACCTCCCAAAGACCTCTGAAATTCAGTGGGAGGATTTCGCAGTTATCTGCCATATAAACATTTAACATATGAACTGTTCAATGTGTGATAGAAGATTTACAAATATAGCTAAATAAAGGTCATGTTTTGACAACATAATTAAAAACTACATTAATAGTATACGAGTATTCAACATTATATGTCCATGAGTAGGTAAGGAAATACATATACGAATAAAAGACACAGAAAATATAAAAACTAGTGCATGTAAGTGAGTAATATAAGGCTAACGACACAAGAAGACGTTCCAATATGAGTTTCTTTCGGTTGTAAAATCAAAACGTTTCTGTACTAAAGACATCTTTGAGGAAAAAAGCTTAAAATGAAAGTTAATACTAGTCCGAATGATCCAGGAGTAGATATTTCTTGCTTCAGCTTGGATCATCCGAGTAGGGTTCAGACCACATTTGAATGCACCTGTTCATGGCCCATACCTCGCGGCAATGGTGTTAACAAACAGGTCGACATCTATACTTATATTATCTAGAGAAATAATAGAAAAAGTCGCAGTTGTGGCAAACGGGAAAAACAGGAGCGAGACCACAGGGTCATCCCATGGCAACAAAAGTTCATGTCTGGAACATAACATTTGAATAATGACAAAATTTAAACGAAAGAATAATACAAAATCATAAAAACGTATGCAACAACTCGAATGCATGTTGAAGTTAATATAAACCAGAAAGCGGTTTAACATCCACAGTTGCTTATTCAAAAGATGATACAAGCTGATTAGAAAAGACGGGGGTACAGTGTTGATCAAAATGTATATTACACATGCTTGCAAAGGCTCGAATCTAAATACATCTGCATCACAGGGGTCAATGGTTATCCTTGGGTCAGTACTGTGTAATATAATACACAGTACTGACCCAATGATAAGTATAAACCCCTGTGATCTAAATGAGCTCTGATTGAGATCATGTATCCCACTGTAGAAATGTCAAAGCAGGTTGACTCCTATACCCATGAATTCTAGACCAAAAGTCGCAGGGAGAAGAACAGAAATTGAGACATTTGAGGTGCTTACTTTTCCCCCAACAAATACAGGGGAAATGTACACCACATATTTGTTACGCAACAGCAAAACAAGTGATATTCACATAATAAACATTCAAGTTATCTACCGTGTGACACTTGTCTTTGGCACGACGGGCGCGCATGTCCAAAACAGTCGGTCTTCGACTGCGATTTCCCTGCAGAATGTTACGTAACACCGTTATAGAGAATTGGTTATTCACTTAGCTAACAATACCAGAACCGGAAAGTTGATGATCAACTTATGCGGGGTACACAATATGGCTATCATTGGCTAAGGTAGTTTAAAAATCAAAAATACCTGTGGTGCTGCCATCTTGTTCGGACATAAGAGCAGAAACATTGGTCACGTGATTCCACCGCCTGTAGTGCCTTCCACAAAAATAGTCAGCCTTAGTCGCTATTTCTCCTTTCTTAAATTTGTCCATGCTCAATCCTTAAATACTTACCAAGATATGTTCATCTTGATTTTGTTTGCCAACCTATATGTTCACTTACCCCAATGCAAATGTTAGTGAGATAGCCTTTGTTCATCTTTTAGTTGTAGTTTAAGTTTTAAACGTGTTAATCTTAATTCAATTAATCTTAAGTTTCAAATGTTGAGTGTGAGAGAGAATTTTGTCCATAGAACCATAGTCCAAAAATGGAGCAACTATATACGACAGAACTTCAAATGACTAAACAAAGGCATATCATCTCAGAGTCCAAAAATTAGTTTCTTTTTTTTTAACCCTTTCCCAAACAACAGATTTTCGGCTGTCCCAAATTGAAAGAGTTTGCAGAAGAAATTTCAAAATGTGATGAAATTTAAAAATATTGATAAAGAAAGAGCAGAAAACCTTGTGGGAAAATGAGTAATTGCTTGTTACAAGCAATTTCTCCTTTTCCCACAATACTTTCTAAAGACGTCTGCAACAAAGTGGTCAAATGTTGTTATTGTTTGGGAAAAGATTAAGAGAAGAAAAGCTCTTTTTGTAATACTTATACATTTCATCTCTGAAAGTCGACATTTCTGTTTCTTGGCATCAAACGATTATTTTCCGGAACTTAAGACAATAAAGGAATACACACTTATTAAATATTTTAGCAGAGAAACCAATAACATATAAAATGAATGTCTAGTGGGTAGCGTCGAACTCCTGCACAGAGGGTCCCGGGTTCGAGCTCCGTTAACGGTGAGGTGAAAATTGCCGGGAATAGCGAGTGCTAGATTAGAATGCAGGTAGCAGCCATCGAAAGAAAATTGAAAGAAAAATGCCCAAATTCATTTTATATGTTATTGGTTTCATCCTTTAGAGTAAGTAATTCGTAAATAATCAACAAACTAAAGGATTTGATCATTGTTAATTTCCCAAAAATATCAATTATAAGTCATTTAGCCACCATCATGCATCGCATGAGCCAATGCTATACATACAATCATGCATTTTATTTTTTCTAGAACTTCTTGTACAACGACCTCTAGAAGTAAATAAATAATGATATCGCTTCAAAAAGTCTGTACTGATCTAACCGACTGTCATTTGTGGCACAGATGAAATCGTAACTAATCGGGTATTTCCGTGACCTGAGAAATACAACTCGTAAATAAATGTGCAGGGTTACACACTTTGTGTAATTCTTCCCTGTCCACACTGATTTCATATTTCCTCTGAGCGTCTATGTTGAGTAGACTACTAGTTCAATGTTTATTGAAAGTTTTAACAACATTTAAAACAATTAGTTTTGGTCGGTAACTCATACTGCAGACTGTCCAGGCTGGGGGTTCAAACAACTTTTGAAATCGTTGTCGACGTGGGAGGAAATGCTCAGATCGACTTATTGCCACGTGGAAAACTCAAGAATGTGCAATATTTGTTCAGCGAGGGAAATTATGCCGAATGTATACTTTCATCGCGTTGGTTGTATTGGTTGAAATAGGAAAGTATGCGGCAGTTCGAGTTACATGAGATGAATTCAGTAGTATAGATACTCATAAAGATCGTTTCAACGAGATGCGAGGGGATTCTAATATATAACCATAGTAAAGGCTTTGTGAACAAATGCATTAAACCCACTACGTTGTACGACGCTTCAACTAATAGCGGTAAACTTTATAAAAAACACATTTCTTAGCACGTGACTACTAGTCAACATATTACCTTTGATTGAAAAATAACAGCAAAACTTGGCTATGGGCGACCAACTTATCTTAGTGGCTGTGAGAGCATACATATCAAAGGGAAATAACTACTTATAAGAGTTAATCGCTTGTTCAGAAGTTATTTTCCTTTAATGAAACGGTTCTTCCGCAGGAGTCTTGATTACTGGTTCACGTCCGTTTCTACATAATTTTAAGTTTAGTACGATGTCCACTTCACCTTTTAATGCTCTTGGTTCACTAACTAGTCTTGTTCGCACATACATTGATTGAAGATTACCATTTACGCCGTTTTCAACAGTATTTCAGCTATACACCGCGATGGTTAAAGCATCTGTTCATGCCTCGAATATCTCCTCAATTGTTATTCAGGACCGGTAATGTTTTACATAACATCTTATGCTAAGAATGCGCGTTTTTTCAAATCAACATTGTCTCGAATTTCAAGATTGCGAAAAGTAATATTGCAAATAGCGCATCATTGGAATCGTCCCTCCGAGACGCTTCCAATGAATTGCCACAATACAAGAGCGTACTTTTATTTAAGATGATATCAATTCATATCATTCTTGATTTACGCAAATGTTTTCCATAGGTCGTAAAGTAAAACGTTATTCTTGGTAAGGGCTGGAGCGTCAACCACGGGGGTCGTAACATGGGGTTTGTGAGTTTGAATCCCGAGAGTCGTCCTATGACCCATTCCACTCATGTAAGAATTTGTAAATTGTTCAAATAGAAAGCAACATCAGACAACATAAAAGTATGAAAGAAATGATTTGTGCGATGGTTAGTAGAAACCCTTGTAGTTAAATGGGATATGTTTCCTGTAGCCACGATGGTTTCTTTAGACGTTTGGTGATGTCGCGTATATATGTGGCATTATGGAGGAGGGAGGCATGAACAATTGTAGCCATGAAAGTTAGACAATCGGGAATAAACTGTAAGTGTCTGCCTGATACCAATAACTGCCTACGTGCTTTACGTGTAATCCAAATGAACCCATTCCCCATATGCGAATGTGTATTTGATCCGAATTAAAAGCGATAACAGATGACAGACGACACAATTACAGATTATAACATAAATAGACATTTGCATGAAGGTGTTATGATTAAGGATAAACATTTCATTGGAAGCAATCTATCCTATTGTCATAATGGTTTATTTATATGGGATTTAACATCGCGCCAACATATTTTCAGTAATGTTGCAATCCCCGACGCTAAGTGATGGAGGAAGACCCCAACTGCTGGTTAAGCCGGGTAGAACCATCGGAATTCCGGACACTGGTTTCTATGTTAGTCTGCAGGAGATGGGCCCCACACGGCTGAACTCGGTAGAACCATCGGAATTCCGGACACTGGTTTCTATGTTAGTCTGCAGGAGATGGGCCCCACACGGCTGAACTCGGTAGAACCATCGGAATTCCGGACATTGGTTTCTATGTTAGTCTGCAGGAGATGGGCCCCACACGGCTGAACTCGGTAGAACCATCGGAATTCCGGACATTGGTTTCTATGTTAGTCTGCGGGAGATGGGCCCCACGGCTGAACTCGGTAGAACCATCTTCCGGACACTGGTTTCTATGTTAGTCTGCAGGAGATGGGCCCCACACGGCTGAATCGGTAGAACCATCGGAATTCCGGACACTGGTTTCTATGTTAGTCTGCAGGAGATGGGCGGCTGAATCGGTAGAACCATCGGAATTCCGGACACTGGTTTCTATGTTAGTCTGCAGGAGATGGGCCCCACACGGCTGAACTCGGTAGAACCATCGGAATTCCGGACACTGGTTTCTATGTTAGTCTGCAGGAGATGGGCCCCACACGGCTGAACTCGGTAGAACCATCGGAATTCCGGACACTGGTTTCTATGTTAGTCTGCAGGAGATGGGCCCCACACGGCTGAGCTCGGTAGAACCATCGGAATTCCGGACACTGGTTTCTATGTTAGTCTGCAGGAGATGGGCCCCACACGGCTGAACTCGGTAGAACCATCGGAATTCCGGACACTGGTTTCTATGTTAGTCTGCAGGAGATGGGCCCCACACGGCTGAACTCGGTAGAACCATCGGAATTCCGGACATTGGTTTCTATGTTAGTCTTCGGGAGATCGGGCAAAGTGAGGATGTTTAAAGTAAGGAGTTAATTACCCATAAGGGATCGTGACACGTGGTAACTGATTAGATAGGTGATAATGTGGAAGGGTGAGTCGATATCAAATCAAGGCCTTTGAACCATTACCCGGAAATAGGTTACTGGTCCATATGCTGAATGCAATAACAAAAGACAAGAAGAAAAATTCAAATGAAGATATTTATCAAACTAGTTGGAAACCAATATGACAAAATGATAACTTGCTCATGAAGTTATGTGTCTATTTGACGTTGTTTATTGTATAAAATGACGTTTAAAAGTTCTTTTTGACGCAAAACACATATTCTCACTATAATGGTAAGCAGCCATTTAAACTATAGTCATTTGTTTATAAGAGTGTTCATTCAAAAAGTACAAAACACATATTGTTTTGGTTGGCCCTTTCTCCTTATTGTATATATGTTTATACTTGGGAGTCTGAACTTGAAATGCTTGATCGTGAACTTGAACTTGATAAACTGCTCTCTATTCTGGTTTATCTAAGCTGTAAAAACATGTTTCACAATCGATGTAAAAAGATATGTTCAGTAGTCGGTGGCCATGTAATACGATTTCTTATGGATAATTTATTCCAAACTTCATAAAACAACTCTCAACGTATTAATGATGCTTAGAACCCATGATAACTAAATGTCAAACCAATCAAACTTACCATGCTTTAAATATGGTACATCATGTCAAAAACATAATATTAGGCCCTAAACATGTTTTTTTTTAGGTTTTCATTTGGAAACATTATCCGAAATAGAATTATCGATATAGCGTCTTGTATAAAAAACATTTTTTTCGATAGAATTTGGTATTAAACACAAAATGACTCGTTAAAATCCGTATTAGAACCACAGCATACAAATTTCGTAACCTACATGATTTTCTAAAATCCTCACCAACGCTGTTTTTTTTTTTCTTTTTAGTTTTGGTTAAACATCCTGTAACGGCTGAAAAGCAACATATTTTGTATAAATCAAGCAATAAAGTAATAAACTTCGCCGGATCAACCGACTCCCGCTCAGACAGAAATCGTCTGCTCTTATCAGCGATTCCATTGTTCCAGATTTGCGTCACGCAGGACGCAAGCTTTTAGAATCCCGCGCGAAAATAAAATCCTTTCCGCTCAAATCGACAAAGTACCCGGATGAACGCAGCAAGGTGCTCGTATATTGAATTACCTGCGGCAATATTTGAAGGAGCGTTCGCGTTGTTTCTTGTTTTCACACGGTGAACTTTAACGGTGTCAACTCTGGATAACAGGTAAGCCACGTTAAACGTTATTTCTTACTTTTGAAAGGATGATTAAATCGAACGAACGGTTCTTTGTTAGAAAGTATTGATTGGGTACCGGTGTCAGTTGACCTAATTTAAACAGGTGTCATAGGTTTTCGCGTAATCGGAATGTGAGTCACATTACCTGTGTAGACGTCCAATCAGGAAATTAATCATATCAATTGAATTTGTGTGGGATTGTCCGGTTAAATATAACCCTTTAACCACGTCATACATGTGGTAAAAATAATACAACTGATTGACTAGGAGTACAACATTGTTTTTCATTAATAACGAAACTCACAGGACTATTCTATATCTGGGATATTTACAAGTACTCGAAAGTGAAATTAAAACTTAACTGAATACTGACACACTGTGAAATAGGGAGTTACAGGTATCAACAAGGAAAATATATAAAACATAAATAGGTATGTTAAATAGTTGTTGGTTTTAGATTTATAATATATATCTTTTGTTTTCCTTTAAGCTAGTATTATGTAATATTACAGGTATATGGGTGTACATAACATTCCTGAACAGTCAACACATATCTTAATCTCAAGGACAGGTTGATAATTTTAAAGTCTCTTAACAAAACAGAACTGCTCTTTGTGTGTCTATTTATGGAACAAAGAGTTGAGGGATCTGTCAACAGGATCTTATTTTGAATGGTTTTGTAGCCATTTAATGAGATAGTTTTATAAATTATTGACTTTTTGCATAGATATTACATGTAAATCCTCAAGCAGCAAATCAAGTTAAAAAAAGTAACCACTATAATTAAAGAAGACATGCCATGTCACAAGCAATGTCCCTTTGTTTCACTTTTGTTTCTTATGAAATTGTTTATATATCAAAGATTTTTTTCCTTTATGAATTTATATTATCTGATAATTTTGTCTGAAAATGAAATAATATATTTTCATCATAATTAGGCTTGTTTAGTTGGGCCAACACTTGACTCAAATAAGGTATATTGTCCACTCAACATTGAATTAATGCTAAATAAAACCAATGATTGTTGATGAAAAGTTTCTTGCTTTTGAATGGAGTAAACATTGTAATTATTTCAGGAATGTAGGCTTGTTGTAAAATGAAATTAGAATGAAGTGGTTTAATCATTGTGTTTGTGTTTTCGATAATTAAACTTCAAATTCAACTCCGAAAATGATCAATGTCTCAAAGGAAAATAGTTCCTGCTCTCTGAAAGTAAGATGCATATATTTGAAAATAGAACCGAAAATCAACACTTTTTCTATAATTTATAAAAATTTCCTCATTAAGGTGTGTCCCTTTAAAATCCCTTACATGTTATCTAAATGTTGCAAACTTGTCCATTAAGACAATTGATTTTGCCGGTCCTGGTCCCTTTAAATTCTTGAAATTGTTATCTGAACATTGAAAGTGCTCAGTTGAAATCCTTAAAGATGAGGATGACTGTGATAACTGGTTGATAACATTGTACCCATGCAGAAATGGGTCAACCGTTTATCAAACACCAAATTTTCGACTGTCCCAAATTGAAAGACTTTGCAGAAGACAGTTCAAAATGTGATGAAATTAGAAAAATAATTTTCTGGTAGGGCAGAAAACATTGTGGGAAAAGGAGAAATTTCTCCTTTTCCCACAATGTTTTCCAAAGTCATCTGCAACAAACTGGTAAAATGTCGTTATTGTTTGGTAATGGGTTCAGAGAGATAAAGGTACCAATAAAATGTGCTTGTATTCTTGTGATCTGGCTGTAATGGTGTTACTCTAAATGTCACCACTATCATTATCCCTTTCTGCGATGAAAACAAAACCTACAAAGCTGAGTGTCATAGCATTGTAACTGCTTTCTATATGTGAGGCACCTTCAACAATATTGTACCATTTGCTAATGAATTCTCTGACTGGGAATCCTAGGTCTACACTTTTGGACATTGCATTAGATCCTTAAGGTTATACGTTTGGCCTTTAATTAAGACAAGTCACATTTAATCCTATTTAACATTGTATCATTTATCTTTGAAAAATTTGTTGAAAAGTTCATGCATACCTTTTTGTTCTTACATGTTCTTTGATAAACATTGAGACCTGACTTAGTGGTTGTTCAGAGGAAAAGGTTTGTGATGGTGATAATTTCTATTGAGTGACCAATTTTATGAAGCCCCCGTTTTTTATTGTGTGGGAAAGTTGTGAGGGACACCTACTAGAAGCTCCCTGTAATTTGAGCCAATTAAAGGACCGACTATATTGTGTGAAGAAATAGATAGAATTAATTCATTCAGAGATACTAGGGGGGGTAATTATGGACAGACTAGAGGGAGTAATTGGCTCTGACTTTTTAATTGTGTACATTTGAACTTTTAATGACTGGTGTGACCTGTGTCTCTGCTTATTTGGCTGCCTCATATTTATCTTCTTTCGACTTGGGCAGGAGTTTCTTAAATCTTCTTAAATGCACCAACTCATTCAATAAGTTTCTTCATTTGATTGAGTCAATTCAATGAAAGTTATTTTAGTGTGTTTGTTCCTGTTGGTAAAGGAGTCCTTGTCTAACAAAGACAAATTGCTGTCTAGTACTGATGAGGACATACTGGTGTAGAGTTAATCTTCAGTTAAAGGTTAATCTTCTGAGGGTTACAGATTGAATACCATCCGCTGTTAAATGAAGAAATGGACTAACAGTATAAAACTGAAAAGTTATGACAGGTCTAAACGGAAAACCTTGCATTCATGTATTACAAAACGTAAACATTTTGTTTACATTTTGTAATACATGAATGCAAGGTTTTCCAAGTAAAATGGACAGATGCCCTTGTCACTATGGGGCCTATGATATTATCCAAAGTTGTCTTCAAAGGTGTTAAAGTGACCCAGTGCCTTTTTGTGTTATAATAGGGGCCTATTGTAAAGAACCGAGCAAATGAACCTCTCAAAGACAAAAACACAACCGATCAGTGAAAAACACTGTCATACACTTAGTGGTTGTGCTGTCTATATATATACCAGCAAGTTCTCTACAACAATGCATAAGGTTCCCTAATTTGCATAAACATTCAACAATCATTACACTTATAGAGGCATCTTCCAACTTGGAAACTTCTTTAAAATCATGCATGTTTCCCAAAAATTCAATGTCATACCACCTTTTTGGTTTCCCAATACAGCAATTTCAGCGATAATACTTCTCAAAGTCAACAGACCTGAGCCTCTTCCAAATTCAAAGAAAAAAGCCTCGAAGTCTGATCTAATTCTTAGAGGTCCTCATAAAGATCTGACAATGCATTGATGAAGAGATTATAAAACTTGAAGTTTTGTATGCTGTATTAAGCTAGACAAAAGGTACATGCTTAGTTGTTATTCCCATCTGTGAAAAGGTATTCCTTTGTACGTAAATAATTACGAGGGTTCAATGCAAGACAATAGTAAGTCCTTACCAAAAGTGAAGCACTTCCTACAGTGTTTCAATGTATTCTCGATATTGCTATGAAGTTCTTTCGTCTAACAATGTTTTAAAAAACACTCAAAGAAACATTATCTTCAATTTGAAATACGATGCTGTCTAGGTCTGTAATTCAAGCTGGTCTAAATGTTATTTTCACCTTTTTGCCAAGTTTTTCATCCCTATCAGAAAACTGTTAAATATATCTTGTGGATTTGTATGATCTATTGGTTTAATACTCATTTTACCTTTTTCTCCAGATACGCATATTCATATTTATTGGCAACAAGGTATGGGGGAATTCAATGTGATAAAAGACAAAATGACTTTTGCCTTATTTTTGTCCAATATGACAAAGCCTTTTTCATCATATCTTGTTAACAATTTTTGACTGTTTCTTTTTTCATGTTGGACTGCCATCACACAGGGATTGGTCAAATATATCAGCTTAATCATATATTTTAACTTATGTTAGGCAGCCACCCTTTTAAGCAGCCAACCTGCCTTAAACAGCCACTACAGAAAGTCCCATTGTTAGATTTATAGAGTACATCAATTTGTGTTAAGCAACCAACCTGTCTTAATTAAACAGCCAATTTACTCTGTCCCATAGGCTGGCCTCTTAACACAAGTTTGACTGTATATGTTAACAATGTACTTTTATTATGTTGATTCTTATGATATACATAAAAAAAATATATTTTTCTTCTATATTTTTTTTTTTATTCTAAGCATGCATGCATGACCCAGTTGAAAATTTGGCAAACTTAAAACTTTGGGGTCCTGGGTCCGAGCCCTGTTGATTATCCTGGTTACATAGTATTGTCCTTTGACAAGACTCTTCGGAGCCCTAGTTAAGTACCCGCAAACTTAGGAAAGCTGGAACATAAACGAAAAAATGTTGGCAGTGTTTAAACTCATTTAAACAAGGCCACAAAAACATGATTCACTTACAAGAGTATTAGCTTCATCCTTGATTTAATATCTGCTGTTGCTTTCAATTTGGATGTGTTACACAATTCAATCAGAGGGTGTGGGATATAGTAAAGCCTTAGAATGCTGGGTAATTTTCTAAAAATAGATTTTTGTGTCTGCTTTGTAAAACCTTAAATATCTGCTTAATTGTATTGAGGAAAGATACTCAGAGTAACTAACAGGTTAGACGACAGGCCAGCCGCAAATTTACTAGTCAGCTGGCCTGGATCTAACTTGCTTGCATAAGCATGACATTGGTTCCAACACTATAAGGGCTAAGCCACTGTTCACGTTTCACTGAACCTATGGTATGATAATCAGATACACATAATTCAACAGTAGTTGAAAAGATGTTTGCCCTTTTCTTGTTAAAACTAGAGCAATTTGAAATGGATGAGATTTCATACCTGTCTGATTGTCAGAATTACGGACAATAAACTTAGACCAATTGAATACTTGAAATCTTAATAGAAGTTTTCCTTCTAAAGGAGAATTTTGAATACTTAAGTTAGATAATTCAAGATACTAAGTCAATTGAAAGAGATGTATTTTTGTTTGTTAAAGGTAAAAAGGTTGAAGTGAATAGCTAGTGGCATATAGAGTATTTTTTGAATATATACATGCATTTTTCTATACCTTTCAACAAATGATTGATTTGATGACTTTCTGGTTATATTAAATGAGTTGTTAACACCTTCATTACCAGACATCCATCATCACACATAGGAATCGATTACAAAATTGTGTTGTTGGGTTAATCATTGACAAAGAACTTCTCTTTTCCCATTTCCAAATACCAAATTTCCCACTGTCCCAAATTGAAAAAGTTTGCAGACAACATTTCAAAATGTGATGACATTGAAAAATAGTCTTAATTAAAGCCTTGCTTTGTTTCTGTGATATGGGACAAGGGTGAACTACAAATACATTGTTTACCTATCAACCAATGTGAAGAGTCCTTTATCGGGATTATTTATCATCAAGTCTGTACATCCTTAGACTTATTAGGATAGTTAGATTTATGATCCCTAATTTGGTCGTGCAATGATTAACCTGCAGCTTTGTGATCTGTGCAAACATAGATAACTTTACTATTCTGTTGAATAGGTTTGTTTTGACTGAAGCACAATAATATTTCTATTTATATATGTTTTCCCCCATATATTTGAAAAGTTCCCCTTTTTGGAAGTGTTTTTCAATCATGATGAAGAGTAGGTTGCCAGAATAATTGATGAATCCAAAGAAGAAAATAAAATGAGTTGGAATTATGTTTTACTCTTTATTAATGGTGAATTATAGTATAAAAACTTGATTTTATACTGTTACTTGCTTAATTAGCATGGTAGGTTCACCTTTTTTCTATTTCACATGCAAATTTTCACCTCTCATGGGACCCCACCCCATACCTAAAAAAATAAACCCACTCTGAAATTCCTTTTAACAGATTGTAAAAGCCTGACAAAGTTGACCTTTAATCCAACATGTGAAGTTTTGATGACTTTGCCTCACCCACACCTCACTGGTCAAAGTGCAAAGTGATTAGGAGGAAGTTTTTCACAGAAACATGTTTTTCTCATTATCCTTTCTCACACCATTGTCCGCTTTGCTAATTTGAACAAGACAGCACCTTGAACATATCTGGCTATAAGAAATACCTTTTCATGGTATCAGACACATTCTCTTTTTGTCACAGTGGTTTTGAACCAATATCACAAGCAAAAGCCAACACTTAATACATTACATGATATTACATTGTTATTTGTTATTGCCTTCCAATTAATAATGAGGTTCAATGCAAGACTAAAGGCAGATTATCCTTTACTTATTTGGAGCAACTATATAGTCTTGTCTGAACCCTTGATATGATAGTTCAAGGTAAAAGAAGCACAAGATCAACATGGGTTCTTTACGATTCACTTACTCTGTTTGAAATGCAGACTCACTTACATGCTTGAATTGGAACCGAGGACTAAAACTAATGGACAAAAGTTTGAATCGATTACATGCCATGTTGGCTAGATCTAGCTCTGCAAATTGATCACATATCCAATGCAAAGATGAATTATTCTTTCGGGAATTGTTTGGAACAGGATATTAGTTCTGTCACGCTTGTGTCATTTCAGATCTCTGCAATAGTCTTGTCAACAAATTGTTCACATTACAATATATCCTTTAGGGCAAAGTTAGTTAAATCCTTTACATATTGCTCATATTGGAATTTTGTTTATTTGTATGAATTAACCCTTTACAAAACGCTAATTCTAGACTGTCCAAATTGAAAGAGTTTGCTGACAACATTTCAAAATCTGATGAAATTGAGAAATGATAAAATGATTTACTTTAATCTACCACACATTATCTAGGATTAACTTATTGGTAATTCTAACTCCGAGTTTAAATTGTCTGCATGCTTCTTCAGTTATGGAAGAAAAAGAAATTGCCATTCAGTGAAAAATATTGGAATTATTGGTAATCAGACAAATATGTTAATTCAGTCAACTAATTAAACATTAACAACCTCATTTACGTACAAAAAGAGCAGAAGTAGAGGGTTCACTGCAAAAGTATAGCAAGTGCTTCACAAACGTGAAGAGTAGAGGGTTCACTGCAAAAGTAAAGCAAGTGCTTCACAAACGTGAAGAGTAGAGGGTTCACTGCAAAAGTATAGCAAGTGCTTCACAAACGTGAAGAGAAGAGGGTTCACTGCAAAAGTATAGCAAGTGCTTCACAAACGTGAAGAGTAGAGGGTTCACTGCAAAAGTAAAGCAAGTGCTTCACAAACGTGAAGAGTAGAGGGTTCACTGCAAAAGTAAAGCAAGTGCTTCACAAACGTGAAGAGTAGAGGGTTCACTGCAAAAGTATAGCAAGTGCTTCACAAACGTGAAGAGAAGAGGGTTCACTGCAAAAGTATAGCAAGTGCTTCACAAACGTGAAGAGTAGAGGGTTCACTGCAAAAGTAAAGCAAGTGCTTCACAAACGTGAAGAGTAGAGGGTTCACTGCAAAAGTAAAGCAAGTGCTTCACAAACGTGAAGAGTAGAGGGTTCACTGCAAAAGTAAAGCAAGTGCTTCACAAACGTGAAGAGTAGAGGGTTCACTGCAAAAGTAAAGCAAGTGCTTCACAAACGTGAAGCACTTGCCAGTGTATGGCGCTGAACCATCGAAGTTGATAAGGCACCAAATGTTGCACACAGAACAGTTACTGTAGCATGTGTTTGGGGGAGACATTTTATAGCAATGAGTCATTAATTAATGCAAACTTTGTAATTGGTTAATTGCCTTCTGGTCCTTATTTCATTTGGTTTTCCCCCAACATGTAGTTGTATAAAAAAAACCACCGGTATTGTGAGAGGAGTGTTTTTTTATGACAATGTGTTCTTTGCTTTATTGACCCATTATCCAATATGAGAATTTGTGACTGTTCCAAATTAAAAAGTGACAGGCAACAACGATCAAATACATTTACTTTGTGAGATGTGATATAAACAATTGTGACTACCTCAAACAATAACGACATTTGACCAGTTTGTTGCAGACGACTTTAGAAAACATTGTGGGAAAAGGTAAATTGCTCGGAACAAGCAATTTCTCCATTACCCACAATGTTTTCTGCCCTATCAGAAGATTATTTTCCAATTTCATCACATTTTGAAATGTCATCTGCAAACTCTTTCAATTTGGGACCGTCGAAAATTTGTTGTTTGGGAAAGGGTTAATCCTTCTGGTTACAGTGGTCTTTAGAATATTCAACAACAGAATCTAATGTGTGAAGGAGCAGGGATGGCAAAATCAATGGTCTGTATTGCCCAGCTTGTCCAAAAGCTTAAACGGATGTGTAAATCTTTACTGACATTTACTATATTATAAAAGTGTTATATGTAAAAGTGCAGAAAAAAGGAACAAATCATGACCCTACAGTCATGTACTCAGATCTTGTCGAGGACAAATAAGTCTTAGTTATTTTGATCTGGAATGATCAGACAATATTGAAGGTTCAATGCAAGCCTATAGTAAGTGCTTTACAGAACTCATTGTAAGTCTTGAATTGATCCCACGATGTGCAGCGTGTTGCAAGTCTTCTAAAGCTCAATGAATTCTGCAGGTAAAATATTCAATCAATTAACATACCTTTCTTAGCCAATCAATCCTATTGTAACATATGTAATGGTCTTGTGTGGTAGCATATGGCACAACTTGTCTAATGAAACTGATCCCGTTACTTTGTAAGGCATACCTTTCATATTTCTTTATCAATTAGCAAGCTCAGTTCATTAATATATATCTTGGGATCTAATTTGTATTACACGAGAGGTATATGATATACATTAACATGATATGTATTAACAAATGAATCAAGTAGAAATTTGAAAGGTTTTCCAATCTCAAAAAATCTCAAATCTAGAAAAATAAAATGGCTTTTACTTTTTGAAATGAGGTAAGAAAAGTGCCCATTATGTGTCAAAAGCAGAAATTACTTTTCATTCATAAGAAAAGTCATAATTCATTGTCCATCTAAAAAACGACAAAAACAGCAAAGGAATTTTGATTTCCTGAGAGGAAGTTTTCCTGCTGACTAACAGAATGCCCATGGTTCTTCCCAATTGTTCTACCTGGCTTGAGGCACTCCACTGGGGCAATCAAGTTTGGGATCTTCCTCCCTCATAATGAACCAGCCATTGCATAATGCATTGCATTGATGTGATGTAAAACCCATATCAAATGATTATCCCATTTCCAAACAATATCAACATTTGACCATTTTGTTGCAACTGACTCTGGAAAACACTGTGGGAAAAAGAGAAATTGCTCTCAATGAGCAATTTCTCCTTTACCCACAATGTTTTCTGTCCTACCAAAAGATTATTTGTCAATTTCATCACATTTGAAATGTTTGCAAACTGTTTCAATTTGGGACAGTCAAAAATTGTGCGTTTGGTAAAGGGGTATGAAAATATAAAACAACAAACTTACACGAGACCAAAGGGAATGTCTTCAACTACAAATAAGTGTTCTGGATAATGTTTGGAACTATAGCTCCATATATCAATGAGTTGTTGGAGATTAATTAAATCAATTATTAATTGGAATTGATTCCTTTCTCTGTTTCAATGACCATTGGGTTGCCCTGGTGAGGGTTCATGTGGTACTCTATAGATGCTGTCTGATAGGTCAATATAATGTGTGTGAGGTCCTGCATGGCCTAGTGGTTAGGGTGGTGTTGGTAGAACTCCAAGTTCGAGCCCCAATGATACAGGTCTCTGGTATCTTGGGAGTGTCCTTTGGCAAGTCATTTCTGATCCCAGTCTAGTACTGGTGCATCCAGGAAAGTTGTTACATACTTGACCAATTATTGACATGGCATTAAACACCATACAATTTAATGTGTGTATCAATATCATATTCAAAACTTCTGCCAAGATACATCCTTTGCTTCGGATACTGATCATAGTTATCTTGCTTCAGAAAAGAATTTTATGTGTACCCATGATGTAGTGACTTGTTTGATAGTTCTAAGAGATGAAAATTTTAGGGGTTTTGAGACTTGTTTATGATAGATAATATATAATACATAGTAAAATTGGCTTATCGGGATTAAGAACTAATGATTTCAGGCCCCCATATGTACATCTGGTTTTATGGAACTGCCCTTTGGCAAGACACTTTAGAGCCCAGCTAGCGTAGTACTTGTGAACACAGGAAATCCTTAACGATTGACAAAACTGACACAATGTGAAATCCCATATAAACAAATAGAAAAGGTCTTAGCAGGGTTGTCATTAAGATCCAGCTGCTGGCCAATTCGACCTCTTCAAATGACTCTTTTGGCGGCTCAAAAAACAAAAAATATAATAGTTGGTTATAAAAGTAACACCTAATTTTTGTTGGGTGGTTGCTCAATTGTTCTCCTCAATTCATAAATTGGCCTCTTACTCCAAACATTAATTACAACCCTGTTTTAGGATTCTTAATTAATTGAACTTTTCTCTATGTGTTTACCATGCAAGTGTTGCCATTGCAGAGTAAGCAAAAGTTAAACTGACCATACAAATCCATCAGACCCCATTTTTTGGTGCATCACCCCAAGTGACCATTGTAAGACTGTCAGCTGGCCTGTCATTGTGTTTTATGGAGAAATCTGCCCTTGAGCTGTAGGTTTGGATTGTGTTTTTATTTCTCCGGGATCATTATCTTCTGTCAGAACTTTCCCCTGTTGATGGCCATTTGACCCCTTGTGACCCCTATCCTTGGTACATGACACAAGCTCAGTGCTCCTTGTGCAAGATCTGCAAAGGGAAAGGAATTAATTTGAGTTTCTCTCCATTTTACAACGTAGTTAGTGTGGCAATTAAATGAGACAGCTTGTTGGAATCATTTAGATAAATTACCTTTTCATATTCCCAGTGCACTTAATGAACAAACTTAGCTTCTTGCATTAGGGTTTCTATCACTGACAAAAAATGACAGCAACAAAATTCGGAAAAAAAAAAGTATGAAAATCTCTGACTTTGTTTGATGCTGGGTAGAAAGACAATAAGCCATCTTACCCTTTCACTTGCTGATGTGGAAATTAGTATTCCTATAGTAGATTATGTTAAAGATGACTATGTTTATTAAGATAATTCAGTAACTTGTTCATTGAGATTTGTTCAAGAAACCTGGTACAAAAATGACAGAACATAATAATCAGAAAACCTTTTTTTTTATATTCAAATACACTTTGTTTTGTGCTGTTTTAAATAGAATGTATATTTTCCTGTTTAAGTGAGATTTTTTTTCCTCAATTGGCCATCTCTCACAAAAGGATTTTTTTAGGCCTTTATGAAATTATTTTTGGTCATTGTATCGGCTTCATTCATATGGAGTCAAAAAGAGACGCCTATCTGACAACAATGTTTTCATCAGAAAAATCATGCACTAATTGAATTGCTAGTGAGAAGTTCATTGTCAATTAATTACTCGCAGATGTGTAATGAAATTAGTGTCCCCATGCTTTTACTTAGTTTGCCAATCATTCGAATCAATGAGATGAGATTTGTTTGACAATGAATTTTTCAATTGAGTTCATGGTTCATATTATTGGAGAAAAGAACTTGTCCACTTAAGAAATTAAGACATTACATATACATCAGTGTCATCCTAGTAACAAAAAATAATCGTGCTTTCCTTTTTTTTTTTTTTTTTAAATTTGTAAATGGGAAAGCAAATCATCAATTGAAGTCAGTTCAAAGTAGACACTATGGCAGAAACTGGTAATCACAATTTCAATCAATGTAATGAAACCAGATGAGAAAAGATTTTTTGGCTTCTCAAAATCTTGGGTTAGCCGAGTTGTGTTTAATGAGTATTTCAACGACATTCTTTAAGTAGACTTTTCGAGGGTTCAATGCAATACTAGAGTAAGTGCTTCATGTTTATGAAGCACTTAGTATAGTCTTGCATTGAACCCTCATTTTGTGGCTGCTAAGTAGAAACTGAGTTAGTAGTTGTGGAATACAATGACAGCCCTCTCCCCCCTCCTTATTTGAATGTTATTCTTCAAAGCTACATACAAGAATCTCAAATGCATGCTGTGCTGCACCTCCTGCATTCATTACCTTAAGTGCTTTGATTGTATTGTAAGGGTCCGTCATTATTTATACTACTTGAATACTTTGTCCTAAATTCTTCCCACAACCTGCCTGTCACCTTCAACCTGTCTATATATATCCTTACATATGTCTCCAGGTTTGCCTCAGGTTTAATTCATTACCCTGTACTGTACTTTTAGACTGGTCCAAATTGGTGGCAACTGCAGATGACAAATATTGGCTATGAAATGACAACATAACATTTTCTTTATGATGTATGATGTTTAGTGGAAATCATTTTGATACTTTAAATAAAAGAATAATTGTCCATTATGGGCAATTCATCCTTAACCCTTTCCCAAACAACACATTTTGACTGTCCCAAAATGAAAGAGTTTGCAGACGACATTTCAAAATGTGATGAAATTGAAAAACACTCTTCAGATAGAGCAGAAAACCTTGTGGAAAAAGGAGAAATTGCTCTTGGCGAGCAATTTCTCCTTTTCCCTCAATGTTTTCTAAAGTTGTCTGCAACAAACTGGTCAAATGTCGTTATTGTTTGGGAAAGGGATCAAAGGCCATAATGACCGCTTCAGATTATGTTTTGGCCCGTTCAAATTCGGAAAGATGTGTTCCCTGTTCAGCTTATTCTTATTGAGAACTTTAACATTTCATGTTGGTGCAATTATTTCGCTTAAATTGTCCACTGCATAAGGTAGTTAAACAAAATACAAATTTCCGTCTGTTTGATTGTCTATTTATAAACTGTTGAGATATTCTACCTATGATAAAGGTTTAAATAATGCTTGGGGGATGGTTGTTTTTCAACCCTATACACAATAAAACATTATGTTTATCAATTAAAAGTGTTCACAAGATTTGTAATAGCCATTTAATATTCTTAACAAGGCATAATTAATGACAACCTTGGAACCCTACAAATTATATCTGATTCTATGTCAAGATATCTTCTTCTTTTTTCACATAACATTTCTAATGCTTCTGGTGAAAAGATGTTCAAGTCTTGTTCTAATGAAGGGTTAAGCAGAGAAAGTTAAATTATCATAAAATCATGCCCCACAGCCATATAGGTAAGAGCTGTTAATTTGAGAATTTGTGCACTTTGTCAAGACACTAGATTTGTCTTATTTCAACCATGAAGACAGGTGTTGACGTCATGTTACTAAAATGCATTGCCTTATTTCAAAGGTTGAATGCAATACTAAAGTATGTGCTTCACACACCTTTGTAAACAGAATTGTTTACTTTAGTATAAATCAAGGGTTCAGTGCATTACTAATTAGTAAGTCCTCCACAAAATTAATGTGAAGTGGAGTCCTGCGTGACTCAGTGGTTTAAGTGGGCGGCTTTGAACTCATGAGTCCCGGGTTCGAGCCCCACCAACACCTCTGGTTTCATGGGAGTGACCTTTGGCAAGTCACTTTAGAGGCCTAACCGAATGCTGGTGGGTCGAGGAAAGAAGATGCATAACTGACAATTGTTGATATGGCATAAAACACCATACAAAAAGAAAATTCAAATGTGAAGCACTTACTGTAGTATTGTATTGAAAGCTTGATTTATACTTCTGTGAACACACCAGTTGCAATAGATTTAATACTTACTTTGTACACATTAAAACACACTGTAAGTAAAAGCAATTGTTGAAAGAAAACAATGTACCAATTGGAGAGTTCTTGATTATTTTTTTCTTCTTCTAGTTTGGTTTGGTAAACACAACAAATACGATGAAACTTACATTTAAGTGTACAAAGATATCTACAAGAATAAACTGCATAAAGGAAGAACAAACATTGAAGTAATTTCTTATTGGTTTTTCCGTGAGTTACATGTACTTGTATGGTAAATTTTGGCGCTATGATTTCTTCTAAATATCACATTATAAAATTTGTAATGTTTATTTTCTTACTTTTCAGTTTTTGTCTACCGCTGCTCTCAGTTTAAAAAGATTAAAAGTATCAAATATAAAACATGTTTCCTAAATTTACGTATTACAAATGCTGTGTCAAATTTCAGTCAATTTGTATTGATTTCTGATTAATGCGAAAATCCTATCTATAGAAGTCTAAAATGTAAATTTGTGCAAGCTGAATAATATTAAGTAGTTAATGGCGGGAGATTTCCTCACAATTTATGTGCAATGGACTGTGCAATTATAGTGCAAAAAGGCAGCATTATTGGTACAGAGTTCTTTCATCTAAAAAGAATGCTTTTCACATTAATGGGGGAAATCTTAACCCTTATAGCAGAATTTTTGTTAATGCAAACTGGTTAGATCCAGGCCAGCCACCAAGTAAACTGGCGGCTGGCCTGTGATCTAACCTAATTGGTATTCTTGGTATCTTTCCTCAACAAAATTAAACAGATATTCAAGGTTTTGGAAAGCAGACGACAAAAAACTCTATTTTTAGAGTATTACCCAGTATTCTAAGGGTTGACAGGCTGTCAATATACAGCCTTTTTATGCAGCCAATATCAATAAGGCTATAAGACCTTTTTACAGCAGGTTATTTAATGAATGCAATATAACAAACAAATTTAAACCTATCAAAGGCTTGATAAAACATTTTGGCAAAAGGAGATATTGCTCTTATAATTACATTGGTTTGATTTCAGTCTTTATGCAGTCCAAATAGGATTTTACATGATTCAGTCAACTTTCAGTTGAATGGCAATTTATCAGTTGAATGGCAATTTATCAATCAGCAGGATGCTTAATATCAACTCTTATTCCTTTTTTTCTAATAAATGTGGAGATCATCGCACCTAAAGCAGATGATTGAAAAAAATGTTGACAAAAAAGGGAATTGCTTGTTCAAGCAATTCCCTCTTTTGTCAAAATTATTTCTTTAATCTTGCAAGGAAAATGTTATTTTTTCACTTCACAATTTAAAATTGTCATCTGCTCTTTCAATTTGGAGCAGAAACAAAACTCTTATTTGTGTGCTTGTTTTACGTAAGTGTTGATTATTATAAAAAAATAACTTGAAACTTGTCCCTGATGATCATCATTTCCTCCATCATTTATTTCAGAAATATCTATACATGGCCACCAAAATAATAGATTCACAATGAATTGGAAAAGGTTTCAAGTTACATCAGCTGTTGTTTAGGCCTGTAATAGAAACCTAGGACTGTAAATGATAACTTACATAGAATTATAAAAATGCATGCTGGTACAACGCTGTGTTTCCATTAATGTCAGCATTCAACCAAACAGCGGGAAAAGCTGGGGTAGCTTAAATGTCTGTTAACCCTTAGAACGCTGGGAAATTTTCAAAAATAACTTTGTGTTGTGTCTGCTTTCCAAAACCATAAATATCTGTTTAAATTTGATGAGGAAAGATGCTCAGAGAAACAAACAGGTTAGATCACAGGCCAGCCGCCAATTTACTTGGCCGCTGGCCTGGATCTAACCTGTTCGCTTCAGCATGAAGTCGGTTCCAGCACTATAAAAGGGTTACTTTTGAAAAGTATTGAATATCAAAATGTATTATGTTAAATGGTGCAACCATGGATTAAATCCTGTCAATAGACATGAATGCATCATAGCGTTGAATGGTACAGGACATTTTATGTTTTATATTCATACAGAGCTTTTAGATGCTTTTTTCAATCTTTGATTGACAGTTTTATCATCATGGATATATATACAGATTAAAAAAGCTAGCTTTCATTGAAAACAAAAAAGATGTTAGCTTGCATTGAAACATCTTAGCATGGTTCGACCCCTTTGAATATTGATATCCTGGTATCGCAGTGTGACATCATGCTCATGCTATGTGCATAAAATTGAATGGTTTGGTTGCATTTCTATGTTTCCCGCTTAATTTAAGCTATTTGATTTCCCGCTTTATTCAAGCTGTAAGGGTTTCAGTTTCAAACATTTTTATTGATTAACAGTAGTCTACCAGAACAAAATTTCCTAAAGATGCCTATATTTTTTGTTTACCAAGTCTAGAATAATGATAAGTTTATATAATTTGTAGCACTGATGACATTCAATAAACGTATTGTGAGATCTGCTGAATTTCCTTGATTAAGGCAAATACTCCTTTTGTCCTAAAAATTCTGATGTTCATTGAGTGATTATTCAATTTCAAATCAGTCTTTTTCTTTTGATAATGAACTAGCCCAAAATATCAGATTTTGCTAAGGTTGCTTCTCAATTATAAAAATTATCTTTCTTTTATGTTTCCTTTTTTTGCTTTAGTATTAAACAAGTTACAAAATCCATTTTGAGGGACGATTTGTTCTAGAGTACTTGCTATGTTACATCAAATTGATTGATGGAAAAGATTTGAAACCAAATATCGAGTGTTCAATGCAATACTATAGTAAGTGCTTCATGCTTATGAAGCACTTACTATAGTATTGCATTGAATCCCTGATATTCATACACATAAAGGCAACTCTCAGTTCCCTCCCTTTAGTGCAAATATCACACATATATCAAGGGTTCAATGCAATACTATAGTAAGTGCTTCATGCTTATGAAGCACTTACTATAGTCTTGCATTGAACCCTTGACATGAACATGCCTTGTATATGGCTTTCCTTTCCCACAGCATGTTGATTTGTAATCTGCAAACATTTATCATTTGTTTAATGTCAATTTTGTTTGTTTGCAAACACTAAGTACACAAGTCATTGTGATCATTCACAACCAGGACAGTTTTCTTCATCCACCATTGAGATAGGTGATGTGACATGTACATGATTTGGGATTGTGGGATTATACTTAAAACAAATCAAGGGTTCATTGCAAGCTCGATCCTCCGCATTAGTGAAAGACATGCTTTAGTATTGCGGTTGACCCTCTAAATTGTGCATAAGCTAGCAGAAAAAAGAGAAAATATACATCATAAATTTAGGCATGAAAAAGACCATTGATCACTGTGTAATTGTTGAAAGCAATTTTTGACCACTGATTTACTGTTGAAAGCAGTTAAAGACCACTGTGTAAATGTTGAAAGCAATTTAAAATTCCACCTTTTATTAACATACCCTCAAAATATCATAGACTCCACAGTAATTAAAAAGGGAAAATGCCTGTAACAAGGATCTTGTCTCTTTACTGCAAATGTTTCAACCCATTATCACAAATTTGGTTGGTGGTTAAAGTAGCAGTCTTAAAACTTGGGGCCCTTGGTTCGAGCTTCACTGGTACCTCTGGTTTTTGCTGCAGTTTCATTTGGCAAGCAGCTTCAGAGTCCTAGCCCATAGTGCTGGTGATTCATGGAAAGATGTAACATACTTGAATGTATTTTGACTTGGCAATATATCCTCTATAGACAAACAAAATTTATTTTGTACATTTCAAACATCATTACTGCTCTTTTGATGTGGATCACTGGTTTTGAGAATAATTTAAAATTTAATTTGGCAAGAAATTGGCTTGACAAACATGTGAATAACAATTTATTCTCTGCTGCAATGGTTTCCTCCAAATTTTACAAACAAAATGAATTTTCTAATATTTGACAAACTATCTTTTATTCTATTTGCTTTCAATTTTGTCCTGTCACAAAATCTCATCATATAAGGAAATGGAAACTTCAGTGTGATAAGTATCATCCTAAGTGAATCAAATCTTTAATTGTTTGACCCATCAAACAGATGGCAAGATGGGTGAATCAGTTTTTCACGATATTGCACTTCCTACCTACTTCCAGTTTCTATTTGTAATTTCATGACAATATACCATTAAAATGGTTGCTTACTCATGGGTAAATACATGGACATTTACCCATTGATTGAATAGTGACTTGCAATGTTTGAGCGGTGCGAAAATGTTTGTACAAAACTCATTGAAAAGTCTCAGATTACCTTTATAAGATATGTTCATTTTGAGTGATTTCTCATTTTCTTATAATGAAGATTTTATTTTATGCTACTCTATTAAAACGTTAAATTTGACTTGGTTTATTACCATATAACAGTGTTCTGTTATAATTTGTTTTGTAAACGTTCCCCGGATCTATTGTATGTTAGGGAAGGGTTATTTTCATGAATCAATCCTTATATGGTTATATTACTCATTGCTGACATTGTGCACTATTATGGCTCTATGCGTTCTTGTGGTTTAACACAAATACTTATATGATTTTGTGACTGATCCAAGTTAAATATACAGCCGATAACGACATTGATTAAATTGGAAAATAACAATTTTCTTTCATATATGGGATCAATGCAACAGTAACAAAAGGAGAAATTATTGATCCTCTATCATTTCACCCAGTTTCTTTATCTTTATGCAACAGTAACAAAAGGAGAAATTATTGATCCTCTATCATTTCACCCAGTTTCTTTATCTTTATGCAACAGTAACAAAAGGAGAAATTATTGATCCTCTATCATTTCACCCAGTTTCTTTATCTTTATGCAACAGTAACAAAAGGAGAAATTATTGATCCTCTATCATTTCACCCAGTTTCTTTATCTTTATGCAACAGTAACAAAAGGAGAAATTATTGATCCTCTATCATTTCACCCAGTTTGTTTATTTGTCACAATTATAGGTGAATTTTTATGATGATTGACTTAACTTAGCTTTTACATATATATGTGGATTTATGACATGTCCAAAATTTGATTTAAAGAGACAGCAGACGCCAAAAATTACAGTGATTGAAATATTTTCCTTCTTGTAGGAACAGTTGTGAGAAAAAAAGTTTATTTGCTCATTTAGAGCAGAATTATCTCTTTGTGACACAAAGAATGATATTTCTCAACAGAAGATGTGATGAAATGTGGTATTATTGGAGTGGTTTTATTTTTAATGCATGTATATGTGTGAATTCATAAGGGAAATGTTATTGTTTCTGCCTATGGAAGACATTTTTTTATCAACTAACAAATACGTCATTGTTCAAAATTCAAAAATGTGGGAACAGGTTAAAGCTCTTTAGGAGTTTTTTTGTATTGAGATGTCTTGAGATGCCACGTCAATACAATACAAATTATGTCACAAATCTTACAGATCTTTTTGTTATCCAGACATTCCATTGTTAATGACCTTTAGACGTTTATGCTCCCTTCTCTTGGACATGTGACTTGAAGATACCAGAAGAGCATATTATTCAACCCTTTACCAAACATTAAATTTTCGAATATCCCAAATTGAAAGAGTTTGCAGATGACATTTCAAAATGTGATCAAATTAAAAAATAATCTACTGATAGTACAGTAAACATTGTGGGAATTGGAAAAGTTGCTTGTTAAGAGCAATTTCTCGTTTGCCCACAATGCTTTCCAAAGTCATCTGCAAAAATCTGGTTAAATCTCACTATTGGTTGGTAATGAAACAATTAAATGAAGGAATGGGGGAACCTGTATGAAAAGGGGGGGACCAAATTAGGTGATAATACTATAGGTCAACATACAAATTAGGTCAGAAAGTTTCTTTTCAAACATCGTGAATGGGATCACAATATTTTATTGGACCTTTTATGGTCATATTAGAGTGGGATTAACTCTTGATGATATTTTGTGGGAGAAGTCTTTTTGTAAGTTTGTGGCAGAGAAATTGTGTTCATAGTTCAAGTTACTGTGCTTTATACTAGTTATTGGCAAAGGAGGATTGTACAATATTAAAGTTGTCTTTAACCCTGAGAATACTGGGTAATTTTCTAAAAATAGATTTTAGCGTTGTCTGCTTTCCAAAACCTATCTGCTTAATTTTGATGAGGAAAGATACTCACAGTAGCAAACAGGTTAGATCACATGTCAGTCGCCAATTTACTTGGCGGCTGGCCTGGATCTAACCTGTTTGCATAAGCATTAAGTCAGGTCCAGCACTATAAGGGATAATGTAACAATGGATAGAAATTATGATGTTCATGCAATCGGAATGATTGAAAATGTCATGGCATTATGCTGCTAAATGAGTTCATCTAAAATTTATAAAGACTTCTATTTATCTGTAGGACTACTGCTTGAGCTGATAATGAATTGGGTGTTCACTATAATAGCAATCAATGAGGTGATAAATGAGATAATATGTATTATCCTATCTCTATTGCATAACATATTTAGTGTACCAGTTGCCATCTGAAACTGCCTCTGAAATTTGCCTCCTACATGCAAAACATATAACTTGTATGGTGTTTAACCCCGTATCAACAATTTTTCAGTAATGTGATAGCTTTCTTGGATCCACCAGTACTAGGCTAGGGCTCTGAAGTCACTTGCCAAGGGTCACTCCCAAGTAACCAAGGTGTCGGTAGGGCTCGAACCGGGACCCCTGAGTTCTTAGTCCACCACCTTAACCATTATATATTTTAAGGCAGCAACAGTAGACTGCTGAAGAAATAACACAGCCTACATAAGGATGAAATGGCATATGATGAACAATATCTCCTTTTCTAGCAACTAAAAAGCATGAAGCATTAACTACAGTCTTGCAAACAACCCTCAATCTACATTTTTCATAAGAGGCTGTCTCCACCTGACTAACCGAGTGCTGATAGTTTTACCAGGCTTAACCAGTTAGATATGGAGTCTTCCTCTACCATTTAGAGTTGGACTTCGCTACATAACTGAAATAATGTTGACCCAATGTACAACCCCATATGAATAAATGAATATGAGAACCGTCTACATGAACAGATTAAAGACTTGACTCTGTCTATATCAGTTGAACTGGTCCAACCCAGAAAGGCTCCAATATGACTGGATCTGGCATGAAGTAAACATGTCCTTGCATTTATGACAAGAATGACAACTTTTGTTTTACCATCTCCTACTTGTGATTGAGTGCTATAAGCTGAGATAACCCTTACAGTGCTGGAACCAACGTCATGCTTATGCAAACATGTTAGATCCCAGGTGAGCCGCCAAGTAATTGGCGGCTGGCCTATGATATAACCTGTTTGCCACTCTGAGTATCTTTTCTCATCAAAATTAAGCAGATATTTAAGGTTTTGAAAAGAGGACGACATAAAAGAAGATATAAAAATTGATTTTTAGAAATTTACCCAGCATTCTAAGGGTTAACCTGCACTCTTACTATTATGATTAAGTACTGTTGTAAGGCAATTCTATCTCTCTATTTCAGGTTTTAACCAAAAGGGATCGGACTTTATTTAGGATAATTTAAACGCCAATTTTAAGGGTAAGTTGATTCTTCTACTTATTTTATATACCAAAGTGTATTCATTTTTATCATCCTTTTGAGTTGTTTAAATAAATCGACACTCACATACTGATGTCTAATATAACAACCCAATGACCTTTATTCAGAGGCCTGTTTCTCCTCCATATAGTTGGAATAATATCAAACATGCTTTTAATCCATTACCAAACAATAACAGCATTTAACCACTTTGTTGCAGACGACTCTGGAAAACATTGCGGAAAAAGGAGAATTGCTTGTAACAAGCAATTTCTCCATTTCCCACAATGTTTTCTGCCCTATCAGAAGATCATTTTTCAATTTCATCACATTTTGAAATACCGTCTGCAAACTCTTTCAATTTGGGACATTTGAAAATTTGGCGTTTGGTAAAGGGTTAAGTGAGTTGTCTAGATTTTGATAGTTGGTACCTTAGATTTTTGTTCCCAGTTTGTGGCTGATTATTTGATAACTTTGGTCGGCCTTTGATGAACCACTACTTCTTTGCCTAGTGCTCACTGACTTCATAATTTGTGTCGGATTTGAAGCAAAGGCTGATGATAAATTACAAACCTTTACCCTTATATTGGTGGATAATTTTCTAAAAACAGATTTTTGTGTAGTCTGCTTTCCAAAACCTGAGATTTCTGCTTAATTTTGATGAGAAGATACTGTTAGATCACAGGCCAGCCGCCATTTTACTTGGCGGCTGGCCTGGATCTTACCTGTTTGCATAAGCATGAGGTCGGTTCCAGCACTATAAGGGTTAAAAATAATGCTTTGTTTCGGGCAGTGAGTAATGTTTCAGCTATTTTGTTGTGGTCACTGCACCTATCCATCCTCCTTGTTTTTTTCATCGGTACCGAACAACTTCTTTGTGAATCAATAATCACTTTCCACCATGAATTTAATGATGAATTATTTAATAAGAGTAATTGACTATAAACCATCAGCACAAAACAGGTAATATATTCATCACAAACAGTTTCTTAACTTTTACAGTGCTGGAAACAACTTGGTGCTTATGCAAACAGGTTAGATCAAGGCTAGCCACCAAGTAAATTGGCGGTTGGCCTGTGATCTAACCTGTTTGTTACTCTGAGTATCTTTCCTCAACAAAACTAAGCAGATATATATGGTTTTGAAAACCAGACACCAAGAAAGAATATATTTTCAGACCCCCTTAATGATCTTAGCTATTGATGTGGCTTAAAGCATCATTCATTCAATCTATTTTACTCAGCATTTTAAGGGTTAAACCTTTTTTTACTTAAAATAATACATGAGAGGAAAGAGTTGTTACTTACCATAAAAGTTTACTGTCAAGTATAAAGTATCTGTACCACATAGTGAGACAGACATAAAGTCATTAAACCCAATACCCCCATATGGAAATAAAGCACCTTGTCCAAATCTAAAGGAATCATAGAAGAAATAAAACATGGAAGAATACCCAATGCATGGATGATATTCGTCTGTATGATATTACAGACAAATCAGTGTGACAAAAGAATATGTTTTTTGCTAGGAGTAATGTATCCTCTCACAGTGTTATCTAAAGCCTTCTGCATTAGTTGACTAAACTGTTCTATCACAGGGTAGGCGTTTTATCCTTAAGGCTATCATCAAATATATTTTCAAATTAACATAAAGTTATAAGATAGATCTATCATTGAAAGGTACTTAGTTTGCCACCCATTCCCTTATGATGGTGTTGACAAATTTTGCTTTCCTTTTAATCTACAAATTAGAGTCCTTTGTGGCCCAGTGGTTAAGGTGGCAGACTAAAGGATGAAACCCTACCTTGTGATATCAAAACTTTCTGACGAAGTCTTTAAGCCTTTCCCCAAACAACAAATTTTCGACTGTCCCAAATTCAAAGAGTTTGCAGTTGACATTTCAAAATGTGATTAAATTGATTAAATTGAAAATTATATTTTGATAGGACAGAAAACATTGTGGGAAAACGAGAAATTACTCGTTCTGAGCAATTTCTCGTTTTCCCACAATGCTTTCTAAAGTGGTCTGCAACAAAGTAGTCGAATGGCGTTATTGTTTGGGAAAGGGTTAAGGTGGCATTAAACCAAAAACCAATCCAATGCAAGTTAAATCTGTGTATTGTTATATAAAGGGTTATCTTTTCCACTGAAGCGATGGTTAAATGGATCTCCAACAGAGTGTGTGTAGTCAGAGTTGACTATATTTGGGGATAAATGTTATGCTCCAGTTTTCACCGAGGTTTGTGAGAGATAGTGGTGTTATTCATGGGCCTGGATTTGTTATATTGTGACTTTAAATGGCGGTTTGAATAACTCTGAATAACTGAATTACCTGCTGGTAAGTGTAAATTTGCTGGAAATATTTGATTAAATTCACCATCTAGATTTATAGCCTTATTTCATAATCATTATCTAAACATATTGGCATATACATCAGACGACTTTAGAAGCCACTGTGACAAAGAAATGAATTTCTCCTTGTGGCTCAGTGGTTAATTTGGTGGCTTCAGAGCCGTAGCCTAGTACTGGTGGATCCAGGAAAGCCATTATATAACTGAAAAATTGTTGATACAGCATTAAACACCATGGGAAAAAAATGATGACTTTGGAAACCACTAAGAAAAAGGAATGATTTGCTCCTTATGAGCAGTTTACCTGTATGTGAGGGATTTGGGTAGATCTTGGGTAGCGGGGCCTCCGTGGCCTAGTGGTTAGAGTACAGAACTTGAAATCACATGGGCCCCTCTCCGCGTGGGTTCAAATCCTGAGAGGGATATGGATTTTAATGAGAGGCAGTCTCCCGACTGACTTACGGAATGCCGATGGTTCTACTCACCTTGACCAGCCCTTGTGGGCAGTTGAGTATGGGGTCTTCCTCCATCATTAAGAGTCGGGCATCGCTACATAACTGAAATAATGTTGATATGATGTAAAACCCATATAAAAAAAAAAAAAAAAAAAAAGCTCTTGGGTAAGGTGGCAGTCTTAGATTTGGAGATCATTAGAACCTAGGGATCCTGGGTTTGAGCTCTTGAGCTAAGAATGGTTTGACATAATTGAATAATTGTTGAAATGACGTAAGACTCTGTATTAACAAATGAGGAAATATTTAAAAGTATTTTGAAAGGATCAATGAGGACAAAACTATATTGATAAGAATTTGAAACAAAAACAGCAACAAAAAACAAAGAATAAAAAGAAACATTTCACTGTGATTGTAACATTTTCTACTCTACTCTCCTAGATGTGAAATAGCGTTCAAAAGCTGTATCTTAATAAATAAATAACTTGGTTGTATAGCTTACTTTTTATGCAATTTGCGTACAATAACTGTTTATCAAAGGTGTATCTGATAACAGGCAAAATCTCAAGGAATTCAGCCAGCAAACAAGGTCAGAGATATTTTTTTGACATTTAGTAAATCAGCTTGTAAATAAAAATGCTTTTGCATGCTAGATTACAGCTGATAAGAAGCTATCATACTCACGTTATTTTGACAATTGGAGAGTTCAGTGCAAGACTATAGTAAGTGTTTCACGTCTGTGAAGCACTTACTATAGTCTTGCGTTGAACCATATTCTGATTTTTGACTTTTCTCATTTCGACAAGGGGGCTGTTTAGAAGTATATCTATACCTCGTTTATTGTGCACTCATGCGAATAAATACCTTAAAATTTACTTTGTGTATTATGAAATGCAGAATCAGCAATAACGTGGTTATACACCAGTGTATTTTGCTTAACATCTTATGCTAAGAATTTGTGTTTAGTTCAGAACAACATTTCCCTCTTATTTCAAATTTAGGCTAAGCATTTAAATATTGCATAGAAACATGTCTTTGTAATCGTCTCTTTGAGACGCATCCAACATAACTACTGAAACATTGAAATATGGCTACAGAATAGAAAGCTGGATTCATCTAAAGAACCACAATGATTGAGTAACCCCAAAATTATTGATCTGTCCAGTCAGAGTGCTGGGAAACCCTTCTCCATTTTAACAATAACAACAGAGCAATAAACCCTTTATAGTGCAGGAACCGACTTCACACTTATGCAAACAGGTTAGATCCAGGCCAACCGCCAAGTAAATTGGCAGCTGGCCTGTATTCTTACCTGTTTGTTATTCTGAGTATCTCTCTTCATCAAAATTAAGCAGATATTAGTGTTTGGAAAGCAGATTTAACAAAAATGTACTTTTAGAAAATTACCCTGTATTCTAAGGGTTAACTTAGAATACGTCTCAATGACATCACAAAAATCATACATATTGATTAGTTCGGCTTATAATAAAGGTTTAACTTTTTTTTAATTTTAGATAGGGCTTTGAGAATTTGGTGCTTTTTAAATAGGTTTTATTTTGTCTCTATGTTTTCGATGTCTCATCTGCCACCAAAAGTTGAAGTCATTTAATTAACACAAGAAAGGGTTAGAAGTGTTTGTGAAATTTGAACAATGGTGAGGTGCCTCTCACTGTAACCTTTTGGAGTTTCTTTTTGAGACAAAAGGAATATTTTAACCCTTCACCAAATGCCAAATTTTCGACTTTCCCAAATTGAAAGAGATTGCAGACAATATTTCAAAATGTGATAAATTGTAAATCTTCCTATAGGGCAGAAGACATTGTGGGAAAAGGAGAAATTGTTCATCAACAGCAAGTTCTCCTTTTTCCACAATGTTTTGCGGAGACGACTGCAATAAAGTGGTCAAATGGCGTTTTTGTTTGGTAATAGGTTGAATTGGAGACCCATGGGGGTTCAGTCAGTTTCTCTAAATTACTAGAAAATAGAAAAAAAAGTCTTTTGATGAAAAAGAAAACTTTAACAAATGATGGTATAGCCAGCGATTTTACCATCTTCAAAGTTCTAATGTAATCAAGATGGAACTTATGGGGAATGCTATGTCCTAAGTAATGGATTTCCCATGTATTTTGAAAGTTAAGATATGGATTGGATCACAACATTGCTTTTTCTGATTTTACTAATCACCAAAAGAATAAGGGTTTGGTAAAATTTGGGTGACTTAACCCTTTCCCAAACCACAAATTTTCGACAGTCCCAAATTGAAAGAGTTTGCAGACGACATTTCGAAATATGATGAAATTGAACAATATTCTTCAGAAAGAGCAGAAAACATTGTGGGAAAAGGAAAAATTGCTTGTTACAAGCAATTTCTTCTTTTCCCACAATGTTTTCTAAAGTCGTCCGCAACAAAATCGTCAAATGTCGTTTAGGAAAGGGTTAAGGGAGGACAAGGGAATGGAATGAGTCAAGTGGAAGTTAAATGGGGGAACTTTGACATCAAAATCTGCAGAATGATTAACTTGGGAAGACTTTGTTCTTGCTATATCAGCTTTCATATAATAATCCTTGCATAGAAAGAGTTATTTAAAGGTGCTTATTCACAGAAAGCTATTGAAAATATTATTAATTTAAATAAAGCAGTTTGTTTAACTTATTACCAAACAATAAAGACATTGTACCCCTTTGTTGCAAATGACTCTAGAAAACCTTGTGGGAAAAGGAGAAATTGCTTGTAACAAGCAATTTCTCCTTTTCCCAAAATATATTCTACTCTGTCAGAAAATGTCTTTTAGATTTCATCACATTTTGAAATGTCGTCTGTAATCTCTTCCAATTCGGGACAGTTGGACATTTTTCATTTGGCATAGGGTTAATTCATTTAAAAAAAAGCATATTGTAAAAATGAATTCTGAAGTGCATTTTGATAAAAATGGAATTTGTTGTGTCATGATGGCTTGTTAGCTGTTGTCTATCTTTTGTTGATTCATTGCTGTACCCATCCACCCCTGTGTGGGCTTGGATTGATCACAGCTCTATGTTTAGGTATGTGCAGTATATAGAAGCTGATAGAAAAAACTGTGAACAAAAAGTATAAAACTGTGAATGTCATGGCTGCTCTTAATCATTGGTGCAGCATTGTTTTCAGTGATGTTAACCCCTTACCAAAATCCAGATCTTTCGACTGTCCCAATTTGAAAGAGTTTGAACGGGATATTTCAAAATGTGATGAAAATGAAAAATGATCTTCTGATAGAGCAAAATATTGTTGGAAAAGAGAAATTGCTTGTTAAGAACAATTTTTAACCATGTTTTCCAGAGTCGTCTGCAACAAATGTGTCAAATGTCGATATTGTTTGTTAATGGGTGAAGAGAAGAAAAAGAGGAAAAAATAATTTCCCCATTAAAGGAAATGATCACATATTGATATGAAGAGGCTTTTAAAATACTTTTAAATCATTTCATAATTGATGTGAACTTAGTTTAAAATGTGCTGTTTTGGGTAAAGGGAATATTGGGGGTTCACTGCTGAATTCTTAGAAGACCTTTGAGCCTAAGTCATTTTCCATTGTTCCCCATCCCATTTCCAAACAAACAATTAATTTTTGTCATGAAATTTATATTTGGTAAGGCAAAAGGCCCATTATATCTATTACATAACTTCCTGCTTCAATAGTAAAGTTTATTACCAAAGCCATTAGATATTGATTCATACATTTTGTCTCTGACCAGCAATAGATTAAGTGTAAGATATAATCAAATTTTTTTTTATCTGTTTGTTACAATGGTTTCTACCCAATATCATAATAAAACTATTCTACTTGTCCTATGATTTATACTGTTGCTCTGATTTTAACTTGCTCAAAATAATTTATTTAATGGAATGGATAAAGGAACAATCGTGACAATATTTTCTTTGTGTTATTGTCTTCCACACCTAATTGAATTCATTACAAGTGTTACATCTTGATTTTCCATTGTTGTCGGCAGGTGGAGAAATTATGTACAACCAATCAATGTTAGTCTACTGGGGCTAAGAAAGTTTAACCAATTACCAAACAATAATGATATTTAACCACTTTGTTGCCGACGACTCCGGAAAACACTGTGGGAACAGGAGAAATTGCTCATCTTGAGCAATTTCTTCTTTTCCCACAGTGTTTTCTACTCTATCAGAAGATCATTTTCCAAGTTCATCACATTTTGAAATGTCATCTGCAAACTCTTTCAATTTGGGACAGACAAACAGTTGGCGTTTGGTAAAGGGTTAAAGTGAAGGGACAGGCCTCTGTCTGTGCTAATTTGACACTCCAAATCGGCCTATTGTTGTTGTCAAGTACTTTTTTGGCAACCCAGAGAAAGTGCCAGTGATAGTGTTGTTTTATAAGAGAGAGGTTGTGATTTTCTAAGAAAGGGTGTTTAGTGTTTTGTGAAACCTATGTGTTGTATTTATTCTGCACTGTTAAGGATAGAAAGTAATTACACTGAAAGAGAAAGTTGGAAAACCTAGCATTGATAATTATAGGAAGTGTAATTCCATGAACATTAGTCTTATTTTGTGAATATTACAAAAGTGCCTGCATTTAATCATTAAGCACTGGTGTTTCCTATATAAAGTGTTCATATTCAATTAAATAAGTTTTTTCTGGATTAAGCATTTTGCATTTGAACGTAAGTTTTATTTTATTTATCTTGTGGGAAAATGATTGGACAGCAATCAGGCTATTGAGTCATACAAATAACTTGGTTATGAACCACTCGGTGGTGCATTATGATTTATCGATCAACTCTATATCTACACCAAAAAAAAAAAGAGTTACATTTTATGTTTCATAAATTTTATCTGCTTTTTCTTTCTATCTGAAATATTTACAAAATCCCATGAAGCTTATAGTGGGTTACAGACGGCCGTATGGCTTGTATTTATAAACTGTGTTATAGCTGACTATATGAAAGTCACCAAATAAATGAATATCATTTGAGAATGTTGACAAACCCAAAATATTACATCTGACATTTAACATTTCATATAAATTTGAATTCTGTCGCAATATTCAAGACTGGTGGATATGGACAAGTTGTTGAGGATGTTTAACTGCATTTAAACCTGTCAAGAAAGCTGGCAAACTTTTTTCTTGACCTGTAAAACTATTGTTAGTGTTTGGTGACTCTAATCAAACCTAGTTTTAGGCCTTACCTGATTGTATAATAGATAGTACTTACCATAAATGGCCATCCTGTATGCATCTCTTTGAGGGTTTGATGCTAGACTACAGCAAATCTTTCACAAAAGTGGATGAATTACTGTATGCTTATGTTTAAATTTATTTATTTTACATTGATTTTGAAACAAGTTCTTACAACTTAGGTTAATCACTCTCGATTCTGCTTCCTAGATACATAACCAGTACTCGCGCCGAATGTGGATTAATGAAAGTTCGCAAGGCAAATCCCGTTTTTCACGGGATTCGAACTCACCCTATAGCCAATAGCATTGAAGTTTTATGTCTGTATTTTGTAAACAGTTCAAATGTTTAGACATATGTCGGATGTATCAGTTACAAGTCAAACCAAACCTGAACTATGTGGTTGTAACATTGATAGTGACACCTTCATGTTGCAGACTGTCTGAAAAACACAAAACACTTAAAGGTCATATTTCCCGATGAACAAAATTTTCTTTAATTATGGTTTTTGAATTAGTTTATGGTTTCGTTATGACGGAGGTAATGATTTTTTTCTCATACAGAAGCGAAAAATGTTGTTTTTGACTACTTTTATTCACGTTTATCGATTTTTGTGAATGACTTATCTCCCTTGTTGTGACGTCATTTGTGCTTCAAAGTCATATGAACTATCAGTAAGAAGAATCTAGTTCTCAGTAACGACGGTGTTTTTGCACAAATTTCGGACATTTTAAGTGTTGAATTGTGTTTTGGGAAACGTAAATTGGATATTGAATATGGTGTTTTGACAGGTCTTCTGGTGTTATTCTGCTTTTGGTCGCAGGGATGCGAGTTTCTCCCGTTTTCTGACGAACATAAAAGCTGCAAAAAGTTTCGATAAGTAAACTGGACCATGTTTACTTTACAAATAAGCAAAAGATATATTCCCCAAACAAGAACAGTA
Organism: Cerastoderma edule; assembly: GCA_947846245.1. Taxonomy (NCBI): domain Eukaryota; kingdom Metazoa; phylum Mollusca; class Bivalvia; order Cardiida; family Cardiidae; genus Cerastoderma; species Cerastoderma edule. The sequence goes on from OX401420.1 coordinate 22,630,720, forward strand.
GGCTGTGTTACTTTCACTTAGAAGACGGCAAGTTTACGCATTGTTAGGCGTTTCCAGAGAATTGATTTTATTGATCTTAAAGATGATCGGACTCAATTCAAACTAATTTATACAGGTGAAGACGCTTCAAATTCATTCTACTTATTGAGTAACTGTTATATTTCCCTTATTTGAAACACACCGACAACATTCACTAGTCTTGCTAGATCTTTATATAGAATTTGCACCGTGTAAATGTAGATAAATTCAAGAAAAGGATAAATCACGTTGATTTCACCTTTTTTGAAAGTTAATTTCCTTGAATGACTCTCTTACTCGCCAAGTTAGTTTTGTTTGGAACAGATTAACTATGCTACATGAATAGTTATGAATACTTAATTAGGCTGCTTTACGATTATATTACGTAAGAATTCAAAGGGTTGCAAGAATATGTTAATTTCATCCAACATCATAAGTTATTGTATTGCCATGTCTTTGGGTTTTAAACGCTTAAATGCATCTTGTTCTTATTTGCAAAGCTTGTTTTATGTTTTAACACAATTGTAGAAACGTTGCCATTGTACATAAATGAGACAAAATGAAAAATGTACGTTGATTGCTATGATAACAAACTGATTAAAACAAGCAAGTTTCTTTCATCTGCCGTTGTCTTTGAATGAAAATTCAAAATAATGAATATTTGATATCCGCAAACTGTCTCTAAACTCATCAACGCAAATGATAATGGGTTCGATCTTAACTTAAGCGTCTGCTTTTCGGAATTATTTCAATCACACACCTCATTTTTTTGCCATTGGTAATATTGGTTTAAATGACGTATGTCACACTGAAATGTAGGTGTTCAAACATGATTATTACAACTTTATATTGATAATTAAGTAATAAGATCACTCAATATGTAATTTACACATTTGAACATAATCTCTTTGTTTGCAATTTAATTGATTATTGTCAGTTTACCTCACATACAAAGGGTCAATCAACAAACATCGGACATTACAAGGACTAAGGGTCGTGATGCAAATTAACACCAATCTGCCACATTTGCACAGTATGTTTCAAGTCTCAAGTCCTTTATTGTTTAGGCGAAAGATAGCCTCTGGCGTTAATCTCTTAAATATCTCTATTGTTAATTAACAGGTCTGACACGTTCTGCTATTCCAGACATGAAATAACAAGCGGCAAATCTCACACTTTCAATGCGCGGCAATTAAATTTATCTAAAAAATCCATTGTTAAGATATAACCAATTAAGACCAAACTCTCACAGGATGTTTGGATTGATAAGGTGTCAGGACATATTTATCTCTCAATGTGACTTACGTCTGATACTTTGTCGTTATGATATTCAAAGAATTGAACATGTTGTCTATTCTATTAGAATAGTTTGACACTTCAATGAGTATATGATAATCAGTATTCACCAAAACGGTATTAACTCTATGTTTTCAACAAAAAAACGTTTTAACATCAAAATCAAGTTTTGTCAAATTGATATTTAAATTCCAAAATCATAAAAAATAAATTCAAATATGTTTATTTAAGGTTGTTAGTAAAATAAACTATGACGATTTTTTTGTTTTAGCTGTTAATTATTAAACCTGTCCGAAAATTAAATGCTCAATATGTCAAGGCTACTTACACGAGAGAAAACGAACATAAATGTAAAGTGAATATGAAGAACAATTCTTAAGTCAAAACAGTTGATCTAGAAAGACGACATCGGAATCAATTTCGAAATCATAGACCTCTTACTGGGGGTGGAGTTACTGGAAAGTTGCCGGATGATTTTAACAAATACTCTTTACAAATACAAATGTGCCAGTGTTTAGTTTTGAAATTTGGATGTGTGGTGAAAATGTGAGTTGAAGGATAACCTTCGTATCACAAGTTAGTTGATGTGTGGTGAAAATGTGAGTTAAAGGATAACCTTCGTATCACAAGTAAGTTGGGTTATAATACGGTTTGTTTGTTCGCAATTTATGATCTTCTCCCGTTTCATTTCATGTATTGATAAGACAATGCAGGGTGAATTTGATAGTTAATAGTTATACGATGTACGGTTTTAAGACAATTCGTTTATTCAGATCTATGTCTTTGTTTACTACTCAATTAAAACCTTAATGCTTATACACGATCATTGAGGAAAAAGTACTCGTGTTTTTTTTCCAAAAAATATTAATAAAAAATAGCTGTTTTCACAAATATCGTCAAAATTTCAAGCCGATTCTTACATATGAAAACATTTACAAATCCTTTCAAATTTACGCGTTACGTCACTTACTCTTTTCTTTCAGAAGAATATTCTTATAATATGAAACATATTCAATAAAGAAAATGCACTGTCAATCCAAACCTTGACTTAAGGATTGCTATTTCGAGGAAAATCGTCCCAATTTCATGCCGTTTCTTTCATATGAACGCATTGACATATCCTTGTAAATTCAGCGTTAAGTCACTAATTTATTTTTTCAAATGGATATTCTTATAATATGAAAAATATCCAGTATAGAAAATTCACTGTCAATCCAAACAATGACTTAAGAATAATTTATTTCAAGGAAAACCGTCCAAATTTCAAGCCGTTCCTTTCATATGAACAAATTTACGCAATGACAAATCCATGCAAATTCACGGGTTAAGTTATTAATTTATCTTTTTTCAAATTGATATTCTTATAAAATGAACCATATTCAATATATAAAATGCGCTGTCAATCCAAACTATGACTTTAGGATCGTTTATTTGAAGAAAAACACCAATTCTAACCAGCGATCGCTCTTTACGCCCTTTACATGGCGCATTCAGTGGATCACGAGTGACGTCACAGCAAAGGGAAGTAAGTCATACGAACTTTTATTAATCGGTGCGCTATGACGGTGATTTATGACGTTATGCGTTATGGTAAAATGTTGCAAATAATTTCAATGTGATTCTTTTACTTCATATTTTCATTTTATGAAATAAACCCAACCTGTACATATGACCTTTAATCCCATTTTCCAATGTGGGATTTTGTAAGTAGTTGTAATTAAAAGAAACAAAAGGAGTCAAGAATTGTATTAACAGTTCTAACCCACTTTCCTTATGTTATGTATTGTTAATTCAAAAATAAAGATTTTGTTTAGATGTTTTCCTCAATCTATCAGATTTTATTAAAAAGAGATATATGGATATTTATATGACAAACCATTTTGAAGCAGATATTTTGAAAACTGTTTCAAAAAAGGAATAATGATAACTCAACAAGGTACTCATGTTGTAAGAGTTTGTTGATTTATAGAATAAATTGAACTATTTCCAGTTTTGATGCACTTTTTCAAAGTTATTTCTATTTGGTCAACTTCAAAATTATTGCAGATAATAGAATAAAGAAGAAAATAGATACAGTTTGAAGTGGGTTCCAATTGCACACACTTGAAAACAATCCAAAGTAAAGTATGCATCCACTTAAATGTCCTCACAATATGAAACCTAGCACTTAAAGTGGAGATTTGACATATATTATGGTCACCTATTTCCCCCATTAGTATGGGATATTGCAAAAACAAACCTGAAAAAGCAATAACACGAACAAACAATTTTTTATTATGATATGATTTAAGACAGAATTTGAAACCATTGTGACAAAAAAAGTATTTGGTCATCAGGGTTAAATGTAGCAGACAACATTGAATACGAAACAACAAAATAACTAATGTTATTCACAAAGTTCGTTATTAAGTTATTAGAGCAATGGGTAAAACTGTAACTCCCTCTTAACACATTTTGACTCAAATGTGGCAAGTTTTTTGTTGGAGTGTCCATGGACAAGACACTGCAGATAGTCTTACATAGTACTGTTGACATCCAGGAAAGCTGTAAGATAATGAAACATTGTTGACAAAGCATTGATCCACATACTTACATAGTCTTACATAGTACTGTTGACATCCAGGAAAGCTGTAAGATAATGAAACATTGTTGACAAAGCATTAATCCACATACTTACCATCCTGTGCCCGAAAATAAAAGAAACAACTTTTGACATGCATTTTCTTGATAGATTACTACATTTTCTACCCTTTTTAACTAACAATACACACAACTTTGTAGTGTTCCTAAATAACTAGGGCCAAGTGTAATACTATTGTAAGTGTTTCAAGTTTGTGAAGCACTTATTATAGTCTTGCATTGAACCCATAAGTTGTTTTCTGAGGATGATTTAAAATTGGTCACATTTAAATATTCCATGCAAAGGAATTATGATTTACCTTTACAGTGCTGGAACTGACTTCATGCTTTTGCAAACAGGTTAGATCCAGGCCAGCCATCAAGTAAATCGGCGGCTGTCTGTTTGCTACTCTAAGTATCATTCCTCATCAAAATTAAGCAGATATTTAAGGTTTTGGAAAGCAGACCACACAAAAATATATTTTCAGAAGATTACCCAGCAATCTAAGGGTTAAAACACCTGTAAGGCCTCAAGCCCATCATGTAATGATTAGTTAGACATGCATGCATGCTTTCATACGCATCTGCAGATTATTCAGGAATTCTGTTCTGTTTGAAATGATTTTAAACATTCTAGCATGTAGCAACCAGGTGATAAAACATGCATGATGTTATCTCAGAGGCTTCTATAAACATCTCCTTCTCTTGGATCACGTAACATGTCAAAATAGAGGGGAACCAACCAGTTTGTAATTGGAAGTGTTCAATGTAAGACTTACGCAATTACAGTCTAATATGTGTTAAGCAGCCACCCTTTTAAGCAGCCAACCTGCCTTAAACAGCCACTACAGAAAGTCCCATTGTTAGATTTATAGTGTAAATCAAATTGTGTTAAGCAGCCAACCTGTCTTAAACAGCCAATTTACTCTGTCCCATAGGCTGGCCTCTTAACACAAGTTTGACTGTAAGTCCTTTAAAGATGCAAGAACTTGCTAGTTTTTCACTGAACTCTCAATTTATTACATTTCCCATTGATATTTTGACGAAACCATGTCAAAAGTAAAAAAAAATACTTATCACAATGAATGTCTCCATGACAGACAGTGGTTTCTTCAATCATATGGGCCACGTCACGGGAAAAGGGGCACTCGGACATAGCAAACAGTGTAGCCCCAGACCAGCCGCCACGTCACTGACGTCGGCGGCTGGTCTGGGGCTACACTGTTTGCCATCTTAGAGGACATCCAGTTATACCTTTAAATAAATACAAATGATGACTTTCGTGACTAGATGCTGGAATAATAGCGCTAAGATAGAGCTGAGTCAGCACTTTTTTTATATGTCCGAGTGCCCCTTTTCGCGTGACGCGGCCCATATGATGGGTTGTATTGTAGAATTAGTAAGAGGTGAAGGTTTATCTGTGATAGAAGTATAGAATTTTTGGAAATTAATGCAATTTATTAATTAATTAATCAATGATCCATTCCCTTCCGATTCCCTTCATGGGAGTTTGGGTTGCTCAAGAAATAGGTAGACACCATCATGACAAATGGAGAAATTGCTCATTAGATCTGCTACACCAAATACTGCAAAGAAAATATAGTGGAGTAAGGATCTAGTTCAAGCAAGTCTATATAAAGATTTTGCTTGACCCATTACCAAACAATAGAGACATTTGATCAGCTTGTTGTAGACAACTCCTGAAAACATTGTGGAAAAAGGAGAAATTGCTCTTAACTAGCAATTTCTTCTTTTCCCACCTATTTCTGCCCTATCAGAAGATTGCTTTTCAATTTCATCCCTTTTTGAAATGTTGTCTGCTTACTCTTTCAATTTGGGACATTGACTTTTGGTAATTTTTTAAAATGATGACTATATCTATATCCAAAAAGAAGGGGATGCAAGTTTGGGCAGTGGGTGCAATAAATTTTGTGGGCCCATTGAATAACTCACCACCAGGAAGTGTCCACGATGTGTTAGGGGTCAGAGAGGTGACAGTGGTCAAGTTGGGACGTTTACTGGGGTCATCACACTTAAGGTATCTGTGTCGGCATAAGGGTGTGTGTCGGGAATTGATTTATCCTCTTCCTCGTGTCAAATGCATGGGGGTTAACTGGGTATAACTTTAAAACTGGTCTGTAATATTGAACAAGGGACGAAGAAGTCAGTGTGTTTATCAGAGGTTTATATATGTGATGTTAAATATGGTACCAGATCAACCCTTATTCGAAGTACTCATTAAATCACAATGAAGGCTTTTGGATTTTCTGGAAAGGTAGTTTCTTGGTTGACATATTGAAATTTAGCCAATTATACTACTACTACCAAGCTCGACCAGCCCTTAAGCTCTATCAAGATAGGAGTCTTAGCCCATCATTACTAGCAGGGCAGCACAGTATGATCGAAAAACTGTTTATAGACATATAATGTTAGATTCAAACAAATCAAATTAATTTTTTGTTGAATGTTTGTTGCTGACATAATTGAGGGTTCAAAGCAATACTGTAGTAATTGCTTCATGTTTGTGAAGGACTTACTATAGCTTTGCTCTAAACCCTCAAGATCATGTGTTACTTATCTAAGCTTTCTAGAGATTGTGTAATAATTGTACATTGTGTGACATATCCGAAGACAACCAATGTGTAAAGTATGTAGGTAAAAACAACAAGAGTACTACTACAACAGCAGTCAAAGTATTGCCCGAGGGTCTATACTGATTTGATGAGTAATATAGGAAGTGAACCGACTGGTTATTTATTGATCTTAAAGAAACCAGGTATGCCAGGAATGTTCACCCTTTGCAGACATGCTTATTGGCGTAAAACACCATATTTGTATTTTCCCTTTCTTGTAATTGTTTATATGCTTGAAATACTTGTCATGTATTTTTCCATTCTCATATATATATATATATGTATAAGCTCAAAACACTAGTCCAGAGGTATCTTATTTTGATATACTTGTCCGTAAATGCCAAATCTTGTTTTGCACTTTTTCGCATAATGGTTATATAAAGTAAATTGCATTAAAAAGTCACTTGTCTGTCAAGGGTTTTGGACAAGCTGGGCAATATGGACTGTTCATGTTGCCATCCCTGTAGTCTTTGCATACCTTCATTAGAACTCGTATTATGTTCATAAGATTTGAATACTAGTCCCACTGTATTAATCCCGTTTTCGTATATATGGAACTTTTTGACTGGTCCAAATTGAAACCTCTTGCAGCTGCTTAATGTACTTCTGATGTTTCCTTGAGAACTTTATAATTTTATTTGTTGTCACATTTTGTCCAAAAGTACTCGATCTTCCTTTGTGAATGTTAAAGGAAATAATTTCATACTAAATTTTAGAAGTTATGAAAAATCTAAATAAGCTGCAACACACATTATTTTGTCAGCTGTCATTAGAAAGGTATTCTATATGAAGGATGAGGGCATTATGGGATAGCCTAGAGCTATACTCCCCTGTCTCCCAGGTACATGGAAACCTATTTCCTCATATAGCATAGGGCATTTGTTCAGGACTCGAGGGTTCAATGCAAGACTATAGTAAGACTGCTTCATAAACCCGAAGCACTTATTATAGTATTGCAGTGAACCCTTTGATGGTGACCTGCATGGCCCAGTGGTTACAGTAGTGGTCTTAAAAATCAGAGGCCCTGGGTTCAATCCCCACGAGTAGTTCTTGGTTTTGTGGGAGTCCCCTTTGGCCCTACACTTCAGAGCCCTAGCTTACTACTCATGAATCAAGAAAAGATGAAACAACAACACTGAACAAAAAAGTTTAGACAGAGTTAAACCATTTTCAAACAATAACGACATTTGACCAGTTTGTTGCAGACGACTCTGGAAAACATTGTGTGAAAAGGCGAAATTGCTCTTAACAAGCAATTTCCCCTTTTCACACAATTTTTTCTGCCCTATCAGATGGTTATTTTTCAATTTCATCACATTTTGAAGTGTAGATGCAAACTCTTGCACTTTGGGACTGTCCAAAATTTGGCGATTGTTAAATGGTTAAGACCCATCATTAAAACAGACGCATCATTAAAACCTTTACCTCTGCAATGAGGGAAAGGGTCACATAAGAGAGACTGTCACATGTTGGTGATCAGCTGAAATCAATAAATAAATCAATCACTCCTCAGTTTGAAGGACAGGTTTTACCTTGTGTACATGTCCTCAATGTAAAACATTTATGTATGTATGGATGTACACCTTTGTTTGATCCTGGATTAATACGGGAGAATCTGTGTTTCATGAAGCTGTTTAGTGCTTGATTAATGTGACTGGAGCCTCTGGATTTAATTAAGGTATTACAGAGTTCAATTTCAGCTCAAACACTTGTTGCAAACCACTGTCTTAGTGTAGTTTGGAATTCTCGCCATTATTAAGGTATATTATGCTTTTATTTATAAGTAACAAAATATGAACATCTATCAATCCTTTGAATTGTTATTCTCTTAACCCTTCACCAAACACCAATTTTTTTACTGTCCCAAATTGAAAGAGTTTGCATATGACATTTCAAAATGTGATAGAAATTGTAAAAAAATCTTCTGATAAACCAGAAAACATTGTGGGAAAAGGATAAATTGCTCATTTTCCCACAATGCTTTCCAGAGTCGTCTGCAACAAAGTGGTTAAATGTTGTTATTGTTTAGTAATGAGTTCAGGTATATTGTGCTTTTCTTTATAAGTAACTAAAAATGAACAGATCTATCAATCCATTGTGTTGCTAGCCTTTATAGCTCTAACAGTTATTGATGTTGGGTAAAGTTCATTGAGTCTACCTCGGATTTATTAAATCTGCTTATTCAGCGATGTAAGGAAACTTAAGTAGACATTATCACATTAAAATTTTATTTCTTTAATCAAAACAACTAATTAAGCAGCTGTGCTGTTGTTTGAGACATACTCAAGAGTAGCCATTGGAAGTAAAATTAATTTGAATTTAAGTATTTAGTGCCTGATTATAAGGAATAAAATATATACTCGGATCCGAAAGTGTTTCAAGGGTTTGAATGGAATCCATCTCATAACGTCTGTACATACTTATATATACTGATGGGAACATTCTGAATTGATTTTTGTTCCAGTAGTTTATTCTTTCTTCATTTAATATCAGACCATTATACATAGACTGTATTATTATTAAAGATTTATCACAATACGTTTAAGTCTCAAATTCTCCCAGATTTTGCTCTATTGCCCTGATTCTATAGGATGCTATGATGAATTAGGTAAAAAATGATAAGGGGACACCTTAGAAATTCTATGAGAAAACAACCAAACCTCTGATAGAGCCCTGTTCTCAATCTTGTCAAATTTCTCATCATAGAAAACACTTCTAAGTTCTCTGATTTGTTTCTGATTTAAAATTAAATCATTAGTTTTACAGAATGATGTCAATTAGAAGACGACTCATGGAAAATGTCTTTTTTTAGAATGTAAAAATTGCAATTGAGGGCTTGTGATGATATGAGGGTCATGGATATTTTGAGCATTTTCTCATTTTTTCTCAACTGTTTCATCAATTATCACTGAGTTATAGTATGATTTAGTATGTATGTATACATTGCAAATAGTTCTACATAGAAATTATTGTAAGAAACTGAGTTCTGTTGCCATGAGTGAGTAATATCTAAGTATGCATTGAGGATGAGGTAATTAGGATGTAGGTCTTGTACCCAATTATAAAGGAGGAAATAGCTGTGGAAATGGCTGTTGTATAATGACAGCTATGATTGACAGAGTTCTGATTGCTGTGTTACAGTCAGGTTACTGGACTACGAGATACAGACTTGATGGAGATGTTGATGGAATGGTGGTAACATGAGAATGTCCTAAATCTATGTAGTTTTCTTGTTGAAACCAATTCCCAATCTTCGTGTTGAAACCAATTCCATATTTGTTCGTTTTATCTCAGAGTGAAAACCATTTCCCAATCTTGGAGTTGAAACTAATTCCATATTTGTTTAATCTTAAAGTGAAAACCAATTCCCAATCTTGCAGTTAAAACCAATTTCCCGATATGTTTAATCTTGAAGTAAAAAACAATTCCCAATCTTGGAATTGAAACTAATTCCCTGTTCATTTAATCTCGGAGTGAAAGCTGATTCCCAATCTTAGGTTGAAAACTAGTTCCTTTGTTGGTTTTATCTTGGAATTTTCTGGTTTATTTAGTCTTGGAGTTAAAGTCAATTCCCTGGTTTATAGGGTTTTATAAAACATCAAAAACAGCTCAGGCAGATTTCCATTTCATTTGAATGTACTGTTACAAATGTGAATAGACTATACAATTTGTATCTATAACTCTGTATGAATCAATACATCATTTACAAACAACCATAAAACATTAAAGAACTCAACCAGCCAGAAGTTTCATTCTGTAGGAGTGGACTGGAATTGATTGCCTCTTAACTGCTTTCTCTCATATTCTCTAGAGGTTTATTTGTTCTCTATACCTCTTTGTAGGAGCACCTTTTCAAGGGTTCAATGCAATACTACAGTAAGTGCTTCATAAACATGAAGCACTTACTGTAGTATTGTACTGAACCTTTAAACTGTTTGCTTCAAATGGAATCTTGCATGAGGACTTGTAGTCACAAGTAGGGCCACACAGGAGGTCACCAGCAGCGCTGGGAACTTTTGTTTGAGTGTCTTTTGGCAAGACACTGCACAGCCCTGTTGAGTACTTATGATTTCCAAGAAAGGCGCAAAATTAATGAAACAATGTTGACACAGCGTTAAACCCCATTTAAACAAATGATTATTATCTAGGAGCCTTAGCTAGGAATAAGGGGCCTCCGTGGCCTAGTGGTTAGAGTACAGACCTTGAAATCACATGGCCCCTCTCCGCGTGGGTTCAAATCCTGAGAGGGATATGGATTTTCATGAGAGGCAGTCTCCCGACTGACTTATGGAATGCCGATGGTTCTACCCGCCTTGACCAGCCCTTATGGGCAGTTGAGTATGGGGTCTTTCTACATCATTAAGAGTCGGGCATCGCTTCATAACTGAAATAATGTTGATGTGATGTAAAACCCATAAAAATAAGAATAACTAGGAATACCAGCAGGGCTGGCAAAATGGATTTCCGTATTTCCAGCTTGTCCAAAATCCTTAATGGACAAGTGAAATTTACTGCATTAACTATATAGACATTATACAGACAAGTACAGAAAAAGCCTTGGCATATTAAGGAACAAGCAAATCAAGATTAGATTTCACAATCCCTGTTACCATCTTATCATACTTGTTTTTTCCCTCTAAGTGAAAAATGATGCAATCAATTTACCTAGTCTTTACGAAAATAATTGCAGCACAAACGTACAACCCGTTCATGAATGATTCAAGTTACGTCAATAATGTGATGTATTACCCATACCTGCCATGGTAAAAAAAAGGTAATGAGCCCGGAATGCTAATGGGAAATAATTCCCAGAAAATAGGTTTGGAAAATAGGCCGGAATTGTTACATGTTTTTTGTTGTTTTCAGAAGCAATAGTGCAACACATAACTGTTTTTTTTTGCGTCATCAGTTTTTCTTGGGACAGAATGTGATCCGTTCATAACAATTGTTGTTGAGCATAATGTAATAGAAATAGAAATGATACATCATGAAATTTGTCACCTCTTGTAGTGATATGTTTTCATGTTGAATTTAACACTAATACTGGTTTCATCAACTTTAAAATTTTGAATTTAGACCTTACGACCCATACCATTTGGCATACAACTGATTGGCACAACTATCAGATCACTGAATCAATTTCAGAAATGTGTTTTTCCACAATCTGCCAGTACCTTCACCTTAAAAAAAGTGAACAGGTGACAACCTCATAGGAGCAAATTATCCTTTCATCATAGTTTTACAAGATATTATGGAATAAGGTGATAGCGTGGGTTCATTGCAAGACCATGAGTAAGTGCTTGACAAACATGAAGCACATACTATATAGTATTGCAATGAATCTTCAATATGCAGGTATCATGAATAAAAGAAGAGAGAGGGGGAAAAATACTGCTCATGTTATTGTTGTAGACATGCCTGTCATCACAACATGGTTTTCACTTTGTCATAGGTATGAGTGATCCTCGAAGCCTTGGCGAAAACATTTCATTGTTTTTTGATGGTTGAGGGGAGAGATGAACACATGTTATGTTCAGTCATTACCCTGGAAAATGTGTTTTTTGCTCTGGGAAGAATTCTGTATTTTAGGATGTTCCTTTTTATGAATACAAGCAATTGGCTAAACCCAAACAAAGATCATTATGAAAGACTACTCACAATATATTGGTTTTTAAGGAACTGATTTTTGTTGGAAAGTATGTTCATCTGGACCTGTCCAGGTTTAAAGACTTGAAAGAAGCTTTTTTTAAAAATTATTTTATATAAATAAAGACATCAAGGGATAATACATATATGGTTGAATGCAAAACTGTAGTTTTTTCGTTAATTTGTTTATTTTTGTTTTCCTATGATGATTTCTTCATGTTATATTTCTCGCTTGATAATCTGCCAGGGATTAATGAATAAACCAACAGATTAATACTGTCATACAGTTTATTACTATTAGCTCAATTGTGGTTGGAAAACTAATAAAACCTGAATTGCTCAAAAGAATTCATATTCATACATTATGTTGTTTACATCTTGAAAGTGAAGATCCCATCAAGTTGTTATAAAAATAACTTTGATAACACCTACGATATTTTGATGACGGATTGAATACCTGGTAACCCATTTCTCCATGATGCCTCACTTGCTTTACCGAATCTACTTCAGAAGGATTTAGAAACCATTGTGACAAAGAGGGTAATTTGCTCATCATGAGCAAATTACCCTCTATGTCACATTGGTTTCTACCTCATTTAAATTTGTAGTGTATATATATATTTTTTTTTCTAATGTCATTTCTTATCGTCAGCTCTTGCTTTCAATTTGGACCTCATACAAATATCCATAAGGGGGCAGGTACACCCTTACCTTGTCTTTAGATAATTTGCAGCAGGCAATTATTAGAATGTCGCAAGATCAACATCAGAAATGATTAAATGATTACTGAGCACATTGTAACAAAATGAGAACTGACTCAGTTTAAGCATACATGTATTCTCCTTCTGTATATGAAGTCTGTTGTAAGTGTGATACAAGTTTTTCGTCATGTGCGAACAGGTTATCTTGTACATGTCTTAATGTTTTTCAGTATTTGGTTCAACCTTGATTGATGGGTGAGAATTTGTTGAGTCAGTTTTTTGTGAGCTTTACTCATTCCTTTATGTATTATTTTTGTGAAATGTCCAAATTGAAAGTAATAGCAAAATGACACTTATGAACTAAGAAAAACGACAGTTCATATTTTTGATTCTGTGCATTCGGAGCAATTTATCAATTTATTACAATCCTTTCATGGGCTACAGTTTCATTTGAATGGGTATATAAGGGCAAGGGATAAGAGTGGTGACAAATAGATGAGTGGGTGGATTTCTGGCTAGATCATAAATCCCCCCTCCCCCCTGATAAAACAGCAATTCAATGCAAGACTACTGAGTAATGAGCTTAGTTTAAAGATCGATGGAAAAATGGAATAAATTAAAAGGGTTAAATGCAATGCTATAGTAAGTGCTCCAGGTTTGTGAAGCACTTGCTATAGTCTTATGTTTAACCTTTACACTATAGTGCTTGAACCAACTCCATCATAATCATGATGCTTAATGCAAACATGTTAGATCCAGGCCAGCCGCCAAGTAAATTGGTGGCTGGCCTGTGATCTAACCTGTTTGCTAGTCTGAGTATCTTTCCTCAATGATCTAGTCGTTACTTTACAAATTTATGTTGTAATTTATCGGTAGAAGACAATTTATTTTAATAAGTTGAAATCCCAGTCTGTGAGACTGGCTTTAACCCTTTACCAAACGCCAAATTTTCAACCGTCCCAAATTGAAAGAGTTTGCATACGACATTTCAAAATGTGAAGAAATTAAACAATAATGTTCCGATAGGGCAGAAAACATTGTGGGGAAAGGAGAAATTGCTCGTCTGGAACAATTTCTCCTTCTACCACAATGTTTTCCAGAGCCGTCTGCAACAAACTAGTCAAATTTTTCTAATGTTTGGTAATTGGTTAAGACTTTTTCCAATTCAATAAAGGGGGAGAACAGACATGTTCTCTATTCCTCTGCTGCAGATTACGTTATTCAAGCCGTTTATTGGTGATAAACCCCTTTTACGCTGACATGGCTTGTAATATTTATAATGCATGTATTTTATCATACTAGATATGCAGGTAGGCTCTTTTAAAACACTTACCTTTTAAGGTTTATGCAACTTACCATTTTCCCTGTAGATTAATGAGAGAAATTTACATAACGTGATTCACAAACAAGTTGTTTTTTTCTTGCATAGATATTACTTCCAAGGAAGAATCTCTTGCAAAATGTATTAAGTCCTAATTGAATTTTAATGATTGATTATTACAATCATGTCGTTGCCTCTTATAACATTTTCATCTTCTGTATTTGTAAAAGACATGGTTTTAATTTTTTTTCTTACACACCCACTCAAACACACATGTATGTAGTATGCGTTTCTAGAAACCGCTGTGATTAAAGGAGAAAATGCTCATTGCGGAACATTTTATTACTTTGTCAAACTGGATTTCTCTCAATTTATTACAATGAGAAGTTGATTGTCTTGATAATTATCATCTACTTTTCCCCCTATATGTTTTGTAAGTTTACCTAAGAAATAAAAGAAATTCATTACTCTATACCCACTTTGATTCCTATACACATTCATTGGTATTGAATTTGTCTTAACCAAATATTTTCTATAATTTGTCCTTTATTATCAATCAATTTGTCCTATATGAAAGTGCCTTAAATGTGTATCTATCAAGTAACGGGTTAAACTTTCTCCTATTCATAATCTTTTGGCAGATCTCAGTGGGGATATGACTAAACTAGACTCTACACTAATTTACATATTTAAGCCAATTAGGCGGTGTGGAAGTTTGTGACACACCTAACTTAAGATTTGCTGCAAATGACTTTTTAATGGTGAATGATGTGAAATTGTAAGTTGATTTTCATGTATTCTTTTTGTAAAACAATATGACCAGCTTTAGAATATGCACTCTTCTTCCTATATGGCCATGTATCGAACTTCCTATATGGCCATGTATCGAACTTCCTATATGGCCATGTATCGAAAGTCATGGCAGATGTTCAAGGCAATGCTATAGTAATTTCTTCACATATGTAAAGCACTAAAGTGTTTAAATCTTCATGAGAGGCAGTCTCCTGGTTGACTTTAAGAGTGCCAATGGTTCTATCAAGCTTGACAAGCCCTTATTGGCATTTAAGTATGGGGTTTTCCCCATTATTAACCCCTTACCAAACCCCAAATTTCCAAATTTTCGACTGTCCAAAATTGAAAGAGTTAGCAGACGACATTTCAAAATGTAAGGAAATTGACAAATAATCCTTTGATAGGGTAGAAAACATTGTGGGAAAAGGAGCAATTCCTCCTTTTCCCACAGTGTTTTCCAGTCGTCAGCAACAAAGTGGTTAAATGTTGTTATTGTTTGGTAATTGGTTAAGAGGTTGGTATCCCAACAACAGAGATAATATTAATTGGATACAAGACTCAATATTATTATTAAAAAGCGAGAAAAAAAAAATCATTCAAAAAAATCATTATTCACTTGCTGTATAGGCTTTCTTATCTTGCACCATCAATCATGTGCACCTTGGTAAAGGGTGAGAATTATACATGGCAGGTGATTTCTTTTGATGATAATTTCCATTGAACATAGGAAATCTCTTTTCAAATTTTGTTATAATCCTGTGTACACTACTCGATCACAACCTCATCGAGGGTTCAATGCAATATTACAGTAAGTGCTTCATGTTTGTTAAGCAGTTATTGATAGTATTGCATTGAACCCTCTTTATACAGGTAACCATATCAATGGTTCAATGCAAGACTATAGTTAGTGCTTCATAAACATGAATCACTTACAATAGTCTTGCATTAAACCCTCAATATACATGTCTGATGAAAGTATCAACTTTTATATCAATTGAATGAGATTCCTTAGCATATAACAGTTGAGCCTAATTGAAGCAGGTGATATTTGTAAGCCTTTTTATAAAACATAAAAGTTACAATCTCAACAACAAGGAGTTCATTTTTCCATCCTATGCTATTTACCTTAAATGGGGTCAAAGACTCTAGTCATGACAAAATGTGTTCGATCACCCTTTATACATTAGAAAGCTGTGATTACATCTCAATCAATTAACCTCACAGATTACTTGACAGAAATGTATTTGGGGACAACTATAAAGGAAAGGACCAATAGTGAATATATCTAAAAGTTGAACTGACATTTCAAAATATATTTATGAATACATCTTAGTCAGGTGAATGAATGGCCTATCAAACTGGTTGAAAACATTTTTCGCAAGTTGTCAATGAAATTGCCAAGGTAAGGGCTGGTGGAAGGCCTTTTTCATGTTATTGTCATAAAATTGCTGTAAACCCAGTATTGTGGACACTCATTAGAAACATCTCAACCATACAATTCATTAAATTCCCACTAGACAGGGTTTAGTGGAGAACTAAAGAAATGGGAGATGAAAATCTGTTTCTTATCTGCCCTCCTTGTCATGTTTGTGGCTGTAAGCGTGCCAATTTGGCCTGTCTAAAGGTTGAGAAACGGTCCAGTAAATAGCTAATTGAGTACTTGTTAGATTTCACCACTGATAACAAATGAAATTACTTTTACCTTCTACATTTATCGGATGATAAGACATCTTTAGTTAGTCTTTTTCACTGACCGAGCCTTATACAACCAAAGCTATAGTTGAAATGACTCATTAGAGTTATTCTGACATGTAAAATTTGAACAGAGGGTTTATTATGAATTCATCATGGTGTCAAAACAATACTTTGTTTGTGCTAGAAAACTTTAATGGGTAATTATGCATGGGCTTATCTATAATGAAATATATCATTCATGTGTTCAATGCAATACCAAAATAAGTGCTTTGTATTTGTGTACCACCTACTAAAGTCTCGATCTGAACCCTTTATATTCTGCATTATTTATTCATTTATAACATATGCATGTTGGTACAAATTGAAAAGGTCAGCATTATACTATTTTTGAGGAGGAATTCTTATCAAGGTTGATTGAAGAAATCATTGTGCTAAAGGCTTAATTGCTTATACTGTGCTAATTGTGTCCTCCATTTTCTGTAAAAACAGCATATTGCAAAAGTACATTGCATTTTGCACACTTAGTAATTGTTGCCTACTTTACCTGATACTTGTACTAGTATGAAATGATTAACATGGAATGACATGGACACAGTGTTTTGTTTGTAAAGGACATAATTATAAACAAATCTATGGCTTTGTGTGTTTGTAAAGGACATAATTATAAACAAATCTATGGCTTTGTGTGTTTGTAAAGGACATAATTATAAACAAATCTATGGCTTTGTGTGTTTGTAAAGGACATAATTATAAACAAATCTATGGCTTTGTGTATTAGTATTCATGGACTTTTGTTTCTCTATTTGCAGGAAAACATTTTACTTGAGGGTACATGTTAACATAAGCGATTTTAATTGAACACCATTAATAAAGAAAAAGGTATGTCTAGATTATTTACTTAATGGTTTCATTATTATTCGTAACAGGAAGGTGATTTGCGAAAGTAGGCAGGGGTTTGGGGGACCTCATCACTAGATTTATCATAAAATTGAGCCGGGGTTTCTGGTCAAAGGAGCCAGAAGAAATCTCTGGACCCCCGGCTCTGAATGAAACCTCTGAATTGATATTGATTCCCTTTTTCAAAGAAACAAACTCTTTTGTCATGAACCTGTTCTTGAATTTCATGAAAAAGTTCTGTGTTCATGAACTGCCATTTAACATTCATGAAGTTCTTGAATCGTTCACAGGGGTAATTTCATAGCTATCTGCTGTCGTTTTGTTATATACGAAGAGAAAGAGCGGGTTATAAAATAGAGGGAAAACCTCCCAACTGTCGGGAAAAAATCCATAATTCTATATGTTCCTATGCATGGATGTCGGGGGTCGCTGTTTGAATATGAATAAGCGGATTAGGCATGCTTGGATGCAGAAAATGATTGGTTCATATTTGAGTAATGTTATATGATGTGAATTTTAGCCTTATGCCTGTTTTATGCTGAATATTGCTCCCTGCTAACTCAGTAAGCTTTTTGTAAAGCTTTTTAACCCTTTCCCAAACAATAACAACATTTGACGACTTTGTTGCAGACGACTTTATAAAACATTGTGGGAAAAGGAAAAATTGCTTGTTACGATGTTTTCTGCCCTATCAGAAGATTATTTTCCAATTTCATCACGTTTTAAAATGTCGTCTGCAAACTCTTTCAATTTGGGACAGTCGAAAATTTGTCGTTTGGGAAAGGGTTAAAACCCATATATCACACATGATGGAATAATGACGGCATGCTTAACTGCAACAAGTCACAAACAACAATTTTTAAGTATGAAACTTTTTCACAATGTTATTGATAAATTGATATGGTATTCTTATGAGCATCTCCTCCTTTGTTTGATTATATTGGATTTAATGCCATGTAAAATAGGTGTTACAAGGCTTTCCCGTAATATACCAGAGTTCTGAATTGTCTTGCCAACTAGTCACTCTCACAAAAGCAGATTTTGAGGGACCCTTTTGGCTCGAATGGGGAACCGTGAATTCCAATTAGTCTGCCACTTAACGACTGGACCACACAGGACTCTTCTCATACTGTCAAAAGGGTTTTCTAAATCTTCTGTCCTTATCACAGATTGATTTATTATGCTGTGAGTTTGTTTTGTTTACTTTCAAACATTTTATTCAAAGGTCGAGGTATTGGAGTTGAATGTTAATTTTAATTCTTCTCTAAAGGGTTAACCTTATATTGTTCAAACTCATAAGAACTATGTTGTTGAGACAGCTTTAAAGGATCCTGGATCGAGGGTCCTTTGTGGCTTCTTACTTGGGAAGGGGGGTTCTGGGTTCAAGCCCCTTCAGTACAGTACCTCTGGTTTCATTGGAGTGTCCTGGTAGAACACGCTTCAGAGCCCTGCAAGAAAGACAGAACATGATTGAACAACTTTTTGAAATGGTGTAAAAATAAATAAACATATCTAGGATTTGTCATAATGGTATTTTAACCCTTATAGTGCTGGAACCGACTTCATGCTAATGCAAAAAAAGGTTAGATCAAGGCCGCGCCACAAAGTAAATAAGCCTAGCTGTTATCTAACCTGTTTGATACTCTTAAGCATCTTTCCTCATCAAAATTAAGCAGATATTAAAGGATTTGGAAAGCAGACGACACAAAAATCTGCTTTTAGAAAATTTCCAAGCATTCTAACTCTGCATGTCAAAGACTAGTATCTAAAGCTGTTATCAGGACCTCTTACTTTCATAATAACACTGCTGGCCATTATAAGTCTGAAATGAATAAACAATGGTTCCTCTTTAAAACATGAAACATGTGGTTTATTATGATTCTGACAATAATTGCCCCTGCCCTGGAATGAATGAATTATCAGAAGTCATAAAGGAATAATTGTTTCATTATTTTATTGGTATTATCAGTAATGTTTGCACAAACAGAGCCACCTTTGTGTCAAACAATCATTAGATGATTTTACCCATTGACCTCATTATATACAGTGAACCCTCGTTTATCCGGACACGTCCGTTCCCAACAAACTGTCCGGTTTACCGAATAATCCGGACTAATGAAGCAGAGCATGTACTTATTTACATTAAGACATAAACAGTCTGTATGAGCGGTGTATAGTTATAACCCTTTAGCAAACGCCAAATTGTCGACCGTTCCAAATTGAAAGAGTTTGCAGAAGACATCAAAACGTGATGAAATTCAAAGATAATCTTCTGATATGGCAGAAAACATTGTGAGAAAAGGAGAAATTGCTCGTCACGAGCAATTTCTCCTTTACCCACAATGTTTTCAAAAGTCGTCTGCAATAAACTGGTCCAATAATTCCGTTCTCTTACAATTTTGTTCGGATTGCGAGACATCCGGATAATCGGGGTCCGGATAAACGAGGGTTCACTGTACACTGTTGCTGAAAGTTAAAGGTGCTTGTCTACATATGATACACAATGAGAAATATTTATTGGAGGCAAAATTAGATCATTTTCAATTCTTTAAAGTGTGTATACAGTGAATATACATGTATTTTAATCTTAAAGGGTGACATCGCTTTTGAGATCTACTGCATATATAATAAACTGTACATACTTAAATAAGTTGACACTTCCTGAATTAGTTATGCTAGTTGTGCAGAAGCTTGAAGTTAAATAAACTCACTCTCAATGGCTGCTTCCTGGATTAGTTAATCAGTTCTTGCGCCGATTTGTGGGCAATTTTCAACTCACAGCTGACAGGGATCGAACCCAGCCGTCGTTCTACCACTGCACCACTGTCACCTCTATCAATGGTCTAAACGAGCAATCCTTTGTTTCCCCACTATATTTCTGTTCTATCAGAAGATTATTTTTCAATTTCATCACATTTTGAAATGTCGTCTGCAAACTCTCTCAATTTGGGACAGTAAAGAATTTGGCGTTTGGTAAAGCGTTAAAAACTGTTTAGAAATGGTTAAAATCAATGGATTTGTCTTGTCTATTAGCAGTGTTTATCTCCATGTTGTTTGCTGAACCAATCATTTGGATTCAGGCTAAATATGGAATAGATGAAATCAATATGTCTGTGGCTGTCATGAAAGCCTATAATTGTCTAATGTTATGGAGCCCGCTTTACATTTTTGTCTCAATTTCTTCCCTCCAATGACGTCCCCCCTATTAGATAGCATCTGAGTTTGTACAAATTCTCTCTCTTTGTTGGGGGGGGTGTCTCTAAAAAATCACACAAAAAATGAGAGGGTATTTTGGCAGCCAACCTTTTCTGTTTTTGTCAGTCAATGATGTGGTGTTTGCATCTTTTTTATTGTCTTTAATTATTTCTATATATATAATACGGAACTTGAAATCAGGAAGGCCCTGCAGGGTCCTGTGTGGCCCAGATGGCGGACTTAGATCTTGGTAATCTCAGGTTCGAGCCCATGGGGACATCTTTGTCTCAAAGAATTGTTTTGACTGTCCATGTTAATTGTACTTTTAGACTAGGGTGCATGTTCATATATCAAGTATGGGGGGAATTGGGTCACAATGCACACATAAATCTAGTATGGTATAATTAGTTTATGAGCATATTGGCAGAGGAATGTTTGCCCCTGCAGAGGAATGTAGTAATGTCCATGCTGACCATAAAGCACATTGTTGTGTTTGGACATGAAAGCATCTTTATCCAGTCGGTATCTTGTCTGTCAGAAATGGTTATCTGAGTAATGACAGAACTTATCTTCACCAGGTTGAAGAGTGACCAACGGTCAGACATTGTTATTTGACCCTAGTCTTTCCCTTTAATCCATTATCAAACATTAACAACATTTCACCAGTTTGTTACAGACTACTCTGGAAAACATTGTGGGAAAAGGAGGAATTGCTTTTAACGGATTAACGAGCAATTTCTCTTTTTTTTCCTCAATGTTTTCTGCCCTATCAGAAGAGTATCAATTTCATCACATTTTGAAATGTCGTCTGCAAACTCTTTTAATTTGGGACAGTCAAACATTTTGCTTTTGATAAAGGGTTGAAAGCAGAAGACTGGCAATTATTGAGTGTGAAAATGTTTTATTTGGTAGAGGTAAAAGGGGCCAAAGGGAAAATACCTTGTTAAAAACAGCCTTTCTTTATACTTCTTTGACTATGTTTTTCATATGCTTTAAGAAAGTCATAAGGGTCATTTCAATATCATTAATTTGGGATCTCAATGGTTTTTCCTTTGACCTTTAATTGGGCTCTCAATGATTTTCTGAGGCTTCACAAATCTTCTGGTATGTAAAGGGTCGTATAATGATGTTACCCTGGGTCTCAGGTTTCTAAGTGATATAGATGACTCCTGGTAATGAAGAATGGGAACCGGTGAGATAGGAACGGTAAACAAGATGTCTTAAATTGTATCTGTCACCTGAGCATGATTAGTTTGGTTGAGAAGAACATCCCTTCAAGCTTGCCTACCCTTTGAGTTGAGAAGAACATCCCTTCAAGCTTGCCTACCCTTTGAGTTGAGAAGAACATCCCTTCAAGCTTGCCTACCCTTTGAGTTGAGAAGAACATCCCTTCAAGCTTGCCTATCTGCAACAAAGTAGTTAAATGTCATTATTGTTCAGTAATGGGTTAAGAGGGGTATTTTACTGGCTAATTAACATATTAATCTCTTACCTCTGCGTTGTGAGCACTCATTGGAATCATCTTACAGAGGTTCTGTGTGGCCCTGTGGTTAAATGTGGTGGACTTTGACTTTGGGGGTCCGGAGTTCAAGCCCAACCAACACCTCTGGTTTCGTTTGAGTGTTCATTTCTGGTATCAATTCCACTACGTCACCAGGACCAGGGGTGATGAAACCCGGTATTTATTTACTTGTCCATAAATGCCAGTTCTTATTTTGAACTTGACCAAATAACAGTTATATGTATATAGTAAATTTCAGTAGAAATGCACTTGTCCATTAAGACTTTGGACATGTGGCCATTACAAACAATTTATTTTGCCAACCCTGAGGAACTTGTTCAATTAATATATTTTTTTTAATTTCATTTTGATTTATCACAGAGGTTGGTTGTTATAGAAGTCACAGTGTAAACCAGGTTTGAAAAAGTGGGTTATGATAATGTATGGCTTTTAACCTCAGTAAATTGGGTAAACAATTAAGGATTTATAAAAACAATAAGGGTAGAAAAAAGTTGATGGTAATGTAAATAATGTAGGGTTTCTAACATCAGTAAATTTGGTAAACAACGGATTAATAAAAACAATGAGGGTAGAAAAAAAAATTATGGCAAAATGAGGTTAATTTATTACCTAGAAATAGTTTGTTTCCTCCCAGGCATAATTACCAGGAAATGTCTCTATTAAATGGGACAGAGCACAACAGGTGATGGGTGATAAGCCAGATTTCTCCAACATTAACCCTTATAGTGCTGGAACCGACTTCATGCTCATGCAAACAGGTTAGATTTAGGCCAGCTGCCAATTACTTGGCGGCTGGCCTGTGATCTAACCTGTTTGCTACTCTGCTTATTTTTCCTCATCTAAGCAGATAATGTAATGTTTTGGCAAACAGACGAAACAAAAATCTATTTTCAGACAATTATTCAGAATTCTAAGGGTTGACACATACCCTGATGTTTGATGCCTTGACCATTCAAAATTGAAGGCATCAAACAACAATAAAACAAGGACAAACATTTATTTTGTCTAAAGTATTGATTAAGTTATATCATTGTGACAATGTTTAGATTGGAATTTTTCCTTTTGTTACAGCATTTTCTAAAGTCTTTCGCAAATACTATACAAGGAGGGTATTCCAAATACAAAGTTTCAAAATTATTTTAGCATGGTACATGACAATCTAAGAGTTCAAATTCATTTAGTTACATTTGCATGCTAGAACTGAATGACACAGAATTTGCATTAAAACCCTTTCAATCTGGAATTGTGAAATTAAGAAAAAATTTATTATGGTCAATGACAATATACCCTTACCAATTGGTCAAAACTTGGTTAAAAGGCTCTAAAAACATTTATTGGCCAAACACAACAAGGCTGTTCTTCCATTTCTCTGTTTATTATTTTCTCCAGGGAAAAGTAATAGGTGTAATAATTGTTTAGGTTTGCCATTGTTTTATCAGCAGAAAAATGTTTTTATGTCTTGTTCTTTGTTTATCCTTCTCCTTGGCATTGGCGGCTTTAAAAACCTTTGCAATAAACATTGAATATTTCATAAAAACATCATTGGTTTTGTATACTATCAGCAATTCCTATGTAAGAATTGTTGCAACGTTTATGTATAATGGACATATCTATAATGCATTTTGTTAATTAATAAGTGAGTTTAGTGTTTTTGTTGCATATTGAGTTGAGAAGGGGTAATGATAATGATTGTTATCTTAATGTTCTGCCAATTGAGAGATTTCTTTTGTTCTGGGGATATTTTATGTCTCTCATGTGACTGACCACTGTAAAAGAAACCCCTAAGTAAAGTTTGGGATGTTGTTTAAAGAGGGTTCAATGCATGAAGCACTTACTATATATAGTCTTGCATTGAACCATCAAATTATAGGTGAGATTTTGATTGGTTGATCTGTCACAAAGATTAGGGAGTAGTAGTATATCTTGTAGTCTTCTATGTGGTATTATTTGAAAACCAATTAAGGCTTAAAGCCATACTATCACTCATGTACACTAAAATTGTGTAAGTTCAACAACAATTGACAATTCACTTAAAAGTACTTTAAATCGCTTTTACAAAAGAACTCGGACGCTAACACGTTCTCATGATGCTTTTAAAAGGGTATATATGAAAAGGTTTGTTCACAATAATGGCGATAAAAAAGGTCAGCCAAGAAACGTCGAGAACCAATGAAATTTTGTCATTGGTCCAAATTTTAAAGCAACAGCAATGGACAAATTCTAAGTATGGAAAATATCATATTCTTTGTGTTATAAAGAACGAAAAGAATGACAGTTAAAGGATTTGCTTGTTTAGAGAAATTTAGGGAGGTAATAGGTTATAGAAATCAGGAAACAGAAAATTAAAGTTTCTGGACGTCATGCAATAGAAATATATACATTTAAAATGTGCATTTGGCGTATAGTATTCAGCTATGCTCAGCACAAATATTCATAGAAATAAAGTAACAGAAATCGCTCTATAAATGTAGATAATGATGGAAAAAACCACGGTATCACTAACTGGATGATACATCCACTGTATAGTAATTAGTTACCCGTATACCCTGTTGTTCTTTCTGTGTAAGTTCTACATGGCCAACCGTATGTCATTCCGGCTAATTCAACGTAAAAACTTCATTGCAAGATCATGGATGTTTGCTTTAAGTGTATTCTGAGTATCACAGGCCAGCTAGGTGTCTATAGCTTGACATATATGTAAGCTTTATCTAGATAATGTAGCCTTGTCACCTGATTTGTATAGAATAAAAAATACGCCTAAAGTTAGCTAGTATTTAATTGTTGTCTATGTTGAAAAATTAAATGTGTATTCCTTTACTTTCGTAAGTTCATCACATGTGATAACAGAAGTTGGAGGGGCCTTCGTCAGGCCACCCTGGGTAATTTATCCCATTACCAAACAATGATGACATGTAACTTATTTGTTGCAGACAACTTGGAAAACATGGTGGGAAAAAGAGAAATTGCTCTTTATGAGCAATTTCTTCTTTTCCCACAATGTTTTCTGCCCAAGATTATTTTTCAATTTCATCACATTGTGGAATGTCGTCTGCAAATTTTTTGAATTTGGGATGATCGAAAATTTGGCGTTTGGTAAAGGGTTAATGGCTAGGAGGTGGGGGTGTATGGACGCCCAGAAGGGTCATTGTGGGTGTTATTATTGCCTGGAATCTTTATTGTACCAGAGTCTGTTCTATTTCACCTTTTGATGACAGGTGGAAAATGAACATGTGCCAATCATCTGCCCTCATCTTCTTATTCAACTAATTATCTGGTTTTGAATTTTGTGGGTGATCTAAATTGAAAGGAACGGTTGAGTACAATTATGAAGATAGAAAAGAATTAATGAAAGGGGATTGTAGGAAGACATCTACGACAACCGAAGAAATTGCTTGTTTTGAGCATATTTTCTTTTTATCACCATGATTTACTAATGTCCCTATCATTATGTAGGTACTTTATGGATTAATCAATGTCTTGTTTGATTAACTTGTTTAGTTCATCTCAGAATGTTGAAATGAAAATCTTGCAGAAACCATTTTTATTTAGGATATATAGCTTCTATGTGATTGTATGAACTTACATTACTCTGGAAGTTCTGTAATGAGGTAAATGGCCAGTAAGAAAAAGGGAACAAGTCGGATTGATGGACTTGTCAGGTCTCAGGAAATGTACACTAACTGATTATCTCTACCGTAGCCGTGTAATTAATTTTGTTAATTGAACTAGCTTGTCACAGGTCTGTTTGTATTCAAGCTTTGTCGAACCCTCCTGATGAGGGTACCATATATTTTCTGTCATTGAAAGATGGTTGTTCACAGACCCTCAAGTCGAATGTGTTTTAATTTTGATGACATTTTTCTTTTCTCTATTTCAGAGAACAAAGATGAGATCAGTTTTGTTCACCACCCTGCTATATGTTTGGATATCGATAGTTCAGTGCAACAGTAAGTGTTGTTGACAAAAAGATTTGGCATCACAACATAACTGACATAAGGTTGATGTAATGTAAATTTGAAAACCCTATATAAATGAATGTTCTGCAGATGTTGTCAACTCCTTTACTATGTCACTTGGGTGTATCTGATACAAAAGAGGTTAGATTCCTCCTGATGCTCAGTCAATACCATCCACCTAACTTGTCAATCTGTGTAATCATTGCTGGATCATGTAGATTTTAATTAAGCAGATTTTTCCTGCCAGATATAGGAATATTGATAAGGGGCGTATAGGTGTCTTTTTTACACAGTTTTCTAAAAACTATTAGACAACTCCTATGTTGTGGGCCTTGCCTTATTGATTTTTAGCCATGCATCTCAATTTAACTAAATCATTGATGACACAATACAGAAGCCATTTAAATAAGCAGTTAATTTATTTTACAGGACTGAAGCCTCCCTCTATTACACATCCGAATGGTAATAAATGGTACGACAGCGTCGTTAAAAGACCATCTGAAAATGAGATAGTCAAATGCTTTGCCACGGGAAACCCTCGACCAACGTAAGTACTTTCAATTTTGATATGTGATTTGTTAAGGTACTTGTTCTGTACACAGAAGAGACAATTCGAAAGGCAAAATAAAATGTTGATGAAACAATATTGATTTTTTTGTACTGTTGTTTGATATACAATTACAAGTAGCTATTGAAAAAACAATTAATTTGTGAAGTGTCTATTTATGTTAGTATGTACAGTTTATATATAATAGATCTCAAAAGCGCTGTCATGCATATGGATCAAATTACATGTTAATTCACTGTGTACTCTTTTGAAAAATTAAAAACGTTAAAGAGGTTTTAATTTTGCTTCCAATGACTATTCTTCAGTGCCCACCATACAACAGTTCAACAGTTCAACAGTACAACAGTCCAACAGCTGTTGTAGAGTTTTAAAAAAGTAAAAAAAAAAATAACTTCCGAATTTCCTCAAATCTGAAGAAGCACCTTTAACCAACCACATTACAGAGAACAGAAATGAAATTGAATTAACCCTTTTTCAAACAATAACTACATTTGACCACTTTGTTGCAGACGACTTTAGAAAACATTGAGAGAAAAAGGAGAACTTGCTCGAAACGAGCAATTTTTCCCTTTCCTTCAATGTTTTCTTCCCTATCAGAAGATTATTTTCCAATTTCATCACATTTTGAAATGTCGTTTGCAAACTCTTTCAATTTGGGACAGTCCAAAATTTGGTGTTTGGGAAAGGGATAAAAGGCAACCAACAGCTTATAGGGTTTGGCTCTAATCCATTACTGATATACATTATCACTTGGAACATGTTATTTTTCCATGCGTTAGAACTTGTCTTCTACTCCTGGAATTTTTTAACTCATAAATTTGATGAACAAGTCAATAAACCTTAAATTCAAAAGTCGGAGACAGTGGTCCAGGAGTAGAGCTTGGGCTTTTGGACACAAGGGTTGTGGGTTCGAATCCCCTGAGTAGCGGGATCTGCCTTGCCACCTTTCATTAATCCACGTTTGGCACGAGTACTGGTTATTTATCCAGGAAGCAGAATGAAGAGTGGTTTATCTAAGTTGTAAGAACATGTTTCACAATTGAATTAAAATAAACAAGATTACAATTTCAACCCCACCCCTCCATAAAAACAATAACAACAGAGAAACCCCAAATAATTTAATTTCAAATTTCAGATATGAATGGACTAGAAATGGTGTGAAGGTGATATCCGTAGCAGATGAGATAAAGTTTGATGAGGTGACGGGAGACTTGACCCTCGGTTCCCAGTTTCCCTCCAAGATGAATGGCTTCTATCAGTGCAAGGCCAGTAATAGTGAAGGAACCAGCATGACACCGCTTCTGTACATCGCTAAAGCAGGTGGGTTTCTCTTAATAGGGCATCCAGTTAAAAGCATACTAGCGCTCAGATAAATTGCAAAACTTGGTAATATGAGTTATATATTATGATAGAATATGTTGAAACATAGCGAAAAACCACAGGATCATGACAATATAACGCCTGCACTATTCATTATCTATTTTTCAAAGTGCTATTTCTACAAATTTGGTGCCCACCAATTTAACTTAATTGTTTACATTCGAGTTACATCTAAAATAGCAAGGAGTGTTAATCTGGTTAGAAAAATCATGTGAAACACATAAAGCTTTGTCATTTATCCAATATTAACATTGTGAACATTCAAAATAGAGAAATTCTTAGGTTTTATTGGTTCCCAATATTTTTCGGCTGACCTTGTTACATCGCTAATTGTAAACAAACCTCAAAACATTACACTCTTTTTAAAAGCACCATGTGAACCTGTTACAGTCTAAGTTCCTCTTTAAAAGGGAATTAAAAGTACTTTTAAGTTATTTTTTAATTATTCTAAAACTTTCACAATTTAAGTGTAAATGATTGCAAGTATGGCTTTAAGGGTGTATACCAAAGCTGTCTACAGGACCAGTAATTTGTACAATCTATGGGTCCCACACAACTAAACTGGACCTGAACATGTCATGTTGTCAATTCTTTCATATTGTAAGATAAGGATTATGAATTTCCTAATGGGGGATAAAGCAAATAAGTAACAATATCATTCCTTCTACAATCTGTTGTTGAATTTATGTGGAAAAGTCAGATTTCACATGAATCTTCTTCAATTTCTTGTGGTTACCAGGATTACCAAGGCTATTAAGGGGGCCTCCGTGGCCTAGTGGTTAGAGTACAGAACTTGAAATCACATGGCCCCTCTCCGCGTGGGTTCAAATCCTGAGAGGGATATGGATTTTCATGAGAGGCAGTCTCCCGACTGACTTACGGAATGCCGATGGTTCTACCCGCCTTGACCAGCCCTTGTGGGCAGTTGAGTATGGGGTCTTCCTCCATCATTAAGAGTCGGGCATCGCTACATAACTGAAATAATGTTGATGTGATGTAAAACCCATATAAAATAAAAATAAATAAAAGGCTATTAAGTTACTGGCCCTACAGGCAAAACAGGTGGTCAAGGACCTGAGGACTCGAATGAATATCTGATCCTGCCACTGTTTGAAAAGGAATTTTGAACTAGTTTGGGGCCTCAGTTGCCTAGTGGTTAGAGCATAGAAGTTTTAATCACATTGTCTCTATCTGCGTATGTCCAGATCTGTTGGCATCAGTATTTGGATTTTAATTAGATGTTTCAACTCTGCTGGACTGACACTTATTGACTGTTAAGTAATGGAGTTTCCTGAATCTATGATGAGATAAGAGATCACATAAAATATGCCTATCACATAAAATGTGCCTATCACATAAAATGTACCTATCACATAAAATGTACCTATCACATAAAATGTGCCTTTCACATAAAACATGCCTATGACATAAAATATGCCTATCACATAAAACGTACCTATCACATAAAATATGCTAATTACGCTGCTTTTCAGTTGCGGATACGTTTAGATCTGATGTTGGTGGTAATGAAGATATTGAAGCCTACACGACTGCATACAAATTGCTGACGTGTAGTGGTATCCCCAACAGCATCCCAGCACACAAGTTTAAGTGGAAGCGCAAGAAGACTGGTGGTCCAGTCAATGGGGTATGTACTTGTTTGTTTTGTTTTTTTTACTTTACTTTAACCCATTAACAAACAATAACTACATTTGACCGCTTTGTTGCGACGACTCTGAAAAACATTGTGGGAAAAGGAGAAACTGCTCATAATTAAGCAATTTCTTCTTTTCCCACAACGTTTTCCACTCTATCAGAAGATTATTTGTCAATTTTGTCACATTTTGAAATGTTGTCTGACAGCTCTTTCAATTTGAGACAGCTAAAAATTTTGTGTTTGTTAAAGGGTTAACAGTGGTTCTCCGTGGCTTGATGGTTGGTGTACAGCAATTGAAGATACACGGCCCCTCTCAGCTTAGGTTAAGACTTACTTATTTTACATTGATTGTTACAGAAGCTTCAAATCTCTCATATTTAGATTAAATCTCTCTTGTTGTTTGCTTCAAGTTACTGGGTACTTAACCAGTATTTGAGCCGACTTGTGGGCTAGTTCAAGCATTTTCAACTCGGCTCTCATGGGGATAAAAACCCGGAAACCTGGGTTATAGAGGCCGATGGCCTACTATTGCACCCAAATCCTGATGACTGCATTTGGATTTTCATAAGATGTAGACTCCTGACTGATTTACAGAATGCCTATGGCTCTGCCCTCTGCTTGACCTGTCCTTATGGACAGTTGAGTATAGTCTTCCTCAATCATTAAGCATCTGGCATTGGATCAAAACTGAAATGTTGAAGCGATATTTAACCCAAGCAAGGGTCTCAAACTCTAGACTTTGTATTCCTTGTAAAATAAAACCCCAGCTGGCTGGCCTGGATCTAACTTGTTTGCATAAGCATGAAATTGTTTCCAGCACTATAGGGGTTAAGTTCCTTGAATAACACTGTTATGGGTTGTTGCATGAATGAGATACAATCATATGATCATAATGTATTTGTTTCATTATCTAACATATCCAATTAACAATTTTGTTTCCATTTTTCAGGTAGAACCTCTTGCAACACAGGTGGAGGAGAATGAAAGACTCGTCATCGATACTAAAGGTGTGTTGATTTACTACCACCTTTTTGATTGGCTTTAATTAACCCTTTTCCAACCAATAACAACATTACGAGCTATTTCTCCTTTTCCAACATTGTTTTCTGCCCTATCAGAAGATTGTTTTTCAATTTCTTCACATTTTGAAATGTTGTCTTCAAACTCTTTCAATTTGGGAGGGTCGAAAATTTGGTGTCTGGGAAAGGTAAATTTGCAGCACAATTGGTTTGTTTGGATGGATTATCGCAATTTGTATCTGGTGGTACAGTTGCAGACTTTCAAATTGCAATTTTAAATTGCATCAGCATCGAAAAATTGCAAAATCTCAGCCTATTCCACAAGTTCAAAACTGGAACTTGTTTTATATGCGATAAATGAAAACCCTTATCAACAAACCAATTAGTAAATTTTTTAATGAATGCCTCTCTATTTTTAATTATCTAGGTAACCTTCATATTCTCTGGGTGGAAGAAGATGATGCACAGGTATATACATGCGGCTACCACAACAGTGTCGTCAACACAGACATGTGGAGTGTAAAGACAACAACATTGAGTGTGATAAAATGTAAGTTACAAATACCGACAGCATAACATTTGGGATTGAAATTTGGCATTGATTAGTGTACAATTTGCTTGTTTTCGTAGTTCTCTAAGTGTTGCATATCTTGTTAATCTTCTGATGGGGTAGAAAACATTGTTGGAAAAGGAGAAATGGTTTGTTTAGAGCAATTTCTCCGTTTCCCACAATGTTTTCCAGAGTCGTCTGCAACAGACTGGTAAAATGTCGTTATTGTTTGGTAATGGGTTAAAGGTTTCTTTTCAATCTTTATAATTGTACTCAACAGTTCCTTTCAAAAGATTCTTACCAAGGTAATTAGTTAATGCCAATGTTTTTGTGTTTTTTCCCAGCTACTCCCATGGTGAGGTATCCATCCCTTGAGTTCTCGGAGCCCGATCTAAAAGTAATGGCGGGATCAAAGGCCGTACTGTCCTGCATCTTCTCCTACTACAGCAGGTAAGACTCAGACAGATTCTGATGATAGGCTTTTTCAATAAAACTTTTAAATACTTATTGTCTTAAAAGCATACTTGCGCTCAGAAAAACTACAAAACTGGGTAAAATGAGTTATAAATTATGATAGAATATGTTGAAACATAATGAAATATCACAGGATCATACAATATAACACCTGCACTACTTATTATCTATTTTTCAAAGTGCTATTTTCATAAATTTGGTACCCACCAATTTAACTTCATTGTTTACATTCGAGTAACAGCTAAAATAGCAAGAAACGCATGGAATAACAAGTGGCGTTCACACGGTAAGAAAACTCACGTAACACACATACAAATACTGTCATTCATCAAATACCAACAACGTGGACATTCAAAATTGAGAATTTCTCGGGTTTCATTGGTTCCCGACGTTTCTTGGCTGACCTTGTTTTTTCACCAATTGTAAACAAACCTTATAATATTCACTCTTTTTAAAGCATCACGGTAACCTGTTACTGTCACAGTCCCACTGTAAAAGGGAATTTAAATGTCAATTTAATGTCGATTGTTCTAGAACTTTACAATTTAGGTGTATATGAGCGCAAGTATGGCTTTAAAAGAGAATAGCGTTTTGAATGCTATTGTGTAAAGGGAACGAAAAACATTGAGGCTGAAGCATAATCTGACATTAACCATATAACACATGCACTTGACGAATCATGACGTCATAAGAACTACATGACGTCATTTTTACATCATTCTCTACTTATTTTTTGCCTTTTTCTC
Source organism: Cerastoderma edule (assembly GCA_947846245.1). Lineage (NCBI taxonomy): Eukaryota > Metazoa > Mollusca > Bivalvia > Cardiida > Cardiidae > Cerastoderma > Cerastoderma edule. The sequence continues at coordinate 22,663,405 of OX401420.1, forward strand.
GTGTTTTACTTACATCTTGTTTGTTTGAAAGAATTTATAAAGGTAACATGATAAATAGAATAGATGGTTGGTGTCTTTGAATGGGAGAAGTTATCGGACTCCGCTTCAGATTATTATCCGTTTCGCCTTCGGTTGTTAAAAACCGCCATCTGTAGCATCAGTGTCAAGATAGTTTTGAATGAAAGGTTTTTTTACTTGAAGCAGACGACTTGAGAAAAGCTTTGTAAATATGTGAAAAACCTTTCAGTTCTGCTGTTGTGATATGTGAATAGATTGAAAAAGCATTTTGACAAAAAGCATTTTGACAAAAGGAGAAATTGCTTGTGACAAGCAATTTCTTTTGCTTCAATGCTTTTTGAATGTCGTATTTGTATGCCCATATTCTTTCATAAGAGACCAGATCTTTAAGTTTGACTGTTCTCTTTGTTTTGGAGTCCTGCCTGGCTCTGTGGTTAATATGTAGGATTTGTGACACAGAGGTTCTGGGTTCAATCCACACCAGTGTCAGTGGGATGTTTTAGGCAAGATGGTGCAGAGCGTCTTGTAGTGGTGGAATCCAGGAAAAACATGAAATAACTGAGGAGCTGTTGACATCGTATCTATGTACAGTGGTGTCTCGTTAATCCGAACACGTCCGTTCCCAACAAAATGTCCGGATTACCGAATCATCCGGACTGATGAAGCAGAGCATATTCTTTTACACATCAAGACATAAACGGTCGTATGCACATGTATACTTATAACCCTTTAGCAAACGGCAAATTGTCGACCGTCCCAAATTGAAAGAGTTTGCAGACGACATTTCAAAATGTGATGAAATTCAAAAACAATCTTCTGATATGGCAGAAAGCATTGTGGGAAAAGGAGAAATTGCTTGTGACGAGCAATTTCTCCTTTACCCACAATATTTTCAAAGGTGGTCTGCAACAAACTGGTAAAACAATTCCGTTCCCTTACAATTTCATTTGGATTGCGAGACATCCGAATTATTGGGGTCCGGATAAACGAGGCTTCACTTTACATAAATCTCTTTCTTTTATTGCAGTGGGGAGGGAATGAAGGTTACTTGGACGAAAGGTTCCAGGATATTGAAGGAGAGTAACAATGATTTTACCTACGTCATCGATGTGACCCAGATATCCGATCAGGACAACTACATGTGTACAGGAATCGTGGGTGATAGAGAGTTACAGGCAACTGTCACATTAAACATTACGTGTAAGTGGAGAAAATTGTCAAACCTTTCTTTAACCTTTAGGCATTTTATCCCACCTGCATTGATAGACTTGCCAATCCCTATGATAGAAGGACAAAGTTGTTTTTACTGAGCAATTTATTCATTCCTAAGAGTAATGTCTTATCAATATCGGTTAATTTGCTTTACATGTATACATATGTTGTATGCAGTCTCTCTCTTTTTATTAACCCAAGTCTTTCAAGCTTAAATATCTTAGCCAAGGTTAATAAAATGAAATACTTTAGCCATGTGAAAACGTTCTCAAAATGTTAACAAATGTTTGCCTAAAGTATTGAGATCAATTACAGTACCTATATATTCAAGACCCAGTACTTCAATGTTATAGTACTTAGAATTGTGAAACATTAACCCTTTCCCAAACAATAATGACATTTGACCACTTTGTTGCAGATGACTTAAGAAAACATTGTGGGAAAAGGAGAAATTGCTCGTAACGAGCAATTTTTGCTTTTCCCACAATGTTTTCTGCCCTATCAGAAGATTAATTTCATCACATTTTGAAATGTTGTCTGCAAACTCTTTCAATTTGGGACAGTTGAACATTAAAATTTTGTTGTTTGGGAAAGGGTTAAACAGATTAATACTGTTTTAGTTTTGTGTTCTGTATTAATCTTTAAAGCCAACCTCAATATCTTTTTCTTTCAGCGCCTCCCCTTTTTGTTAAGAACAAGTCCCCTGCACCAATTTCCGTTGTAAAGAACGCTGATGCAGTCTTCTATTGCGAGACCACATCTCATGACGCGCATGCTAGCGCCCCTTCATGGTTCAAGAATGGCAACCCTATTATAGGTAAGTACCTGTCTTTATATTGTATTTTATCAAAGAGCAATTTGATTTTAACCCTTTCCCAAACAACAAACTTTCAACTGTCCCAAATTGAAAGAGTTTGCAGACGACATATCAAAATGTGATGGAATTGGAAAATAATCTTCTGATAGGGCAGAAAACATTGTGGGAAAAGGAAAAAATGCTTGTTACAAGCAATTTCTCCTTTTCCCACAATGTTTTCTATAGTCGTCTGCAACAAAGTGGTCAAAAGTCATTATTGTTTGGGAAAGGGTTAATATTGTATTTTATCAAAGAGCAATTTGATTTTAATTAGAGCTAGTCTCACAACTAACATTTGGAATGCCAATGGTACTGCCAGCCTTTGCCAGTCCTCATGGGCGGTATAGTATGGGCGGGCTTCCTTCATTATTTGAATATTGTAACTTTACTGAAATAATGTCTTTGCAATGTAAAAACCCATGGAAATATAATATATCAAAGAGCATCGATCAAAATACATCCTCAGGAGAAGACTCCGATACCATTGTGATAAAAGGAGAAAATGTTTGTGACAAGCAATTTCTCCCTTTAAGTCACAGTGGTTGTCTTTCCAAAGCCATTCAAGGGAATTGGTTAACATGTTCCCCTATGAACAAAAATGTTTCCACAAGCTTTCCTCACACAAATGGATGGGTCCAGTGTGGCCCTGTGTTAACCCTTTACCAAACAATAACAACATTTGACCAGTTTGTTGCAGACGACTCTGAAAGCACTGATGGAAAAGGAGAAATTGCTCTCAATGAGCAATTTCTCCTTTTCCCACAATGTTTTTTGCCCTATCAGAAGATTATTTATCAATTTCAATACATTTTGAAATGTCATCTGCAAACCCTTTCAATTTGGGACAGTCGAAAATTTGGTGTGTGGCCCAGTGTTAGGGTGAAGGACTTGTGACACAGGTATTCCAGATTCAATCCTCCCTAGCAGTGGGTTTTTGTGGGAGTGTCCTTGGGCAAAACACTGCAGGGCTTGCCCTGCCTGGTACTGGTGAAATCCAGGAAAGCTGTTCACTGACTGAAATACTGTCTGTGCAGCATTAAACATGACAATTTGGTCATGCGTGGCCCAATGGTTATGGTTGCAGACTTGGAACTCAGGGGGACCCATGTTCGAACCCAACTGACACCACTGGTTTTGTAGGAGTTCCCTTTGGCAAATCACTTCATAGCACAAACCTCGTACTGATGTATCCAGGAAAGCTGTAAAATTGTTGATACAGCGTTAAACTCCATACGAACAAACACATAGCAGTCTATGTTTAACATGGAAATAACAAGTATAATGATCGTAACCAGAAACCTTACTTGGTTTTGGAATACAGCATGTTGAGTTAAGCATGGTTTGACGATACTTTGTTCCTCCTGTACAGGATGTCCCCCGATGACGTGGGAATGTGCGGAGAAGATGGGAGATGGTTCCCCGCAGTGTATACCCGAAAGTGCAAGGTGTAACCAGTTCCCAGACTGCGGGGGGTCCGATGCAAGTGATGAGAAGGAATGTCCTGGTACAGGTATGTACAGATGTACTGCAGGATGTACTCTCTATAAATACTTGTGTGGATGACCCCAGGGTCTTGGGTGTGAGTCCCACAGAAACCTTTGTTTTCGTGGGAGTGGCCTTACGCAATTCACTTCAGAGCCCGTGGTGGAGACTGGAAAGTTGTAACAAAACTGTGTCAACTCTTATAGTGCTATTTCTATGCTTATGCAAACATAATATCATCACAAGAAAATAATGCTTGATATTATTCATAAACTACGTCGGCATATAGTGACATGCATAGCGTAAAGAATTTTAGAACACAACGCCGTAAAGTAACTTCTTTCTAGAACGGAAGTGTAACCAGGGTAAGCCAAATAAATTATGCAAATTATTTCTATTTTTAGATTGAAAACTTAACTCTGTTAATATTTTGGGTTTCCAATATTTCGAAGCATCAGTATCGAGTGACGTTGTCGGACCCACGCATTTTCGTACTAATCTGCCAACTTATGATCGGAAAACAATTTCTTTAGTTTATGAATATTTTCTAAACAATAAGCTAGACGATTTTCATTGAATAGGGGCGCCTTAGCGCGCATACGGATATGAAACAGGGGCGCTTTTTCAAAAATGGGGGCGAATCGCGCGATCGCGCGGCCTAGAATAAACACTGGTTCAATGCAAGACTATAGTAAGTGCTTCACAAACATGAAGCACATACTATAGTCTAACAATTACCCCTTGATGTATACATATTTGTTTCCCCGACAGTTTCGTGTGCGGAAGGATTTGTGGATTGTTACGGGAAGTGTATCCCGTCTAGCCAAGAGTGTAAGGAGAAGGTGTGTTACTATCCTGACTTCCTGTGCGCCAACAAGGAATCATGTCTACCATCATCCATGGTCTGTAACCCAAACTCAAACTGCTCCGACTTATCCGACGAAGTGGACTGTCGTAAGTGCTTTTCTTCATTACATAATCCATGAGGAGTTTTGTATCGGGTTCGAATTGAAAGGAACAGCAGACGTCATTAATGGCAAGAAATAAATGCCTTTTTTTTTTACCCTTTACCAAAATTCTCGACTGTCCCAAATTGAAAGAGATCGCAGACAACATTGCAAAATATGATGAAATTTGAAAATAATCTTATGACACAGAAAACATTGTGGGAAAAGGAAAATTGCTCATTATGAGCAATTTCTCCTTTCCCCACAATGTTTTCCAGCATCTTCTGCAACAAAGTGGTTAAATCTCGTTATTGTTTGGTAATGGGTGAATGGTATATGAGTGAAACCATTGTGATTAAAGAATAAATGGAGGACATTGATTCTGGGGTAGAGCGTAGGCATCAGGACACAATGGTTGGGGGTTTGAATCCCTTAAGGAATGTGATCTACCTTTGAAACCTTTAATTAATTCACATTTGGCTGGAGTACTGGTTATTTATCCAGGAAGCAGAATGGAGAGAGATTAATCTAAGTTGTTAGAACTTGGTACACAATTGTTATAAGATAAGTAAGTCTAAACCTAAATTAAATGATAAATTGCTCACAAGGTGCAGTTTATCCTCTATTAAAGTGGTTTGTAAAGTCTAATGCGACACATAAATAAGAGTGAGGTAGAAGGAAGCAAGAGATTAATTATCAATTTCTCCGATTGAGATTTTGCATACTTTGCAAATTTAGAGTCTTTTAGTTCGTCTTTTATATTATCATCCCTCTTTGATAGGAGTAAGGGGCCTGCATAACTAATTTTCACATGGTCCTTCTTTTGGCATCGGTTCAAATCCTGCTCACAGCATTTGAATTTTCATTAGAGGCAGTCTGCAGACAAACTTAGGGAATGCCGATGGTTCTTTCCTTATGGGCAGGTTAGTGTGGAGTCTTCCTCCATTATTAAGAGTCAGGCATGGCAACAAAACTAAAATGATGTTGACACTATGTAGAATCCATATAATATCAAAAATTGATGAATAACTGTAATATTTATTTTCTAGCTAACCGGGCTGATTTCGATGTGAATGGTTACCAGTTCAACTCGGACCGAACAATAATGACAATACCAAATCTGAAGCTGACCGACAACCAGTGTATACAGTGCTCCGTTACGAACGAGTACGGAACTGTCTTCGGGGATGGATGTCTCACTGTCATTGGTAGGAACAAATCCGGGGCCTCCATGGCCTAGTGGTTAGAGTACAGAACTGGAATCACATAGCCCTTCTCCATGTTGGTTCAAATCCTGAGAGGGATATGGATTTTAATGAAAGGCAGTCTCTCGACTGACTTATGGAATGCCGATGGTTCTACCCGCCTTAACCAGCCCTTATGGGTAGTTGAGTAGTCTTCCTCCATCATTAAGAGTCCGGCATCGCTACATAACTGAAATAATGTTGATGTGATGTAAAACTCGTATAAAAAAAGAAAAGGAACAAATCCAGGAAAGAGGCGTACTCACTGCACTGGCTTATATGATACCAACCCTTTACCAAATGCAAAATTTTCAACTGTCCCAAATTGAAAGAATTTGCAGATGACATTTCAAAATTTGATGAAATTGGAAAATAATCTTCTGATAGGACAGAGAACATTGTGGGAAAAGGATTGAAATTGCTCATTACGAGCATTTTATCCTTTTCCTACAATGTTTTCCAAAGTGGTTAAATGTCGTTATTGTTTGGTAATGGGCTAATCAATTTTAATAAGTCTACCAGTCTTGATTGTGTAAAACTCATGAATAATTACTGATTATTTCATGTGTACAGTACAAAACTTAAGGAAGTCTTTTGCTAAAAGAGTAGAACTGTATAAGCTAAAAAGTTTTCTCCTTATCCTTTTCACTGTATTGTTTTTAATGCTGATATAGTGGTGTTTCTTTTAAGAATAGAATATATTTAAACTAGCCCTTATAAATATGAAGGATTTTCTTTCAACTCTATGTGTAAGTGCCAAGTATGAACTTTGTGTTCTTGATAAGACATAAAACCTAATTATATCATTATGAACTCATTAGGGGTCCTGCCTGGCCTAGTGGTTAAGGTTTGAGCCCAACAGGCACATCTGGCTTTGTGGAAGTGTCCTTTGGCAAGTCATTTTAGAGCGCTAGCCTAGGGCTTGTGGATCCAAGAAAGCTGTAACAAAAATGAAAAATTGTTGGTACGGCGTTACACACCACACACATGCACACACAGGTGGATCCAGGAAAGCTGTAACATAAATGTAAAACTGTTTACATGGCATTAAACACCATACAAACACAATTAACTCATGAATTAATTGCAGATCGTATCTCAATCATCTCTGGGCCTAACAGCACTTACAACGTCAGCCCGGGAATGTTCCTCAACCTGAGTATAGATGCTATGACAGACTCCATGTACGCCGCACAGCTGAAATACGAGTGGTTTTATCATCCCAAACCCGCTGAGGAAGATAGGCAGAGAAGGCAGGCAACTCAACTGGGTAAGTTGGTCGGGTGGGATGATATGGTGGGCTTATATGTTCCCCTGAGGTTGATGATAAATTTGTTGCCTTGTGCATTCATCCGGTTAAAGTTACGAGGCTGAACAATAAAGAAAAAAAGAGAACAGTGGTGAAATATAAAACTGCAAACTGATTTATCCCTTTCCCAAACAACAAATTTTCGACTGTCCCAAATTGAAAGAGTTTGCAGACGACATTTCAACATGTGATGAAATTGAACATATTCTTCTGAAAGAGCAGAAAACCTAGTGGGAAAAGAAATAATTGCTCGTTACGAGCAATTTCTCCTTTTCCCACAATGTTTTCTAAAGTCGGCTGCAACAAAGTGGTCAAATGTCGTTATTGTTTGGGAAAGGGTTTAAGTAGATCTTGATTGAGGAGGAAAAGGATCTTTGAAACTTCCCAAAAAGTTGACTGTGATTGGTAATATCTGCTTTTTCCTATGTATTTTAGAATTAATGATTTGATTTCATTTATAACAATTATCCAAAGTTGCAAGTTGAAAACAAAAAATGAAAATTGAATAATGGTAACTGAGACTGATAATGGAAAGTATTTTTCTATGATTTCCTCTGCAAAGACTTCTTTATTGGGTAAAAGGTTTACAAAAAATAAAATGAAATGAAACACCCAAAACTGTCTCCAACTTCAGCCCCCATATTGCAAACTGATATTATAGTAGATCTAGAATGAGGAGGAAAGAGATCTTTGAAACTCCCTAAAAAGTTGCCTGATATTGGTAATATCTGCTTTTTCCTATGTTTTTGAAATAATTTGATTCTCACTTCTTGCAATTAGATAATGTTTTGCCATTGTCAATTTGGACCAGTTCCAAAGTTACAAGTTGAAGCCAAAAACGAAAATGAAAATCTAAAAACGGTATTCATGGCAGACTCGCCGCTCATGGAAAATAATTTTGTATGATTTCTTCTGCAAAGACTCCTTTATTGTGTAAAAGGATTTTATAAAACATTAATGAAATAGAACACCCCAAACTGTCTTCCACTTCAGCCCCCATATTGCTACCCTCCAACTCAAGTGTTTTGGACATCTCGAAATACTTCATTCTGAAGAACAACAACAAAACATTCACAATTCACGTACCCGACGTTGATGAGGAATCAAACTCGGAGCAATATGACGCATACCAGGCCATCGCTGGGGAAGGACAGAAATACTCTGTTGTAATTAGTCACAAGTTTGACAGGGTGGAACGGAATTTTACCATCGTAGGAGAAAAGGTCGCCCCACCAGGTATGTTGGTATACGATTTTTTTATGTACCAAATCAAGTCTCATTGCATCTCGGCCTTTTGGCCAAGATCAAAGTGTAGTTTCTGTTTTTATCAGATTTATGTACATATGATATTACTTTTTTTAACATAACATAATTTTGTTTAGACATTAGGCTCACAAGCTCATAGTCAATACATATATAATTACGTGCAATGGATATGGTAGGCAATATATACAATATACATATTCACAATAATTGCATCAATTGATATTGAATATTCAGTGCTTAAGTCAGTCATTCACTCTCATCTTGCATTGGATTGGCAACATATTCACTGTATACTAAATGTAGACAAAACTTGTACTCGACACAACCATTCACTGAAAACTCTTTGAAACTTTCATGTAACTGTATGCTTGCATGGTAGGGCAAAGTTTTGCAACATTTGCTTCAGAATTTTAAGAGAATATTGTATGAAGTTGATTATTATATTAATGAAGGAAATTACTAAAAACAGAATAATAAGAAAGAAAGGGAGACGAATTTTTTGGACAATTAATAATCATTTTAACAGAAACACATTAGGTCCAGGTTCAATCATTACCAGCAGAACTATGATTATTCGCAGGAGTGTCCTTTGGCAAGACACTGCAGAGCCCTGTCGTGTCTGTTGAAATCCAGGAAAGCTGTAAAAATAAATGAGATACTGATGATACTGTGACACAGCATTTAACCTTGTGTTAAAAAACAAACAATATTTATGGAGTAAGAGGTTAACCCTGTATTATAGGTGGCTGGGGTGTTGGAGAAAATCCAGATTCTGGTATATTGGCTTGCTTATATGGAACCAAATACTGACCCTTTCCTTGATGTGATATAAGACTACTTCCACTTGAAATGGATGGAAGCATTGTGATCATTATGAAGAATACTTGTTATGTATATTCTTGTCTTTAAGGCAATTGATTACTATTAAAAAAAAATTGTGTACCTTTTGCTGTATGGAATTTATAGGAAGGACACAGTTTTTGGATTTTGAATGTGTCAAAAGAAATACTTACTAGCCCTCAAAATATGACTTTTTTACCCAACAAGAAGTAAATTCTTACAAATATATAAATACTTGAATGCTGTAAATGTGTATTTTTTCAATGAGGGAAAGGGTCTAAGTCTTTTTTTATCATTTTTATTAGTATTTACTACAGTCAAAAGCCTATTTTAGAATGTAACACCCTTGCTGTAGAAGATTTTATTGAGCAATTCTTTCTTTTGTCACAAAGTGTTAGTTTTCTATCTAATACCAGCATAGATAATGCTTCAATGGTATAATGCTTGGTATTTTATCATGAAATGACATTTAACATGATGGTTTTTGTGAAAAAGAAGTGTTTTGTCTTGGGACACTACAGTGTTAAATCTCAGATGGCAGCTAATTATTTGATTGTGGAGTGTCCTAGTGCAAGAGTTTAAAAATCCTAGTTCAAATCTGGATAGGTAATACAGGAAGTATAAATAAGTGAATGTTGTTGCGATGTATCTTAAAAACTATTAAGTACGTCTTTAGGTCATGAATTGGGCGACATTGTTGCAGTGATAGAGAGTCGGCCTCTTGTTCAATTGGTCCAAGGTTTGGATCCCTGTTAGGCACGTTGATAATTGCACAACTCAGTCCGAGTACTGGTTTAGTATCCAAGAAGCAGTTAATGAGAATGAATTTAATAAGCTTCAAGCAATTAATATAAAATAAATCAGCTTAAACTAAAACTCTTGACCCGAAGTCTTCTGTTAACATTATTTTTGTGCTTACTATATATCCTGCATTGAGGAAAAATAAAAACTATTTTAATTTATTTTTGTGACAGAAAGTTTCTACAAAATAAAGTGTTATGAATAATTCTTTTATATTTGTCATCTGACATCACTTTCTATTTGAACCGACCAAAAGATCCCAGTGAAGGGAATAGGTTAGGGGCCTTTATACTAAACCCTTTGCTAATCGCCAAAGTTCAAATGCTCCAAATTGAGGAAGATTGTAGGCGACATTTTTGTAGGCGTCATTTGAAATTTTGGTAACTTTGGAAGATACTGTTCTGAAAGGGTAGAAATCACTGTGCAAAAAGGAGAAATTTGCTCACAATGATTTCTTGAGTCGTCTGCAACAAACTGGTAAAAGATGTTATTGTATGGTAATAGCTTAATAGGGATAGCAAGTCCATATAGAGTATGCTTTACTATGCAGTCTATATTTACATTTCCAACATTTTTTATTTTACCTCCGTTTTATTTCTTTAAAAGATGTTGATTGTCTTGCCACACATTTGGGGAGAACGCATTGTGCCAAAAAGAGAAATGATAAAACGAAACTAGACTGGGGGAATTCCCACTGTCACACTAAGAGAATGCAAATATGAAACCAAATTTGACCCAAGAGAAATTACTTGTCTTAAACAGTCTAACATTTTGTCACAGTTGTTAAAAAAAGACTGTATGATCTGGTTCATATAAGTAAGGTATTAAGGGGTCTTATGATTAATTTGATTGTATCATTTCATCATTTGAATAATATCATTTGGTCTTAAAAAATGTTATAATATTTCAAGCTAAAATCATCACTGGTCTGTAAATACTACAACTTTCTATTATCACTGAGCCCTAGATATTGTATGAAATTGTAATGATAACTTTCTTTCATTCCTTTGAGCCGATCATGAATTATTTCTTTTTCAGTTGTCGTTCCGGTTGTTTCGACGGCTTCCTCCAACCTGTGGCTTATCTTGGTGATACTTGGCGTGGTACTGTTGATAGTAATAATAATTATTGTTGTGTGTTTAGTGAAACGCAGGGATCCTAAAGGCGCCTACTATGGTAAGATTTTATTTGTATATTTAGATATTTTTTCATTTAAGGTAGAATACCCATTATTCGCTATTTTGAAATTCATCTTTTTGTTGGATTACTTCAGTCGTTCTCGGTATACATCATTCATGGCCCAAACTATTCACTTTACTTAGAATAGTTCCGGCCTGACCGTTGTATGCCGAGAACGTCTATAGTAATCTGACTATAGGATGTGTTTCAAAATGGCGGAATGTTGATATTCTACCTTAAATCCAGAAGATCTCAGGAGGACAGTGGTCTAGAGGTAGAGTGTCCACCTCCTAACATGAGAGTTGTGGGTATGATGCGGGTTACGCCTTGCAACCCTTCATTTATCCTCATTTGGTACAAGTACTAGTTATGATCCATGAAGCAGAATAAGAAAATGTTTGATCTAAGTTGTAAGATCTTGGGGCCCGTTTTACTAAACAACTTACGGAAAATGTTTGCGTAAGTCATAATTGATAAACATGGATATTATCTTCAATGAAAGTACAATATTGCAATGTGACACGTCATTGGAAGCGTCTCGGAGAGACGATTCCATTGATGTGTCACTTTGCAATATTGCTTGTCCAATATTGAAATAAGAGGAATTGTTGTTTTAGACATATGCAAATCTTAAGTGTAAACTGTTTAGTAAAACAGTACCTTGGTATGCAAACCATGTAAAATAAATAAGTTTAAGCTTAGAAGGTCTAGCACTTTTTCAAGGATTAAGATAAAAGGAGAGCATGTCATTATTTGTGTGGGTTAAAACCTTTTCGGTGGGTGTTCAATATGAATTAACTTCATGTTTTTGAGAATTTGAACATTTATAGTGCTGGAACTGACTTTGCTTATGCAAACAGGTTAGATCCAGGCTGGCCAACAAATAAGTAACCCTGTATTGTACTGGAACTGACTTCTTGCTTATACAAACAGGTTGGATTCAGGTCAGCCACCAAGTAAATTGGTGGCTGGCCTGTGATCTAACCTGTTTGCTATTCTGTGTATCTTTCTTCATCAAAATTAAGCAGACATTTAAGGTTTTTGAAAGCAGATGAATTCAATAACTCTTGCAAACTTACTTGGTAGCTGGCCTGTGATCTAACCTGTTTGCATGAGCATGAAGTCGGTTCGAGCAGGGATTGATTCTAGTCCCTCAAAACAAGATTGACTTTGGATAAATAAATTCAGAATATCCCACAAATAAAGTAGTTATACAAAAAGATAGTAAATGTAGAAGTGTTATAAGACCCAGTTATTTCACTTATTGATGAACTGTTTTCAGTTGACAAAAAAGAGCATGAAGCGGGTAACAATCCGGAACAAGAATTGAAGGACAGTGGATTCCATGATGTTGGTCGAGTGTAAGTTACTCACTGTTATCCCATTCATACTATAATACCCGGACTGTAGGCTAGCTTTCTTAGTGTGTACACCCATACTTAACCTTACTGTAGTCTCTTAGCTTGTGGGATGACTCGTCTCTGCTGTGCCTTGTCCTACTGTAGATTTATCTGTCTTGGTTTGGTCTGAACTAGGTTTTGTCAGAGGAAATGCACCTATGGGTTATGCAATTAGGCACTGTCACACCACCATGTTTTAGTGGGTTCAAATCTTAGAACTGTTTGATTGGGAGGTAGCCTTCCTGCTGGGTTACAGAGTGTTGAAGGTTCTAGACAAGCTTGACCCAGCCTTTACCAAATGCCACATTTTCGACTGTCCCAAATTGAAAGAGTTTGCAAACAACATTTCAAAATGTGATAAAATTGGAAAATAATCTTCTGATAGGACAGAAAACATTCTGGGAAAATTTCTTCTTTTCCACAATTTTTCCAGAGGTGTCTGCAACAAATTGGTCAAATGTGGTTATTGTTTGGTAATGGGTTATGGGCATTTTAAGTTGAGCTGAATGCATATTGGCTTGTAGCCAGGCATTGCATTATGACTGAAATTCTGAAGGTGCAATCTAGAAAACCAGATCAAACAAAAAAATACAAAAGAGAAGGTGAGAGGGAATTCCATCATACAGTCCTCAGGGGATACAACCAAAGTTCAAAACAGACCTTTAAAACAAAAAAACGTCTGATCAAAGCTTTTCTGAAAGGAAATAATTATGTTTTTCTAACCAACATTTCTTATATACATTTTTCTAATAACGATTTTGTATCTGCTTAAAACTTAGTGTAACAAAATATTCGTATCTAACCATAGTTTCTAACACGACTGTAGGGCAAAATGATCTTAGCTGTCAATGTGCCGTTTATTCATTCATCATTCATTAATTCATTCTAACATTTCTGTTTGCCTAACTTTGGTTAACCAATTACCTTGTTTTTGCTTATGAGTTATTAAAAAGTGAAGGTTTTTTTCTTCTGAAGTGGAATCTATTAAAAGCACACTTATTTCATACAAGAGTCTTTAAGTTCCAAAACAGATCATTTGACAAAATTAGAAATCTTCTTCAAATTTACTCAAAGAAAATTGATGCAATATGGGTTATGTCTAATAAGTCTTGGGGGTTTTATGGGGTGGGGGGTGGGGGTGGGGACCCCTAAGAACTCCAAATGCGCATACAATCCCCTTTACAACAGGCTACTTATTGAAATTTTTTATTGGAAGAAAAAGAGGAAACACTCTTTTGAACAATTTTAAAAATTTCTCTTTCAGAATAAGTATCTTTCGATTATATTTCAATTGAGAATACTTACAAAACTCTATTTAATTAGGTTAAAAGGATAGCATTTTGGATTTGATAATCCTCACCTTCCTTGACTTTCTGTCATACCAGGGTTATTATTACCAAGGCATAGTTTTAAAGCTAAGAGATTAAACTTTTCTTGCCCGGTATCCATGTACATCAAACAACATCCAAAGGCCTTTATAACTGTTAGGGTAGTGTGTAGAATTAGTACCCCCCTGTTAACCCTTTCCCAAACAATAATGACATTTGACAAGTTTGTTGCAGACAACTCTAGAAAACATTGTGGGAAAATGTTTTCTGCCCTATCAGAAGATTATTTTTCAATTTCATCACATTTTGAAATGTTGTCTGCAAACTCTTTCAATTTGGGACAGTCGAAAATTTGTTGTTTTGGAAAGGGTTAATGCTTGTATACATGTCGTTCACCTCATGCTTTGGGCCGTGTGTAATGCTCCTTAGAATCACCCATTTATTGACATTCTAGAGTATGAGTATAAATACCAACAATAAAGGATGGGTTAACTTTTTAAGCACCTTAAGATGACATTTTTATTTACTTGAAGAAGATGACTTTAGAAAATGTGAAAAACCTTTCAGTTCTGCTGTTTTGATATGTGAAAAGATTGAAAAAGCATTGTGGCAAAGGAGAAATTGCTTGTGCCAAGCAATTTCTCCTTTTGCCACAAAGCTTTTTGAATGTCGTCTGCTGCAAGACGCACAAATGTAGCATTAGGTGGTAATGTATTAAAAAGCTGAAGAAAGGTAAAGAATGAATGTAAAGGAATATTGGATTTCGAGGGATGGTTCACCCATTATGTGATTTGTGACTGGTGAAAATTGATCATAATTCATTCATTATGTATTTTTCAAAAACCAAATACAAATGAGCGTTTTGATAATTCAATATATGCTTATGCACATTATCATAAGGCACGCTTAAAGACCTCAACTATCAATGCACCTTAAACACCGAATGTTCATTGATTTGAAACAGCTGCTGAAGATAGAAAATAGTTTGAAAAATATATATTTTGGGCTGGATATTTGTCGAAACCATCGAGATTGTTGAAACTATTGAGACAAAAAAGATAGAATGGACACCAGGAATGATTTTACTTTTTTTAGTCAGAGGTCTTTTAAAATCTGCTGCAGCAAGTGTCATATTGAAGTATTACCGTGTTATAGGTAATGTCATTTAGGCTGTATTTTACAACACTGATTTCAAAAGGCGCCTGTGGAGTCAAAACAAAGATGTCATTTTATTACTTGACCATGTTGATATAAATATCTGAACCAAATGCTTTCTACACAGATTTTATTAATTTTTGTTGTCTATTGTTGTTTTCAATTTGGGTCTTGTCGCAAATTCCAACAAGGTGTGAATTGGTAAAGGTGCTTCTTTTCTTAACCTTAAGTTCTAATACAGTCTTGAGATTTTATATGACATCAGTTTTTTAGTGTTCATTGTGTTAACTCAATTTCTTTTTGTTTGTTTGATGAAGAAATATCCATGGACTTGCGTTAGAGGGGTTTAACTGCAAACATTATTCTAAATATTCTTTATTGTTGGTATTTGACATTTCTAATTAATCATTTTTAAAACGTTACAGCATTTAACCATTCCCACATTTTTACTCATTTGATCTGCAAACAGCTCAGGAAACTATTGTAAGAAAAGGAGAAATTGCTCACAATTAGCAATTTTTGATTAATGGTACAACTGCTTTCTTCCAATTATATTTATCAATACCTTTTAACCCATGACCAAACAATAATGACATTTAACCACTTTGTTGCAGACAACACTGGAAACCATTGTGGGAAGAAGGAGAAATTACTCTTAACAAGCAATTTCTCCTTTTCCCACAATGTTTTCTGCCATATCAGAAGGTTATTTTTTCAATCTCATCACAATTTTTAATGTCGTCTGCGAATTCCTTCAATTTGAGACTGTGGAAAATTTGGCATTTGGTAAAGGGTTAAGCGCGATTTACTGTTGAGTTGTAAAGAGATATAAATGTAGAAATAAATGTGGAAGTGGTCTATGGCTCTAGATAAGAAATAAACTTTGTCATGTGGCTAGCCGGACCTCGACCCTTTCTGTTTTCAGCGGGTGCGATAATGAAACAGTCCAGTATGACGCAGAAAATGAGTAAATTGTCAAGCTGGCGTTTTCTTGTTCACCTCGGTGCTTAATCATGCGAGAGATCGGGGGCGTGTAGAAATATCCGCCGATCAAATTTGTCAAATGTGCCTGCACGGACGTTCATGGACAAATGAAATATTGTGGAATGAATTGTGTCGGTTATTTTTTTGTTTGTCGCGAATGTGAAGATCATTTTATGTGAAGATCATTTCATAAACATTTGTGCTTTTGTTGAACATTGCCGCTTGGACTGTTTTGTGAATTTGTGTGATTTTGTGAACCATTTTTCTCGGGAGTATGTCACAGCTTCTGAGTGCTGCCGGAGAAATATTGCGAAGACAAGTGCCAGATGATAATGAATCTCTAACAACCCTGTGACGACCATTGAACATTACATGACTGGAATCTCGAAAGTGTGAACTTGTTGCAGTGCATTACGTAACCCTTCCCCTTTTCTGAATGAATTGTTTATAAGTATCTGACAATTTTAAAAATGGTTCATCAAATTTGACAAGAATCTCACACATAATACTTAAGAGATAAACTAACAAACATAGAAATCCATGAGGATGTTAATAATGCCCATCCTTTATTTTTTAAATGGCGTAATGTTTTATAATTCCATCTGCAGCAAAAGCAGTTTGAATGCCTTGTATTAGGGAAAGGGTTATGTTTGTAAGTTTTATTCTGCTTTAATGTGATGAAATAATCAAGTTGTTTTAATCAAAAGTTGTTTAAAGGTGATTGTTTACAGGTCAGACAATTTGCAAATCAAATTTGAATGCCATTTAAACTTGACCTTTTTTGTATTACTGAATTAAAGTTACCGAAAAAAGCAAGTTTAATCTAGAGTGTGTCAATATATCTACTTGTTTGTATTTACAGAAGTTATGCAAAGGATTCCTAAACTGTTGCAATGCTCTTGAATTTGAATGCAGATTAATTCAATATAAACATGCTCTAATTACTAATACATGTACATACAAATTTTAAATCCAATGGCAATTTTCTAGTATGTCTCATATATCAAAAATCATTTTTTACAAAAGTTGTTCTAATCGAAAGTTATGTATACCAATTGTTCAAATCAAAATCATTTTTATTATCAGTTGTCTAAGTCAAGTCAGTTATGTTAAAAGTTGTGCAAATCAAAAATCTCTTTTTTTTTTACAAGAGCTGTTCTAATCAAAAGTCATGTATACCAGTTGTTCAAATCAAAATCATTTTTATCAAAAGATGTTTTAATGAAAAATCATTAATATCAAAATTGTTTATATCAAAAGGTGTTAAAACCAAAATTATTTATTATAAAGATTAAAATCATTTCATATCAAAGTGTTTTAATAAAAACTCATTTATATCAAAAGACAACAAAATCAAAATGAGTAAAAAGAATAAAAATTTATGAAATTCAATATCATTGATGGTCCTTTGGCTTAGAATCTACATTCAAATTAAGTTCCTTAAAGCAAAACCATTTTTGCTGTTGAAAATATGTACCTGATCAAAGTTTTATTTAAAAATCATTTTTTCCCCAACTGATAGGGTATTTTACAAGTCAATTATTGTTTTTTTCGGTATTTGTTTTTTTTTAACAAAAGGTGCTAAGACTTCAATAATTTTTATATGAAGCAATTTTTATGTTACTGACAGGGTATGTTTTGTTCATGGGGTCTCTGAATAAAATAAGGTAGTCAATAAACTCGTGCCAATGTTCATGAACTCACCTTTTATTGCATTGTATTATCTCTAAATAGACAATAGGACTTGCCTTTTATTTTATTAAGTTAACTCTATATAGACAATAGCTAGTTATTTAGATATATTCAGTTCTCTGTATGTTAATTAGGTTTGATGTATGTTAATTAGGTTCAATGTATGCCTATACTGATCCGGATATGCTTCTGTCTTGTGACTTTGTGTGCCTTTTGTAGACTTTCAGATAATAGGGTAATCTTTGTTTTATGTGTTTTGATTGGTTCCCCACATGACATTTATTTAATTTTCTTGAGCTCAAGACTTTTCAGTCTTCATCCAAATATTTTGTTGTTCTTACTCATGTGAATGCTCTTTCATGAGAACCTACTACAAAGGCTTTGAGAAAATAACATTAATATCATTTTGACATATTTGGATTTCCATTGTTTCCCAAGTTGTGTTGTAGGTGTAGTTGATTATATAAATATAAATGAGTGAAAGTGTTGATTTATTCTATCACACATAGCCTATAATATTATATTACACATCAAGTTTGTAGCTTGTATTTTTTTTAATTGTCCCGATGTTCGTAGTTTGATGTAGATGGTGAGCACTTGTCTATTCTTTCCTTTGAATGTATGCAATTTGAATCATTAGTTGTAGGTGAAATTAAAGAAGAAAAATCAAGCCCGACCAATCCCTCTTCTTTTGTTGTAGTGTCCTTTAGTAAGACACTTTGGAGCCATAGCCTAGTACTGGTGAATCCAGGAAAGCTGTAACACAAGTGAAGTATTGTTGACACTGTGTTTAAACACTTAAAAATCAATACTATTAAAACAAACACAGATGTGACAAATGAATGAATTGCATACCAAGGGCTAAAAATTGTTTTGGCCTGGTGACTTTTCTGATTTGTTTAAATGTTTGGTCATCTAATTTATTCTGAATATTAAATTATATTAAATTTCAGAACAAACTAAAAACGCCAATCGATTAAACCAATTCTTGAAAACGGTATAACATCCCATCAAAACACCTTTAATAGGCATAATTAACTGCTGTTCATGTATATATTTGAAATGTTTGAATTAGAAATGTTTATTGTTTTCATACTTTGAGATTGCAGAAACCGTAATATACTCAGCTCAAAATCATACTCTTTTATTTTTTATCTTATTTAAGTAGGCCATTATTTAACTTGTTCTAGCTCTTGGCAATACGAACTTTGACTCAGAGAGATAATGAGAATTTGCTAGCTAGTTTTTGCTGATTGATCGATGTTCCATGCTTAATTTTTAGTTTTAGTTTTACGTGAAATCCAGAAGAATCTCTACAATGATATTATAGTCATCAACTGTGCTCTATTTATTTTATCTTATTTTGTTATGTGAAGGCTTCTTCATTTGTGTCTTAAATACAATAAGGTTTTTTTATTTGAGAAGCAGAAAAAACAATAGCACCTCCATGTTTTGTGGCTTGGGATCAGATTCTCAGTGAAAGTGCTATGTAATTAGCAGACTATTTGCATGATGACCAACACAGACTTATTATGTTAAGTTATTTTTAAGTTGTCTGCTTCAAGGGTGCATTGTAAAGCATTTTGGAATTGAGTAAATGAGGTGTCATGGTGTTTGCCTTCAATAGTAGATTTTTTTTTAATTGTTTTGTCTAAATCCTATGTTATGTGTATTGATTACAATCATGTTGTCAAGATGATTCTAATTAGTGCCCACAACATAGGAGTTTAAAGATAGTGTTTTTTTTTTTAAATTTAGAATAAGAAAGATGTTACATTTCTAATCTGGAGCAATCAATGTGACTTTTAGTGGTTTGAATACAGAACTTATAATCAGAAGAGCCAGTGTGGGTTCAAATCTTAATAACAGCATTTGGATTTTCATGAGAGATTGTCTCTCAACTGACGAAAAGCCAATGGTTCTACCCGGCTTGACCAGCCTTAATGGGCACTAACCCCTTATAGTGCTGGAACATGCTTATTGCAAAAAGGTTAGATCCAGGCCAGCTGCCAAGTGAATTTGCAGTTGGCCTGTGATCTAACCTGTTTGCTACTCTGGGTATCTTTCCTTAACAAAATTAAGCAGATATTCAAGGTTTTGGATAGCAGACAACACAAAGATCTTTTTTTAGAAAATTACCCAGCATTCTAATGGTTTAGTTTTGGGTCTTCTTCCATCATTGTAAGAGGGGCATTGCAACATTACTAAAATAATGTTCATGCCATGAACATCCCATATAGGTAACACATATGAATAAACGAATGTTTTATAATCACTGTCAATGTATGTATTTTACGGTTATGTATATGCATGTCTTCCTTTTATGCGTCTTCCATTCATTTCCAATTTCAGAAATATTTCTATTTATTAAAAGTATTTATTGACTGCACAGATATGTAAAATATTCCATAATACTCAATTAATAAAGTTCATCAAGATAATTTTTATCTCTTTTTTCTTCTTGTCCAGAAAGAAACATCATTTCAGTGTTGCTTAACAAGCAAAACTTAAAGCACTTTGATAAAGGTTTAATCTGGTGATGTTTGGCTACATCTTGTAACTCTTTCTTTGTTGAGAAGTGTTTTTGAAACTTTAGGATGCACAAACGTATATACAACATATTTAGGGGTGTTTGTGGCCTAATGGTAAAGAACTGAAAAACACAAAAAACCTCTTTGTAAAGGTTAGAACCATTAAAACATTAGAATTCAGCTTTCTTGACAGTCAGTCTACCAACTGACTAATTCAGCTGTCTTGACTCCAAAAAGTCTCCATAAAGAAGCAGGGGCCCGTTTTACTAAACAACTTACGGAAAATATGTGCGTAACTCATAATTGATAAACATGGATAGTATCTTCAATGAAAGTACAATATTGCAATGTAACACGTCATTGGAAGCGTCTCGGAGAGACGATTCCAATGATGTGTCACTTTGCAATGTTGCTTCGCCCAATATTGAAATAAAAGGATTTGTTGATTTAGACTTACGCAAATCTTAAGCGTAAACTGTTTAGTAAAACGGTACCCAGGACTATGATGACAGCTTTATTGCCTGTGAGACTTTTAAAGCAGGGCAGTGTATTGAGGCCCACAAGGTCCACTTGCTTAATGTTGGCAGGCCTTTATTGGCAGTTTACTGACTTACGGAAAGCCGATGGTTCTACCTGGCCTGACCAGCCTACATATAGGGTCTTCCTCCATCATTGTGCATGGCCAAGTGATAAAGGTGTTGGACTTTCAGTTGGAGTCACAAGTTCAATTCTTCAATCAGCCCTGAGATTTGATTTTTCGTTGGAGTTTCCTTTAGTGAGACACTGCAGAGCATTGCCTATTGCTGCTAAAAAATACAGGAAAGCTGTGAAATATTGTTGACACCGCTTTGAACCCAATATGAATAAAAAGATAAATTTAAACATCTTGTTACAAAAGTAGGTCATTCAACAAAAACAGATGAAAAGATAAGAAGAAAAAAAGAAATCATCAAAATATTTGTTAACCCTTGTGAC
Source organism: Cerastoderma edule (assembly GCA_947846245.1). Classification (NCBI taxonomy): domain Eukaryota; kingdom Metazoa; phylum Mollusca; class Bivalvia; order Cardiida; family Cardiidae; genus Cerastoderma; species Cerastoderma edule. Next base: position 22,684,624 of record OX401420.1, read on the forward strand.
AAGAATAAATTCCTATAAAGGACCAATCTATCCTTTTCACTCAGATTTCGTAAGATTGCAGCTATATTCTTCTTTAATGCACTGTTCAAATTTCATTAATAGCAGCTCAGTTTTCTTCAAAAACCGACTCCTTATTTTCAGGACGCCTTATGCCTATTTTCTTCAAATGCTACCCATTTACTGCAATTATTTCCCAATATTTCTGCAAATACTTACCATTTCATACAAGAATGGCCCGATTTCTACAACCACAGCATGAGTATCTGCATAACCCATTACTAAACAATAAAGACATTTAACTACTTTGTTGCAGATGATTGTGGAAAACATTGTGGGATAACGAAAAATTGCTCGTTAAGAGTAATTCTTAGTTTTCCCACAATGTTTTCAGCCCTATCAGAAGATTATTTTCCAATTTCATCAGATTTTGAAATGTCGTCTGCAAATCCTTTCAATTTGGGACAGACAAAAATTTGGCGTTTGGTAAAGGGATCAACAGCCTGCCATCTGCAAATTAACTCTGCAAGTATTTCTTGTATTTCCAGTGAAGATGAGGACGCTGACCACCCCGAGACGGAGAAAATCTCGTTATCAGAAAGCGTAAATCAGTACGAGTCAGACGATGACATCACGCAAGAATATGACGGGGATTTCGATATCAGCAGTAAATTTAACGAGGATGGTTCATTCATCGGAGTGTACGCAGATAAGAAGAAAAATTCAGGCTCAAAAGAAGTGACTGTATAGGTGGTTATTAATGTGAAAAAGAACTCTTACGTCATCGTTTTACATTCATTTAGGTCATTTCCTGTTCCTTTTTTTATGTTCATCGATTGACTTTGTGTGGATTTATATATTAAGGACTTGATTGAAAGCTAGACTAAAGAAATCATGTTGATATATTTTTATCCCGGAGAATTGAAAGTTTCTGTGTAAACGTTGCATGTAAACCCATTACTATATACAAGCAATCTTGTTCCAAGCAACTATGGTAAAAGGAGACAGAATCATTCTGTATAAGTCAATTAAAGGCTTGATAAACAGATGCCAGATATCCAGAAAGCTTTGGAGCTTTCTGAATGCTTTGCTTCCTGAATAAAGACAGCCTCAGACTAAATGCTAACTTTTATGCACTTTTTAGGAGTGGAGTGCCCAAACCAAGATTTACTGTGTGTACTCATCAAACTATCACATATATTTTCAGTGAGGACTGAATGGAATGAATAGTAGAAAAGGCTTATTTGACTTGAAATATCATGACTTAAGAAATATTTGCTTGTTTCAGGAAATGTCTCTTTTTAACAAATTACTCTCTTTTCAAATAAAATGATGCAAAACACTTTTTACAAAGAAAGTTTTGTATGCAGAATTTTTTATATTTTCAATCATGTTTATCAAAAGTTGTTTCCAATGAGCTAATAACTGTATTGTAAGTAATGGGTTTATGTTATATTATTTTAATCCATATATCATAAAAATCTTTTTTTAGAAAATTACCCAGCATTCTAAGGAATGAAGTGAATGTTGATAGAAGGGACAAGGTGGTAAAAATGATCTTTGATAAAGTTGCTTTGTCATGATTTGCAACATTGACAATACTATTTTATAAATGGTTCTTTTTGTTCCTTTTTTCATCTCGAGGAAGTGATTTACCCCTCAAGAAATAAGGTTTACATTATAAAACACATTGTAACAAAGTGCAATCTTTATTTCTGATGAATGTGCAAGAATGAGGTGGTGCACTAAAAGAAAAAAAAAACAGATGAAAAGTTTTTATATTTGGTTGCACCAATTCAACATGATTAATTTGATAAGAATGGTGAAAATGTTATAGATCGGTCTTTTACACTTATTTAGCAGGGAACTATAAAAGGCACTTTTCTAGTTGAATTCTAGAATGGATTTTTTTTCTTTCAAATAAGCAAAATTATTACAGACTTTGAAAATCAATGTAAATATTAAATTGGGATTGACCCATTATCTGAAAGTTCTCTTGTTTAAAACTTGTGAGTTTCTGCTATTGCATAGTTATCTGTTTTAATGAAAGAGGCAGTATATGATTTGTTCACACATGTACCATTTTGTCATAATATAGAGTTAAACTTATCATATTAAAGGTATATCACCCCTAATAAAGATCGGCAAATGTCGACAAATCTTGGTAGACTAAAGGATCAATGATCTTCGGACACCAATCAACGATTTCGCCGAGTGACGTTCATAAACTCTTTGGACTTTGTTGGAATTGGCGACAATTACAACCTTTTATTATGGATTGTATACCTTGAGATCTATTTTTCTAATATCCCATACCAATAGTTTGTTTTATGTTAATCTCATTTGTAGGCTGTATTCACTTGTTATTCGAAAAGCAATCTTTTTCTTATACCAATGTAGCAGACATCTTGCGACAATATTCTGATAAAAGGAGAGTTGTCTGTTGAAAGCAATTTCTCTTTTGTCATTGTCCTGTCCTTTTGATGTGAAATAGGATAATTGATTTGTCATAAGCTTAGCACTGGCGCTGCTTAGTTTTCCATTTTTTCCTGTCCCAGTGGTTTCAAATCCTGTTGACGGCATTTGGATTTCCATGGAGGCAGTCTACTGACTGATTTACAGACTGCTAATGGTTCAACCTTGACCAGTCATTGTGGGCATTTAACCCTTTATCAAACACAACATTTTCAACTATCCCAAATTGAAAGAGTTTGCAGATAACATTTCAAAATATGGTGAAATTGAAAAATAATCTTCAGATAGAGCAGAAAACCTTGTGGGAAAAGGAAGAATTGCTCGTCTAGAGCAATTTCTCCTTTTCCCACAATGTTTTCCAAAGTCATCAAATGTCGTTTTTGTTTGGGAAAGGGTTAAGTTTAGGGTCTTCATCATTATGAGAAGGGTCTTGCAAAAAAAAACTGAAATAATGTTGAAGGGATGCAAAACTCATATTAATGAACAAAAGTCACAATATTGAGCACTGTCTGAATGTTATTTGGCCTAATTATTATCTGCCATTTCATTTACATATTCATGAACATAGTGTGTGTAACATTTACATATTCATGAACATAGTGTGTGTTACATTTACATTAATGAACATAGTTCTTGTTCGATTTACATATTCATGAACATAATGTCTGTTCGATTTACATATTCATGAACATAATATCTGTTTGATTTACATATTCATGAACATAGTGTTTGTGTTATTTTTCAGGAGACCTTGGTGTATTGAAAGTTTTATATTTTTTACCCATTATCCCTATAAATACCTGTTTCAACATAGTATATCATCCAAGTATGATTTGATAATCATTCTGCAGACAAAATAAGCAATTGTTAAAATGAAATAGAAATGGTTAAATGTAAGCAAATTCTACCTTGATCATAATAATTTTTCGTTTATGATCAAAATTGTATTTGGACGGTTAAGTGCAAGTTTGTGAAACAGTTATGCATTGAAATCTTGATTTACCCCACGTCAGAAATGCCATGTTCAATTATGTTTTGATATGTTTATAATTCATTATGATAAAAGAAATTAATTGCTTATAACAAGCAATTTCTCTTTTTTGTCATCATCTTTTAATCGCTGACTTGATGATCATTTACCTTTGTAACTCTAAAACATAAGATTTAAAAATGTCTTTATTGCAATAGTCTTCTGCTTGATATACAGTGAACCCTCGTTTAACCGGATCCCGATTATCCGGATGTCTCGCAATCCGAACGAAATTGTAAGGGAACGGAATTATTGGACCAGTTTGTTGCAGACAACTTTTGAAAACATTGTGGGTAAAGGAGAAATTGCTCGTGACGAGCAATTTCTCCTTTTCCCACAATGTTTTCTGCCATATCAGAAGATTATCTTTGAATTTCATCACGTTTTGATATGTCTTCTGCAAACTCTTTCAATTTGGGACGGTCGACAATTTGGCGTTTGCTAAAGGGTTATAAGTATACACCGCTCATACAGACCGTTTATGTCTTAATGTGAATAAGAACATTCTCTGCTTCATTAGTCCGGATTATTCGGTAAACTGGACATTTTGTTGGGAACGGACATGTTCGGATAAACGAGGGTTCACTGTAATGAGGAACATATAATGGGTTCAATGTAAGACTAGTTAGTCCTTCATAAACATGAAACACTTACTGTAGTATCACACTGACCCCTTTATCTTATCTTTGTATTTTGTAATTTTTTGTAATGAAATTTAGTAATAGTCGTCGGCTGTTTTCAATTTGGAGCAGTCACAAAATCTCACAAGAGGGTATTGGTGGAATAGTGTGTCCCTTATGCTCTCTATTTGGACTCTGTTTCACAACATTCCACAATGGAGAATGGGTTTGGGAATATCGTGAATGCCTAAATATAAATGCCTAAATGTATTGATGCTTTACCTATTATAAGTGTGTAAGAAATTTATTTTTTTCATTGTAAATACCATTAATGTACAGAAATGATCACTACATATTTTTGTTTGTTCATTTTGTAAAAAATTATCTTCAATTATTCCATCCATATGTTGATAGTACTAGATTTTGAAAAGTGAAATAGGTTTGTTCCTGTTCACCCTGTTATCGTCTGTAAATCACTGTGGTGACAGGATAGATTTCAATATATTTTCTCTCTGACAAATTATTAGAAAAAAGTGAAAGTTTGAGTTATGACAATTTTTTTGGGCCAATTCAGAGCAGAAGGTGGTAAAGCTACTGTATTTTTGTCACATTTGGGTCTATTTCGTAATTTTATCATCTTACAAAGAAAAAATTAATCTGGTTTTCAGATGCAGTTTAAAGGTCATATGTACAGGTTGGGTTTATTTCATAAAATTAAAATATGAAGTAAAAGAATCACATTGAAATTATTTGCAACATTTTAGCATAACGCATTACGTCATAAATCACCGTCATAGCGCACCGATTAATAAAAGTTCGTATGACTTACTTCCCTTTGTTGTGACGTCACTCGTGATCCACGGAATGCGCCATGTAAAGGGCGTGAAGAGCGATCGCTGGTTAGAATTGGTGTTTTTCTTCAAATAAACGATCCTAAAGTCATTGTTTGGATTGACAGCGCATTTTCTTTATTGAATATGATTCATTTTATAAGAATATCAATTTGAAAAAAGATGAATTAATAATTTAACCCGTGAATTTGCATGGATTTGTCATTGCGTAAACCTGTTCATATGAAAGGAATTGCTTGAAATTTGGACGATTTTCCTTGAATTAAATGATTCTTAAGTCATTGTTTGGCTTGACAGTGAATTTTGTATACTGGATAGTTTTCATATTATAAGAAGATCCATTTGAAAAAATAAATTAGTGACTTAACGCGTGAATTTACAAGGATATGTCAATGCGTTCATATGAAAGGAACGGCTTGAAATTGGGACGATTTTCCTCGAAATAGCAATCCTTAAGTCAATGTTTGGATTGACAGTGCATTTTCTTTATTGAATATGTTTCATATTATAAGAATATTCTTTTGAAAAAAAAAGTAAGTGACGTAACGCGTAAATTTGAAAGGATTTGTAAATGTTTTCATATGTAAGAATCGGCTTGAAATTTTGACGATATTTGTTGAAACAGCTATTTTTATTAATATTTGTTGAAAAAAACCAAGAGTACTTTTTCGTCGATGATCGTGTATTAGAATTAAGGTTTTAATTGAGTAGTAAACAAAGACACAGGTCTGAATAAACGAATTGTCTTAACACCGTACATCGTATAACTATTAACTGTCAAATTCACCCTGCATTGTCTTATCAATACATGAAATGAAACGGGAGAAGATCATAAATTGCGAACAAACAAACCGTATTATAACCCAACTTACTTGTGATACGAAGGTTATCCTTAACTCACATTTTCACTACACATCAACTTACTTGTGATACGAAGGTTATCCTTTACCTCACATTTTCACCACACATCAAAATTTCAAAACTAAACACTGGCACATTTAAGAGTATTTGTTAAAATCATCCGGCAACTTTCCAGTAACTCCACCCCCAGTAAGAGGTCTATGATTTCGAAATTGATTCCGATGTCGTCTTTCTAGATCAACTGTTAAGAACTTAAGAATTGTTCTTCATATTCACTTTATATTAATGTTCGTTTTCTCTCGTGTAAGTAGCCTTGACATATTGAGCATTTAATTTTCGGACAGGTTTAATAATTAACAGCTAAAACAAAAAAATCGTCATAGTTTATTTTACTAACAACCTTAAATAAACATATTTGAATTTATTTTTTATGATTTTGGAATTTAAATATCAATTTGACAAAACTTGAAATTGATGTTAAAACGTTTTTTTTGTTGAAACATAGAGTTAATACCGTTTTGGTGAATACTGATTATCATATACTTATTGAAGTGTCAAACTATTCTAATAAAAAAGACAACATGTTCACTTCTTTGAATAGCATAACGACAAAGTATCACACGTAAGTCACATTGAGAAATAAATATGTCCTGACACCTTATCAATCCAAACATCCTGTGAGAGTTTGGTCTTAATTGGTTATATCTTAACAATGGATTTTTAAGATAAATTTAATTGCCACGCATTGAAAGTGTGAGATTTGCCGCTTGTTATTTCATGTCTGGAATAGCAGAACGTGTCAGACCTGTTAATTAACAACAGAGATATTTAAGAGATTAACGCCAGAGGCTATCTTTCGCCTAAACAATAAAGGACTTGAGACTTGAAACATTCAGTGCAAATGTGGCAGATTGGTGTTAATTTGCATCACGACCCTTAATCCTTGTAATGTCCGATGTCTGTTGATTGACCCTTTGTATGTGAGATAAACTGACAATAATCAATTAAATTGTAAACAAAGAGATTATGTTCAAATGTGTAAATTATATATTAAGTGATCTTATTACTAAATGATCAATATAAATTTGTATTAATCATATTTGAACACCTGCATTTCAGTGTGACATACGTCATTTAAACCAATATTACCAATGGCAAAAAAATAAGATGTGTGATTTAAATAATTCCGAAAAGCAGACGCTTAAGTTAAGATCGAACCCATTATCATTTGCGTTGATGAGTTCAGAGACAGTTTGCGGATATCAAATATTCATTACTTTGAATTTTCATTCAAAGACAACGGCAGATAAAAGAAACTTGCTTGTTTTAATCGGTTTGTTATCATAGCAATCAACGTACATTTTCATTTTGTCTCATTTATGTACAATGGCAACGTTTCTACGATTATGTTAAAACATAAAACAAGTTTTGCAAATAAGAACAAGATGCATGATTGTATGCTTTATCGCTTGATTGGTGTTTGAAAGTGAGATTAGCTTTGTCTGGTTTAAATTGACAGTCTTGAAACCAATACATCAAGGTAAAGTGAATATTGTTGGTGTGTTTCAAATAAGGAAAATATAACGGTTACTCAATAAGTAGAATGAATTTGAAGCGTCTTCATCTGTATAAATTACTTTGAATTGAGTCCGATCATTTAAAGATCATTAAAATCATTTTCTTTTGGAAACGCCTAACAATGCGTAAACTTGCCGTCTTCGAAGTGAAAGTAACACAGCCTACTGTTCTTGTTTGGAGAATATATCATTTGCTTATTTGTAAAGTAAACACGGTCCAGTTAACTTATCGAAACTTTTTGCAGCTTTTATGTTCGTCGGAAAACGGGAGAAACTCGCATCCCTGCGACCAAAAGCAGAATAACACCAGAAGACCTGTCAAAATACCATATTCAATATCCAATTTATGTTTCCCAAACACAATTCAACACTTAAAATGTCCGAAATTTGTCCAAAAACACCGTCGTTACTGAGAACTAGATTCTTCTTACTGTTAGTTCATATGACTTTGAAGCACAAATGACGTCACAACAAGGGAGATAAGTCATTCACAAAAATCGATAAAGGTGAATAAAAGTAGTCAAAAACAACATTTTTCGCTTCTATATGAGAAAAAAATCATTACCTCCGTCATAACGAAACCATAACCTAATTCAAAAACGATAATTAAAGAAAATTTTGTTTATCGGGAAATTTGACCTTTAATGTAGCTTGGACAAATTTCATCTAAAATCTCAACTAAAGATCATTATTATCAGTATGTCATTCATCAACTGTACCTAATGTTCATTTCTTTTCTGTATAAACAAAACTTATTTTTTTTGTAGATGTATAAAATAAATTTTGTAAATAGCAATATTTTACTAAATAACAGTGTGAATTTGTATTTTTCTTTCAGCTAGCCATATATAGGATAAATCCTACTTAAGCTAGAATACCTATCATCGCAGTTTTGAAACTATTTTTTTCGTCGGATTACTTTGATTGTTCTCGATATACATAGGTCATGGCCGGAACTACTGGTTTGAAACGAAAGAAAGAATTTCAAATTAGAGGATTATGGGTAGTCTACTGAACCCATTCCCCCATTTTGGCTTTTGTGACTGGTCCAAATTGAAAGCAAGAGCAGACGACAACCATAGCAAAAAAAAAAAAATTATCTTTCTTTATGCAATGAGGTTGAAGCCATTGTGATGAAAAGATAAGAATGCTCATAACAAGCAATTAATCATTTTGTCGCGATGGTTTTCCCAAATTCTGAAGTTTAATATCTGATTAAGTGTGGTAGTATGGAGGAATGGGTTTATAGGTAAAAAGCTTACTTCTCCCATTATTATAGATTAAAGAGACGAGCGCTTTATTGAGACTGTAGCAAGTTTTGTTTACTTTTGTAAAGACTTCCTACATATTTGTACTGAACTCTATAATTGTGGGGACCTTGTTTATTCTTGCTTTAAGTCTAATAAAGTGTGTGGAAATCGCATAATTATGTTACCCTTCTTTGTTTAATAGTGTTTTCATAGCTAATGAAGTGTGATAGCGTATGAATCAATTGCTGATTGAAATAACATAGCAAATGGATAGATTTTATACCATGCTTTGTTTAGAAAAGAATATTGTTCTTTTAATGTTCCTAGTAGACCATTTAACGCAAAGGTAAAATGCAATGGGTAAAGCCTTTAAGTTGCTATGTCATAGAGGAGTTTATATACTTTATAATATGTAGACTTTACTATTTAACTAAATGGTACCCTTGCATACAATACATCATTCATACATCAGTATATATAAGACAAAATATCTGATAAAAAAAAAACTATAAAAGATATCATAATCACTTTATAGAGGCATTTGAAAATTATAATATTAGATAGATTTATTGCTAAAATTGTTCTGCTTGGGCAATATGAAAGAATGCTTAGAATGTGAGAAGGAGATTTGAAATATTGGTACAGCTCTGAATGATATTAATTTTAGTTTAATATTCATGTTGATATCATTTGTAAGTTATTTAACACAAAGGGAATAATATATCGAGGGTTTAATGAAATACTATTGAAAGTTCACCTTTGTGGAGTACTTATAAGGTCATTCATTGAACCCTTGATATAAATGTGTGTATTTTAACCCTTATAGAGCTGGAACTGACTTAATGCTTATTCAAACAGGTAAGATCCAGGCCAGCAGCCAAATAAATTTGCAGCTGGCCTGGATTCAATCTGTTTGCATAAGCATGAAGTTGGATCCAGCACAACAAGGGTTAAGCTATGGAAGTGTTTAATCAAGTCATCGTAAAGTTATTTGTGAAATGTCATTTTCTCGACCATTTTGAGATAGAAAACTGAGAAGCTGGTTGCAATGATAAATAAGCTTTCTTTTCTATTTTGTGATTTAACCCATTTTCCTTATATAAGCTTTCGTGTTTGATCTAAATCATAATCTAAATGATGTTCAGCAATAAAGGTAAATACAAGTTTGTGAAAAAAGGCTTTTTCTCTTTCAGATTTCTGATAGAAATCAGTTGGAAAGAAGCTGAAACTGCTCGCAATGAGCAACTTTACCTTCTGTCACACTTGTTTCTTGAATTTTGAGCTCCTATTGACATGGGCTGTCAATAACATTCATTCATTTAGATGCAAGTGCAACTTAACCATTATATATCAATAAAACGGTAAAACATAACTTTTGTGTTGAATTGACCTACAATGAGCATATATGGTTGAAATAATGACACATTACTCTTTTTATTTACAATGTAGATAGTTGTTTTCAGATAAAAACAACATTTGTACATATAAAAATGGTATCTCCTTTTCATAGTATTGTTTTTTACATCCAATTAAAATGGAATTTAATTTACCTGTTGCACATTTACCCTTATAATGCTGGAGCTGACTACATGCTTATTCAGATAGGTTGGATCAAGGCCAGCTGCCAAGTAAATTTGCAGCTGGCCTGTGATCTAAACTGTTAGGTACTCTGACTATCTTTCCTCATAAAAAATTAGCAGATATTTATGGTTTTGGAAAGCAGACGACACATAATCCATTTTTAGAAAATTACCCAGCATTCTAAGGGTTAATAAGAATTCAGAAAGATGATGACAACAGTTGTTGTGTTTTTCCATTAAACAAGCTGCTAAAGATAAAGAATAATGATATAAAGTTAAAACTTTTTTATGCAATAAGAATTGTTCTACTGTCATCTGCAGCAGAATGTTTGCAGATTCACAAATCATGTTTGAAATCGATCATGCATAACATGTTTTGCTATTGTTTGTTTTAATGTTAATGATTTCTGCAGTATAGTGTGAGCCTTGATGAAGGAGAATGTGGCAATTTTAGTAATGGTCGAATAAAGAATGCTTCTTAGAGAGACCAATGTGTTATCTTCATTTTAGTTTTATACTTATTTATTTTTTATCTATTATGAAACAAGTTCTTAGAACTTGGATAAATCATTCTTGATTCTGCTTCCTGGATACATAAGCAGTGCTTGCGCCGAATGTGGATTAATGAAAAATCGCATGGCAGATCCAGCTACTCATGGGATTCCAGCCCACGACCCTTGTGTCCTGAGGCCAAAGCTCTACCCCTCAACTTATGTCTTTTTTATGTCCAATAATAGAGTGTAGCCAACAACTGTTAATGTTTGACCTTTCCTTTTCCTCTTCTATGCTTGCAGACGACAGTATTTTTTAAATATGACTTAACAGGAAATTGGTCATTTTAGAGAAATTTCATTATTTATTCTTATCATTTCAATAGTCATTTTTACATTCTTTTTTTTTACATCGACAGTGAAGAGAATATTTCAAGGGTTCACGTTTGTGAAGCACTTACTATAGTGGTGCATTTTAATCCTGCAAACGTCTGCAAACTCTTTGAATTTGGGACAGTCGAAAATTTGGCATCTGGTAAAGGGTTTATCTTTCAAATCTCTCTATCAAGGAGTTTGGGATTAGTTGAACCTTCACACATCCAGAAACAGTTTTCAAACAGTTTTGGCCATGAGTACCTTAGTTATCCTCTGATAATGATACAATGATAAATATGTCACACACACTATACACTCTCCAAATTAAAGGCTGCTCTTCAGCTATCGAAACTATTAACATTTTTTGTGATCATCGCAGTAAGTCATAAGGGCCAAGAACCATTACAAACAATTCGGTGTGGTATAGGTGCTTACACAAGTGGTAACATTGTCAATCCCGACCTCTCGGATTTTGAAAAAGTAATATTGATGTAGGCACTTTATGGAGGTTTTCCGAAACATTGGTTTGGATGGCTGGGGAGTAGCTTTTGAGAGTATATAGTACTTGTAACAGGTGTTTACACATTATGTTTAGGGATGATTAAGTAACGTCTTATCCACTCTGTAATGAGTGACAATGATCTGATCTTGTGTCAACATTAAAAAACCCTTTCATGTGCATCAATGCCCATGTTCTATCAAACGTTGAACTACCACGACCAACGTGAAGAGTTTAGATAACCGCAACTAGACATCATATGTTTAAAGTTTGAAAATACGATGGGTTCTTGAGCATATCAGATTTGAATCCAAGAGAGAATAATATCTGGTTTGGGTACTCAAGTACCCGCGGGTAACATCGCCTCGGGTACCCGTGGAGTAAATTGCTACCCATCCAAGCTCTATTGGACATTCCCTCATCCAAGCTCTATTGGACATTCCCTCATGGAAATCTGATTGTTTATATGGGGTTTAACTTGGTGTCAACAGTATTTCAATTATTCTATAGCTTAACTGGATTTCACCAGTACGAGGAAGTGCCTTTCCAAAGGACACTCACGCAATCAGAGATACCGATGGGGTTCCAACCCACGACCCATAGAGTCCTAAGTTAGCCACCTTAACCCTTATAGTGCTGGAACCGACTTCATGCTTATGCAAACGGGTTGGACTCAGTAAATTGGTGGCTGGCCTGTGATTCATCCTGTTTGCTACTATTAATCACTATACTTGTATATTGGAAGTGTGTATACAATGAATTAACATATATTTGGTCATGCATAGCCCAAAATTAAGCAGATGTTCAAGGTTTTGGAAAGCAGACAACACAAAAATCTATTTTAAAAAAATTACTTAGCATTCTACGGGTTAAGTATGCCACCCTACCCAATGGGCCACACATGACTTTTCCCTCATGTACATGTGAAACTCAATGGCTTGTGAAGACAGATTGAAACAGAGAAAGAACATCGGAAAAAATGTGCTTTACGTTTTAATAGTGATTATTTTACAGGCTTGTATACAGTAACATATTATACAATACCCCCAACATACAAATAACTAACACATCTATCTAGAAATAACCAATCCCTATCACTGTTCATGCTGACCTTTCCCCTATATTTACTGACGTAAACTTGCCTAAACCATACCACTTCTGAAACCATTGTAACAAACTGAGGCATTGCTCAACATGAGCAACTTCTCTCTTTTTTACACAAGAGCTTTTACCCTATTTCATAATAAAATGCATTTCCCCATCTTTATCAATACCTAATTTCTGGTCATGATGTAATTTCATACTGGATTTTTTTTAAACCACTGTGACAAAATGATCAATTGATTTTAATGAGATGATAATTATTTTCCACAGTAGTTCCTTCCAAATATGACAGATATTTTAATTTTTCGATTTGTCTGTTACATAAACTGTGTCGAACTTTGTTTTGAAATATATTCCAAAGGGAATATTAAATAGATATTTCTATGAAAAACTTTTTTCTTTTTTTTCAGTTATTTAGTGATTCAGATATTTTAGCAAAAATAAAATTGTAAAATTCTTTAGAACGGCTTCAGCTGAAATGATGAAAGAAAGAGTTTTTACTAAAACTATAAATTGTGCTTCATATTTATTTCAATAAACTATTTGAAACTTGAAAACTGATAATTCCATACATCTATCTGAATTCATGGAGTAAATAATCAACAGTTTTTATTGTTTCAGTAATACGACACCCTATGGCTAGTCCAGATTAAATATTCTATTTTTAGAAACGATGTGTGTTTCTAGACTTGGTTTTCATATAATACAAGAATAATTAACTAATTATTTTCTTTCATCCTGCTTCATTTGAGACAGAAAAACAAACAAAAAAAACATCTCACTAACGCTTCTTTAAATTTATCTCTGTCAACATTTTCTGGTAACATAACTTCAAGCATATTCATCCAAATAACCATTAAAACATCTAAGTACAAGTTAGATAGTTCTATACATGAACTTCTTTATTTACCTCAAACTTAAAACAATTCAACAAGACATTTACATCAAATTAACCAAATTAAAGGTTTTATTTAAGAAAATACTATTGTTAAGGGAACACTTGCTCATAGGATTCATATCATCATAATCTTTTGGGTTTTTTTTCAAAAGGTCATTTCAAGAAGAAAATTATGAATTATTTAGTTATTATTTAATGAATTTATCTTGCAAAGAAAGGGTATGATAATGACCAGGGTTTTCGTTTAGATTTCAAGTAACAGATCCAAGTTGATATCAAACTGATTTAGCCAGGTAAACTCTTTGATCAGACTTTATGACTGGGCATGAAGTAACCGATTCACAACGGATTTTAACCCATGGTTTGCATCAGCCATCAATTCTTAATGAAAACCCTATATGACTAGATATTTTCTAATGAAATACAGATTTATAATACTCTACTGTGTCGAGCCTTGCTAGCTTGGATAATAGCTTGTCTGACCTCTGGGTCCTAAGAAGAAGACAAATAGCTTCACATACCATATATCAATTGAAGTCAATTTGACATAATGCTTTTCTCTCACAGCTGATCAATTGACCAGTTGACAAAACCCCAACCCGATATTTGTCGGAGTTGTTTTCAGAAATACAGACATTAAAAAACGTTATACGAGCACATGTGCATTTGTTTGTCGGAGTTTTGTTCACCATTTCATTGGGTAAACTGTTATGAGTTTTCAAATTGAGTTGTATTGACGACTGGTCAATCTTTGATGGGAGAAAGCAGTCAGCAGCAACATTCCCTCTTATTTCGATATTGGATGAAGCAATATTGTAAAGTAACACATCATTGGAAGCATCTTTCCGAGACACTTCCAATGACATGTCACACATCAACATTGTGTTTTCATTTAAGGTACTATCCATGTTAATAAGTTTCGACTTACGCAAATATTTCCCCTAAGTTGTGAAAACAGTACAGAGGAGCATGGATAACTGTGGTACCAACCGCCATATGCATGAACAGTTGAAAATGGTGATACAGCCAACCAACTTTATATTCTGAACATAAACTGTGTGCCCCCTCAGCAACTATTGAACAAATTCGGACCATATGTAGCCATGTTGAAAGCAATTGAAGACCTTCTGGCCATAATCTGCATAACAGCAAACACATGCATTATTACATTTATAGCCATTGGAATCCATTTTGGACATAAACCTACATCTAAACTCCCATTTAACCCAAAATATAATACTGAATGTTTCCTTTTGTCATGATGTTTCTCAACCATCGTCTAAATATGCCGTTAACTTTTCCTTTATGTAAAATATACAATCAAGCATGAAACAAATGACTCAAGAAACAACTGGTACAAAAGAATTGCTTAACTCTTTCCCAAACAATAACGACATTTGACGACTTTGTTGCAGACGACTTAAGAAAACAATGTGGGAAAAGAAGAAATTGCTCGTAATGAACACAAACACTTTACATTTGCTTTTATAGGCGAATTCTCTAATTTACTATATGTTTTGTAGGTAAAATCATCAGTAGGTGAAATCTCTG
The DNA here is from genome assembly GCA_947846245.1 of Cerastoderma edule. Taxonomy (NCBI): domain Eukaryota; kingdom Metazoa; phylum Mollusca; class Bivalvia; order Cardiida; family Cardiidae; genus Cerastoderma; species Cerastoderma edule. The sequence goes on from OX401420.1 coordinate 22,699,783, forward strand.
TAAATCACTTCTACTAATGTCTCCGATATACAGATATCATAAACAAATTATGACAACATAAACAAATTTAAACTATCACAGAACAAAATGTTAGGCTTGTGGAACAAATCATATAAACATTGCACATTAGGTAATTGGAAATCCTTTATTTCTATCACTGCACAAACTATATTGGACTGGTAAGATCATCTTACTAAGTTGTATAGATAAAACCAAACTTAAGAATCTGCAGACAAACATTTGGCCCTGTGGTTCAGTTCAAGAACAATTGAGATGGTAATAGGGGTTGTATTACAAAGTTGATTCAATCAATCATTGATACCAAACAAAAGGATAAGTCCTTTATTATAAAGTAGCTGAACACCTGTATGTTCTATTAACCAATTACCAAACAATAACAACATTCGATGAATTTGTTGCAGACGACTCTGAAAAAAATTGTGGGAAAAGGAGAAATTGCTCATAACAAGCAATTTCTCCTTTTCCCACAATGTTTTGTCCCCTATCAGAAGATCATTTATCAATTTCATCACATTTTAAAATGTCCTCTGCAAACTCTTTCTATTTGGGACAGTCAAAAGTTAAATGTTTAGTAAAGGGTTCATTTAAATAAAACTAAACAAGCTACCCTACCTTTATGATAGCTATCTCTTAAACAATTCTTAGATTTTGCGTGACAGAAATAAGGTATACACATGCACAGTCAAACATTTGTGAAACCATTTTTCAGTTATGTAACAGCTTTCCTGGATTCACCAGTACTAGGCTAGGGCTCTGAAGTGAATTGCCACAAAACCAGAGGTGTCAATGGGGCTCGAACCAGGGACCCTCGAGTTCTAAGTCTGCCACTGTAACAACTAGGCCACGCAGGACCCTGACACGAAATATTCAAATATAGTGATTTAAAGTTCAGTACTATAACAACTAACCATGGATGTCCAACAAACATAAAAGATGATATCATTATTCAATAATCTGTTAAACATGCATACATCTTTCATTGGAATCCATGCACAATTTCAAATTGATATAATGGCTTGTGTTTATGATGTATTCACACAAAAACAGCAAAAAAAAACCTCAATAACAAAAGCATTCAGCAGGACAGTCAGAAAACTTCCACAAAATATTTTCAAAAATCTCTAGATTCCTTCATCCAAAACTAGTGCCCATGCTTTAACCCATTACCAAACAATTATGACATTTAAACACTTTGTTGCAGACAACTATGGAAAACATTGTGGGAAAAGGAGAAATTGCTCTGACGAGCAATTTCTCCTTTTCCCACAATGTTTTCTGCCCTATCAGATTATTTTCCAATTTCATTACATTTATAAATGTAGTCTGCAAACTCTTTCAATTTGGGACAATTGAAAATGTGTTGTTTGGTAAAGGGTTTAATGTCTTTACAATGAATTCTTCAGGGCGCCTTAGGTTGTTTTCATCAAATGAGTCACATATGAGTTCCTTAATCTCAGATGAATGTCAACTCTTTAAATGTCTTTGAGAAGACATTTCAGATGCAGTAAGCATGTCATCATAAAATGGGTCTCATTTGGGGTCCTTCTGAGTCCTCATTCCCAGGATGAATGCCCACGCTTCAAACGTCTTCACGATGAAATCCTCGGAGTCAGTAAGCATGTCATTATGAAATGTGTCACATCTGGGGTCCTTAGGAGTCCTTATTCCCAGATGAATGCCCACGCTTCAAACGTCTTCACGATGAATTCTTCGGAGTCAGTAAGCATGTCATTATAAAATGGGTCACATCTGGGGTCCTTAGGAGTCTTCATTCCCAGATGAATGCCCATGCTTCAAACGTTTTCACATTGAAATCTTCGGAATCAGTAAGTACGTTGTTATCAAATGTGTCACATCTGGTGTCCTTCGAAGTCCTCATTCCCAGATAAATGCCCATGCTTCAAACGTTTTCACAATGAAATCTTCGGAGTTAGTAAGTATGTCGTTATAAAATGTGTCACATCTGAGGTCCTTCAGAGTCCTCATTCCCAAATGAATGCCCACGCTTCAAACGTCTTCACGATGAAGTCCTCGGAGTCAGTAAGTATGTCATTATCAAATGTGTCGCAGCGATTGGTCCTCCCGTGATAAATATCCCCATCAAACCATAGGCCAAACAGTCCTCTGAAAGATACAGATCACATGTTAACCCTTTCCCAAACGACAAATTTTCGACTGTCCCTAATTAAAAGAGTTTGCAGACGACATTTCAAAAGTGATGAAATTGAAAAATATTCTTCAGATAGAGCAGAAATACTTGTGGGAAAAAGAGAAATTGCTCTTAAGGAGCAATTTCTCCTTTTCCCACAATGTTTTCCAGAGTCGTCTGCAACAAAGTGGTTAAATGTCTTTAAAATTATCTAAAAATAGATTTTTGTGTAGTCTACTTTCCAAATCCGTAAATATCTGCCTCATTTTGATGAGGAAAGATACTTAGAGTAGCAAACAGGTTAGACCACAGGCCAGGCTGACATATATGTGCCTTATATTCAGATTTCGTTGTCTTGCCATAGGATTTGTTTAAAATGAAATATGCCAAAATTCATCTAATATTTTTGCTGAAATATCAAATACATTGTATATTTAAATTCCTTTATTTTCGTAAGTTCCGAAAAAATAATCCTTTGACGTCCGCGGGCTTTAAACAGTGTGTGAAAGGTTATTTAGTCTGAGGCTATCTTAAAACAGGATGCAAGTCATTCAGAAAGCTCATTTCTGAATGTTAAGCAGAAAGTTGTCGTATACACCACAAGTCTTCTCCTTTTACTGTGATCACTTCCCATTACCAAACAATAAGGACATTTGACCAGTTTGTTGCAGATGACTCTGGAAAACATTGTCTGAAAACATTGGCGGTTGTTTTCCCACAATGTTTTCTGCTATATCAGTAGATTATTTGTTCAATCTTATCACATTTTGAAATGTCCTCTGCAAAATCTTTCAATTTGTGACAAAGATTTGGCGTTTGGTAAAGGGTTAAAACAAGATTAACTATATAGACCACTTACTGCCCAGCTCCGATACAAAGAGACTCGTTATTGCCCTTCACAAAGAAGTTATTTTCTCCCGTCCAGTTGAACACTTTAAACTTGGGGTAGAATGTGTAGAGAAACGTCTCGCCAGTCCCGTAGAAACTGTCACTAAGCTTTAGTTCACATGATGAGAGTGCGCCAAACACCTGAATAGATACCACATATAGTAAGTCATATTTACCGTTACCTTATTTGTTTTAGATCGATTGTGAAGGAAGCTAAAAGCTTGTTCAAAGCCACTCTCGATGACTGCTTCCTGGATACTAAACCAGTAATCGAGCTGGTTTGTGGGTTAGTCCCGAAAACTTTCACCTCGCCTAACAGGGATTCGAATCCAGAACCCTCTGTACAAAAGGCCGACCCTTTACCTCTGCACTAAATCAAATAAATGGCCATTGGGGCATATGCACCTCTATAGCTTGAAGTAAGACTAAATAACTTAACAAAAGCACGCCAAACACCTATATAGATTTATCAATTTGTTTGATTAACAATTAATGTTCAGTGATAAATCACACATCTGAATTTTATAGGTGTTTTGTGTTTGAGGAACAGCTTCAGCATATAGCCTTTCATATATAAAAAAATGTTGTCACATTACACATACATTTTTCAAAGGTGATCAGAAATGTTTTTTACAGTCAAATTCCATGTCTTCTAGTGTAGGACCCCCCAAACCCCTATTGCCTACTTTTTCAAATCTGTCACCTAAGGGTGTCCCCTTCTGGTCTTTTGTTTCTTGAAAAATCTGTACTTATAAAGTCAAGCCTCGTTTGTCAGGACACTTTCATTCCCAGGAGCAATGTCCGTATTAACGAATAATCCGGAATAAAGAATCGGTGAGTTTCCAGTTAAATGTTAATCTATACACTGTGTATGATAATAATTACTATGAAGTAAAAAATATGTAATAGTTGAAAATGATTGCCAGACATTGTCACTTGAAAGCTGTCTATACAGCTAATTAGCATCTTTTACAAACTTGACTTTCTGCATGTGACGATGATTACAAATTGGAAAGACTGGTAAACTGACACATGACTGATTTACAAACAATCAACACCTTACAGTACACTGCAATCAGTGACATTTTATAATCAAGCAAACATGCGAGGTGTGAAAGTCGGATAACCGTATCATCAATTTATGTCGGTTACTGCAAAAAAATAACCATAATACTGTTTTCCAGATAAGCCGTACACATATACTATCAAAAGTTGGCTTTTGTTCTCAAATTTTATTGTCCGGAGCCCGAACACAGACTTTCTGGATTAAACAGTACAGTTAATGAAGGTGATGATCCCTTCAAATTTAGGCCAAATGGCCAATATTCCGGATTAACGATGACCGGATTATCGAGGCTTGACTGTATTATCATTAATATCGTAATAATGGAATAAAAATAAGTTTACCAAGTCACAAGGTACATAAGAAATTACTTACATTATCATTTATATCCTTCACCACTAGGAGTATTGGGCTGTCCAGATTATTCATCTCTCTAAACAGGGTCTTGAGGGAGAACCCGTGGGTCTCTGTGCTGTAAATCAGGGTCCATGGGTAACCCACTGTACGTCCGGGCATCATCTGGCATAACTAGTAATACAAAAGGATTTATGGCAAACTTAACTAGCCAAGTAAACTATGAAGTTAACTAACATAGAAAACAATGTACATGTAGTTAACTTACAAAGAAAACATTGTAGTTAACTTCCAAATCAAACACAAATAAGTCAACCTAGAGACTATCCTTGATGAAAGTCCAAATACCATAACCAGGATTTGAGCCCATCCAGAGAGGCATAGTACATGATAAACCCCTGCTATGACCATGTTTCACAGAGGATGAATTATCAATTTGGGAATACCCAGAGATCAACTGCCTACAAGTACCATTCAGCAGCTGAGAGGCAACTTTTCATGAAAATCAAAATCCACCAACATTAGTCAGTAGGCTTTATTCATAGGTTGCACATACTATAGTATTGCATTGGACCCTCCTTAATATGTGTATACAGATTGAAAGAGTAGAACAAATACTCACCTCTGCTATTTTCTCATCATCTAGAATGGCAGACTCCCCTATCAGGTCTGGTAGTGGTAGAGGTTCATGATACACAATGGACTGTCTCCTCTCAGCCTCAATCTTACTGATTATCTGGAAATTTAATGTGTTCATTGGTTAAACAAAGCCTTCAACAACTGTTCACTTATAAAGCAGGGGCCCGTTTTACTAAACAACTTACGGAAAATGTTTGCGTAAGTCATAAATGATTAACATGGATAATATCTTCAATGAAAGTACAATATTGCAATGTGACACGTCATTGGAAGCGTCTCGGAGAGACGATTCCAATGATGTGTCACTTTGCAATATTGCTTTGCCAAATATTGAAACAAAAGGACTTGTTGTTTTAGACTTACGCAAATCTTAAGCGTAAACTGTTTAGTAAAACAGGCCCCTGCTTTCTCGTAACCCTTTACCAAACACCTAATTTTCGACTGTCACAAATTGAAAGACTTTGCAATCGACATTTCAAAATGTGTTAAATTTGAAAAATAATCCTCTGATAGGGCAGAAAACATTGTTGGAAAAGGAGAAATTGCTCATTAAGAGCAGTTTCTTCTTTTCCACAATGTTTTCCAAAGTCGCCTACAACAAACTGGTCAAATGTCGTTATTGTTTGGTCATGGGTTAATCCAGATCGCTGCTTCTCTTTTTTTTATTATGGGGTTTCAGTGCTATGCTTTGTCAACAATGTTTCAGTTATGTTAAAGCATTTCCTTGAGCTGTACAAGAGCTTTTCAATTTTGTTTGCTTATATGGGGTTTTAATGATGCGTCAACAATTTTTCAGTTAATATGTTATTGCTTTATTGAATTCACCAGTATTAGGCTTGGACTCTGAGGTGTCTTGTCAAAGGTCACTTCTATGAAACCAGAGGTACTAGTGGGGCTGGAATCCCTCATATGATAGAGAGGGTTTTTAACCAATGTGTTTTTACTTAACCCTTTCCCAAACAATAACGACATTTGACCACTTTTTTGCAGACGACTATAGAAAACATTGTGGGAAAAGGAGAAATTGCTCGTCACGTGACGAGCATTTTCTCCTTTTCCCACAATGTTTTATGCTCTATCAGAAGATGTTTTTCCAATTTCATCAAATTTTGAAATGTTGCCTGCAAACTCTTTCAATTTGGGACAGTCGAAAATTTGTTGTTTGGGAAAGGGTTAACAGTGCTTTCGAATTTCATTGTCAACAATAAAATGTAACCTTTATTGCTGTACCAGTGCTATCTTTTGTTGTTTCAAGAGCACCTTTTAAGTCTTAATATTGTTAACAAGTTTCTTTAAAACAATTACTGTCATTTGAATTACATGAAGAAAAGAAAAACTTTCAAGATGAAATGATAAATAAAAAACAATTAGAAAAAAAACAATATTAATAAAGAAAATAGAAAATTAAAAATCAAAGAGACTACTTTTGTCATAACAGTTTTGCTCCAATGTTATTTATAAAGGAATTGCCATTTGTTTTCATAATTCATAGTCATTCTCTTTTGTTGCTTTCAATTTGAACCATCAATATTTAGTACCCATTTTAACCACAGGTACCAATAACAAATAAATAAATAAATGTGTATTGCACTATATATATATTTAGTACAATACAAATTTTTTGCTATTGGTACCTGTGATTTAAAATCAAAATACTTGTATTACAGAAGATCAAAGAAACAATTGGGACATACAATTTATCATTTTGTCACAATGATTTGCAAAATATCATAAAAATATGTTGCCAATCATGATTTATAAGAGTAGCTGTTGTTGTTTGCTTTTGTTTTCACATAGAGCATGTAAAGAAATCTCAAATTATGATAGAGATGGTTATTGTTATGCTGCTGAGATAAGCAAAATGTGAGCGATAGCCAGAGTTTCCCCAAGGATTATTTTCAGGCACCGGGGTGCTTGATGCTGGGGAGGGGTGTTCAGCATTATAGCGAAGACCTCATTTTCCTGTCAGGCATTTTTAAAATCTGCATCCCAAAATGGTAAGTTACTAGGTAAATTTTTGAATCATAAGACAAAAAATACTGTTTTTAAACCAAATCAAATGTATAAAACAAATGTATGAAGCAATTTGTTTGCCTGCGGTACTACAATTTAAAGGGCTACAGGTGGACAAATTTTAAGCACAGTAGAATCAATTAAGGCCCCCATGGGGGAGTGGAACTTTTAACCATTTCCCAAACAATAACGGCATTTGACGACTTTGTTGCAGACGACTTTAGAAAACCTTGTGGGAAAAGGAAAAAATGAATTTTTCTTTTTCCCACAAGGTTTTCTGCTCTTTCGGAAGAATATTGTTCAATTTCATCACATTTTGAAATGTTGTCTGCAAACTCTTTCAATTTGGGACAGTCGAACATTTGTTGTTTGGGAAAGGGTTAATTTCAGGCTTTGTGGCCCCCACAGTGTGAATAAAATGCTTGAACCACCATGTTACGCAAGGTTAGGTATGATTCAAAGACAGGTAAGGTACATACAAGATTCAACCTAATCCTTCAATAAATTGAATTAAATTACAGGCCAATTAGACAAGAACTGTTCTGCAATAAGCTCCAAATACTAATGATCAAAAGCTAATTGATTACATAATTACGTGGATTTAGTAACATAACAACCCTACATTCCTTCTTACTGAGATACTTACTGAGACAGAATAACTTTTGAACACTGTTAAAGAGACGTCACTTAAAATAAGACTCAGTGTATTTCATATAATCACCCTAAATTATAGTAATTATAGGGACTTGTATCTTCGAGTATAGTATTTTGAATAGTCAAAACAAACAAGCCCAATAAAAGTGCCATGGTTAAAGCAAGCTATTGTGAGTAAGGCAAGGCACATATTAGGCACATTATGATATTCTAGCGATGGGAGATGACAAGTTAAGCATGAGTTGGTGAAATGATTACATCAAAAAACCTGAAATGACGTTGTTATGGTATAACAGTAAGTTTAACCCTTTAATTTGTGTCATAGTTATTAAGCCACTGCAATAGAAAACTTCAGATACCAATGTTTTAAAAAGAAGTGAAACATAATAGAAAATCAATACTGACAGGTGGGTGCAGCTATCATATGATGCTTAATTGTAATGAGGAAAGATACTCAGAGTAGCAAACATGTTAGATCACAGGCCAGCCGCGAAGTAAATTGGTGGCTTGCCTGGATGTAACCTGTTTGCTTAAGCATGAAGTCAGTTCCAGCACTATACTATACTATAATTAAATTGCTATAGAAAATAAAAGTAAAATCCAGGTTTTCATACTCCGTAATTTTTTCAGTTGCCATGATGCTTTCAATTTAGATCAGTCACACAACCCCATATGTGCGAATGAGTTAGAGTAGGCTATTTGGTGCTAGCCAAGGATTCAATGAAATACTATAGTAAGTGCTTCATGTTTATGAAGCACTTACTATAGTCTTGCATTGAACCCTTGATTAAGTAATATAATTAAAGTTTTAACAGCCATTTCTAAGCAAAGATGTTGATACCAAACAGATGCAAGCAAAAAAAGTATTTTTCCCCCATCCCCTATAAAGAAATTTGTGACTGGTCCAAATTGAAAGCAACAGCAGACAACAAACAATTGCTAACAAGAGGGCCATGATGGCCCTAGAACCGCTCACCTGAGATTACAACCTATTTAAAGAATAGTTAGAAACATTGCTTTTAACTTTTATACAGAGTTTCTCATGCTTCTATGCATTGACATTTTTTTATTTCCATTTTACAAGTTGGACACTGTATGCTTGATGTTGGACATTAAAGTAAAATGGTACATAATTCTTACAATGCGGAAACTGAATATTTTACTTTTACAGATTGTATGTACGAAGATCAGCCCGCACTTTTGTCCAGTATGATCTATTGTTGCCATTTTTTGGTAATCATTTTGGCATATTTGGACATACAAATTGATATTGATGTATTTTGCTAAAGATTCTACCATACAAGTATATAGTGGAAATGCAAACAGGTTCATATTTCAACGCACCATAGTGGCCATGTTTTTTGAGATATAAAAATTCATGTTTTTATGAAATATGTTTATTAACTAAGTTATAAATTTTACCATACATGTATATAATGAAAAAAAAACAAAAAAAAAACAGTCAAAGTTCAACGCACCCTGGCGGCCATGTTTTTCGAGATATCCAATTTCTTTTAACAAGCTCTATAGAAGGGCCCCCAAGGAACATTCCTATTAAATCATTTTGAAATCTGACCAGTGGTTTTTGAAAAGAAGATTTGTTCATTGTTTTTACCAAATATGTGCATGGCAACCATTCTGGTCAAATGTCTGATTTTTTGACAAATCTTTATTTCCTCAAACTAAATATGCTTCATATGATATCTCATTGAAATTGGCCCTGAGATTTAGGAAAAAGAGATGGTTATTAAGTTATGAATTTAACCATACAAGTATATAGTGAAAACAAAAAAGCGTTCAAAGTTCAACGCACCCTGGCGGCCATGTTTTTCGAGATATCAAAATTCTTTTAAAAAGAGGCCCCCAAAGAACATTCCTGTGGAATTATTTTGAAATACGACCGGTGGTTTGTGACAAGACGATTTCTTTAAGGTTTTTACCAAATATAGGCATGGCAGCCATTTTGGTCACATGACTAATTTTTTTTGAAAAATCTTTCTCCCCTCTAACTAGGGATGCTTCACATGATATCTCATAGGAATTGGCCCACAGGTTTGGAAAAAAAAGATTTTTGTAAAGTTATAAATTTTAGCATTCATGTATATAGTGAAAACAAAAACTCATACAAAGATCACGCACCCTGACGGCCATGTTTTTCAAGATATCTAAGAAAATTTAACGATATTTGTAGAAGGGCCCCCAAAGAACATGCCTGTGAAATTATTTTGAAATCTGACCAGTGGTTTGTGACAAGAAGATTTTTTTAAGGTTTTTATCAAATATGGGCATGGCAGCCAGTTTGGTCACATGACTAATTTTTTTTTAACAAGTCTTTCTTCCCTCTAACTAGGGATGCTTCACATGATATCTCATTGAAATTGGCCCAGAGGTTTGGAAAAAAAAAGATGTTTGGAAAGTTATAAATTTTAGCATTCATGTATATAGTGAAAACAACAACGCGTTAAAAGTTCAACACAGCCTGGTGGCCATGTTTTTTTGGAGATATCAAAATTCTTTGAACAAATTTTAAAAAGAGGCCCCCAAAGAACATTCCTGTGAAATTTTGAATTCTGAATAGTGGTTTCAGACAAGAAGATTTTTTAAAAATTGCAGATATTCCCCCTTTTTCATGCCACTGCAACCAAAGTTCTGTATGGAATCAATTTCTTTGAACAATATTGGTAGAGCATCACCCAACAAACATTCCTGTGAAGTTTGGTTAAGATTGGCTAAATGGTTTAGGAGGAGAAGATGTTTAAAGAAATTGTTGCCGCGCACGATGCATGACAGACGACAGACATTGGGCGATCACAAAAGCTCACCTTGAGCACTTTGTGCTCAGGTGAGCTAAAAACAGCAACATTATTTTCTTCATGAAATTGCATAGAAACCAGTGTGACAAAAGGATAGATTGCACTTAAGGACAAAAGCAATTTATCCTTTTGTCACAGTGGTTTTTTGAGTCTTATAAAACAAATGTAACAAAGTGAAGTATTATGGAGAAAAGCGTTAAATAATGCCTGGGACCCATCCAATAAGAGGCATGCTATATGTGTTTAGAGCAGAATTCACTCAGCCATTATTTCACTTGCGCAATAAGCGTAAGGCTTTGTATCTATGTGCAGGAATCATATATACATTGTACAGTCAGACTTCAAGGGTTCAATGCAATACTTTATAGTAAGTGCTTCATGTTTACCCTTGACCTGTATTAAGTGACCAACTTTAAACATTGCATGATACAAATTGGTTATCATTTATATCTGAATAAATGAATTAACCCTTAGAATGCTACGTAATTTCCTAAAAAAAAGATTTTGTTACCGTCTGCTTTACAAAACCTTAAATATCTGCTTAATTTTGTTAAGGAAAGGTACACAGAGTAGCAAATAGATTGGATCACAGGTTAGCTGCCAATTTACTTGGCGGCTGGCCTGGATCTAACCTGCATGCATAAAATAGCCAAAGTTCAAAGTTACAACAGACAATGTAAAGGGCATGGAGAAAAAACAATAATCCCTACCCAATTCCAAAGTAAAACGTTTTTCCCATGTTATTTTTTGTGGTCGACTTTTGTCCAGAATTTCCATATGGGAGAACATTTTCAATGTTTCCTGTTTAAGATGGTCACTCAATACATTATAGTCTTTATTTCCAATGGTTTGAGTACAAACGTAAACACATGATCAAACACAGGTTAAATTGCTTGTACAAAGTCCCACAGACCCCTTGAGATACTTGTTTCATTAGATCACATGTCAAAGCCAACAGGTTAAACACTCTCTCTGATTAGCATAAAAAGCCTAATATATACCTCCCTCTTTTGCTCTTCTTTGCGTAAGCACTACAATATGATTACATTTTAAATGAAGCCCTTGCAAAATGTAATGCCTAATAGATGATTCACTCCGTGTATATATATATATATATGCTTGATTAATCAGTTGGTAATAGCAGTCAATCTTGTTTTAACCCTTTCCCAAACAACAAATTTTCGACTGTCCCAAGTTAAGAGTTTGCAGACGACATTTCAAAATGTGATGAAATTGAAAAACATCCTTCAGATAGAGCAGAAAACCTTGTGGGAAAAGGGAAAAATTGCTTGTCACGAGCAATTTCTCCTTTCCCAACAATGTTTTCTAAAGTCATCTGCAACAAAGTGGTCAAATGCCGTTATTGTTTGGGAAAGGGTTAAGTGACCTTACAATAGTAAAAGGAGACATGAGCATTGTGTTTAAGGCAACTGATGGCTTAACCCATATCCAAACAATAACGACATTTTACCTCTTTGTTGCAGATGACTCTTGAAAACAATGTGGGAAAAGAAGAAATTGCACCAGTAGAGCAATTTCTCCTTTTCCCACAATGTTTTCTAGTCTATCAAAAGATTTCTTTCAAATTTCATCACATTATAAAATGGTGTCGGCAAACTCTTTCAATTTGGGACAGTCGGAAATTTTGCGTTTGGTAAAGGGTTTATACAGATGCCAGTCAATCAAAAAGCTCCAGTAGGAGCTCTCTGATTGATTACTATCATGTATTACCCTTTACCAAACAATAAACACATTTGACATTGCTACAGACAACTTTAGAAAACATTGTGGGAAAAGGAGAATCTTTCCCACAATGTTTTCTGCCCTATCAGAAGATTATTTTCCAATTCCATCACATTTTGAAATGTCATCTGCAAACTCTTTAAATTTGGGACAGTCAAAAATGTGTTGTTTGGGAAAGGGTTAAGATAGCCTCAGGCTTGATAAATTTTCCTGTACTATCTATGAGTTGTCGTTTAAAACAAGATTTACTGCATAGAAATCACAAAAGCTGTCGTTGGACAGTCACGCTCCTTTTTTAAGCTTGTCTCATAAAAGTAAAAGTGCATGTTACAGTAAATTCAGACAAAAAAGGGACAAAAGCTTGTCCTAGACTTTCTTATCAATTATTCTCATTACAGTCCAACTTGTGTTAAGCAACCATCCTTTGAAGCAGCCAACCTGCCTTTAACAAGCACTGCAGAAAGTCCCATTGTTGGATTTACAGTGTACATCAATTTGTGTTAAGCAGCCACCTGTCTTAAACAGCCAATTATCTCAGTTCCATAGGATAACCTCTTAACACAAATTTGACTGTATACTCATTCTGTTATTACACTATTACTTACTCTCAACCAATAAAAGTTAACGAAAAGGGTATAATTCTGTAAAAAGAATCATTTGAAGGGGCTCTTTATCATTTTTTTTTATCTAAAACAACAAATTCATAGCCAATCAACATCATTAATCACTAAAAATAGTATGTGTCAATCTTTTCACCCCAGCAACTAGGAAGATACCGGTTTACAACCAAATAGTTAAGAAAACCAATCATTTAAACTAACAGTTTCAGTGATAATTTTTGGCCCCAAAAATCTCATAAAAATTCCTAAAAACTCATAACTATCATTCATTTTAATCATTTTTCTGTAGAAAAACCCATTGATTTTTAAGTTTTGGTCCCAAAAACCCATTGATTTAATTAAGAAAAAAATCACTGCAGTTTTATTAGGCATTGAAGACATACATCTGAAGCTTTTTTCCATTCCCAGCGACTTTAGCCCATTACCAAACAGTAACGACATTTGACCAGTTTGTTGAAGATGACTCTGGAAAACACTGTGGGAAAAGGAGAAATTGCTCATAACGAGCAATTCCTCCTTTTTCCACAATGTTTTCCAGAGTCATCTGGTCAAATGTCGTTACTGTTTGGTAATGGGTTAAAGTTTTTCCACAATGTTTTCTACTCCATCAGAAGATTACTTCAAACTATTCAATTTGGGACGGTCGAAAATTTCGTGTGTGGTAATGGGCTTAAAAAGTTTACACTATACAGTCTTACTTGTGTTAATCAGCCACCCTTTTAAGCAGCCAACCTGCCTTAAAAAGCCACTACAGAAAGTCCCATTGTTAGATTTATAGTGGAAATCAATTTGTGTTAAGCAGCCAACCTGTCTTGAACAGCCAATTTACTCTGTCCCATAGGCTGGCCTCTTAACTCAGGTTTGACTGTAGTATATTCTCTCACCTCCCAATCTTTCTGGAACTCCGAGTTGGGACCGAAGTGTTCATCAAGCATCTCTAGACTGTCGTCAGCATTTTCGTCGGTTTCCTCGATAACTACAAATCCGCGTTTCTCCGCGGTCAACTCATCCTCATCCCCGTATATCTCTGGAGTCCATTGGACGAAAAATGCATAAAGATGGTCAACCCTGTTAGGATATTAAAAACAAGAAACATCAGCTTACTTTTAACCCTCTACCAAACACCAAATTTTCGACTGTACCAAGTTAAATCAGTATCTTATAGCAGTCACTCCTATTTAAAGTGACCATACCGTAGTAAAAGGAGACACAAGCATGGTGTTTAACCCTTTACCAAACACCAAATTTCCGACTGCCCCAAATTGAAAGAGTATACAGACGACATTTCAAAATGTGATAAAATTGGAAGTAGAAATCATCATGAGAAAAGGAGAAATTGCTCATCATGAGCAGTTTCTCCTTTTCCCATAGTGTTTCCTAGAGTGGCCTGCAACAAAGTGGTAAAATGTGGTTATTGTTTGGTAATGGGTTTAATTGTTCATGTCAGTTGAAAAAGTCATTGAACCACTGCTACTTTTAATTAGTTTAAACTTATTCATTTCACATCAATGACTGCTTCCTGGGTACTAAGTCAGTACTCGCCTCCAATTATGAGCTAGTCTCTGCATATTAACCACGTCACTAACCAGGATCATACCAGGGACCTTCAGTATCAGAAGCTAATGCTCAACAACTGCACCACTGTCCCCAAAAGCTATGATTTGAACCAAAGGGGCTTGATATGTTCAAATTGTCTACTCTAACCGCAAAGGCATGGAGGTCACGTACATCAGTTGGATAATATTGTAATGCTACAAACTAAAATAATTCTGGGAATAAAACATTTCTTCATCTAACTGTAAATGGATTTTGCTTTCAATTTGGGCATGTAACAAAACCCTTTAAGTTGGAGATGTATGAAAGCTATCTGGACCTGTTAACCCTAAGAATGCTAGGTAATTTTCTTAAAATTGAATTTGGTATAATCTGCTTTTCAAAACCATAATTATCTGCTTAATTTCATTGAGGAAAGGTACTCAAGAAGCAAACCGGTAAGATCACAGGCCAGCCGCCAATTTACTTGAGAAATGAACATGCATGTAAGTTATAACCAAGAATTTTTAAGTTCAAAAGGCTGCATAATTTGCTTAAATTGGATGCAAGAGTTTTGAAACTTGGTCAGGGACCTTACATTATTACCCTGAACACATGTGTGAAGTATCAACTCATTCACTATAGTAGTTCATGAGATACAAACTTAACCCAAGATTTTTCTAAGTACAAAAAGCCGCAAAATTTGCTTAAATGTAAAACTAGAGGTTTGAAACTTGGCCTGGGACCTTTGATTATTACCCTGAAAGCATGTGTGAAGTATCAACCCATTCACTAGAGTAGTTCATTACATATAAACTTGCAGGCAAAAACTTAACCCAAGATTTTCTAAGTACAAAAAACTGCATAATTTGCTTAAATTCAAAATTAGAGGTATAGAACTTGGCCAGGGACCCTAAAGTATAACCCTGAACACATGTGTGAAGTATCAACCCATTCCATACGGTAGTAAATGAGATACAAACTTGCCTGTAAAAACTTAACCAAGGTGTGACACGGACAGCAACACCGACGCCCGGGTGAGTAGTATAGCTCTCCTTATTCTTTGAATAGTCGAGCTAAAAATAAACACAATAAATTTTACTTACTTTTCCCTTGGGATCGAGAACCAGTATTCGGACTTCTTCCTACGTCGCCCATATGACTCGATGGAGTAGTTGTGTGGGACCTGTTTATGGGGCGTGCCCATTCTCAAACACAGATACAGGGGTGGGTCATGAAATAGGGATGAAACCCGCGGACCATATCCTGAAATACAGGTATAGAAAGCTTACATGAATGTTGTTACTTTTTTGTTAGGATATTACATTTCAGGTAAATTGCTGTGGGTTTTTTTATGTGACATTTTCAACAGACAATAAGAATTTTATCTGTTGAAAATGACACATCAAAACATTGAAAGGGCTTATTTTTCCTTGAATTGGGAAGAGGCCTAAGTTTGTCAATTTTGGGAAATTACATCACTGAAATTTTTTAATTGGGAAACCAAAAAGCTGGTGCGACTTTGAAATTTTGGTATAACTCCATGGCTGTAAAGACATTTCCGATCGTGACGCTGTCTTTTATATAAAGCGAAAAAGCCCTGATTGATGGTGGTCCAAACAAATACAGACCTCAAAAAGATGATC
The DNA here is from genome assembly GCA_947846245.1 of Cerastoderma edule. Lineage (NCBI taxonomy): Eukaryota > Metazoa > Mollusca > Bivalvia > Cardiida > Cardiidae > Cerastoderma > Cerastoderma edule. Next base: position 22,715,919 of record OX401420.1, read on the forward strand.
TGTTTCCAAACGTTTGTTAAATTTGATATGGAAACAAATTTCAGTTTCATATCTACTTTATCCTATTTATTTATATTGGGTTTTCCATTGCGTCAACATAATTTCAGTTATGTTGCAATGCCAAACTCTACCAAATGGAAGAAGACCCCATCCTCAACTGTCCATAAGGGCTGGTCAAGTCGGGTAAAACCATCTACACTCTGAAAGTCAGTCAGGAGACTGCCTTTCATGAAAATCCAAATGTCATCAAGGATATTTGAACCCACACAGAGAGGGGCCATGTGATTTTAAGTTCTGTACTCTAACCATTAGGCCATGGAGGCCCCAGTTTCATATCTACAAACTGAGCTATTGAAGCATGGAGGCATTTTGTTTTGAGGAAGCAAACAAAATCTATCATAGTTGTAAATGCATCATGTTGCTGATATTTCAGCAGTGGTACCCCACAGTAAGGGATCAGTGTTAGTCTATAAAAAGTGTTTAATAAAAGTGAATGACCCTATATAGAAATGCACTAAACCTATAATTAGATATATGAAGAGTTAATTGCAAGACTGTAGTAAGTGCTTCATGAATTTGAAGCACTTACTATAGTATTGCTTTGAACCCTCGAAATGCAGGTTAATGTAAGGTTAGCCCATATACAAGGGGAGAGCATGATTATCAAAATGTTTAACTCATAAAACAGTTTAAACACAATTGTTTCAGTTTGGGCAAAAATAAAACACATCACTCAAAATACAAATAATATTTGTGATGTTCAATAAATTATTGTCAAATGATATAATCCGCAATCTGTGATTAATTTTTTTCAAGGAGCAGAAATCAAGAAAATAAACTCAGAAAGATAATACTTCTTTCAAGAAACAGAGGTAATAGTGAAAAGAAGACTCAGTAAGGAATGTTTTATCTGATTAAGTTTGTTCTAGCCTACACAAAAAGAGAGTTAATCATAAAGAAGAATTCAATAATTCATAAGATTAACATGACTCGCATGGAGTGAAAAAGAGAAGAGAGTTTAGTTATTTTCAGTTGTAACGGCTTTCCTGGATCCACCAGAACTAAGCAAGGGTTTTGAAGTGACATGCAAAAGGTCACTCCTATAAAATCAAAGTTGTCAGTGAGGCTTGAACCCAGGACCCCCCAGTTCTAGGTCTGCAAACTTTAACCATTGGGCCATGCAAGACCCTAATTAAGAAAAATATATTTTTTCTTCAGTTTTTGCTATGCTTTTCCTTTTGTCTATGCTTTTCCTTTTGTTTTGAACAGGTAAAGAATTCAAGTATGGGGAAAATGTTTCCAAACTTTAAATAAGAAATGATAAGTTAACAGGAGCACAAACACATGCAAGCCAATCTGAGCACAAAAACGTGTGAGTTGAAATCACAACAACTTTCTTACAACACCATTTTCCCACCACCATGTCTAAACTACAAGTAGTCTGTACCTGAAACTGAAACAACAATAAAACATTCATCAACACCTCTAGCTAACACTACCATCACATTCAGATTTGGAATAACATCAATCCTTAAAATGATGGGTGATTTTCTTAAAAAAAAAAGATTTTTGTGTTGTTTGCTTTCCAAAACCTTCAATATCTGCTTAATTTTGATATGTTAAGATACTCAGACTATCAAACAGGTTAGATCACAGGCCAGCCACCAATATACTTGCCTCGATATAACCTGCTTGCATAAGTATGAAGTCAGTTTCAGCACTATAAGGGTTAAACAGAACAATTAATTACATACTCATTACATGTTTCTATTGATATATCACCAATAATTAAACATATGGGCAGCGTCACGCGAAAAGGGGCACTCGACATAAATAAAAACCACTGACTCAGCTCTATCTTAGCGCTATTATTCCAGCATCTAGTCACGACAGTTATCATTTGTATTTATTTAAAGGTAGAACTTGATGTCCTCTAAGATGGCAAACAGTGTAACCCCAGACCAGCCGCCACGTCAGCGGCTGGTCTGGGGCTACACTGTTTGCTATGTCCGATTGCCCCTTTTCCCGTGACGTGGCCCATATATTTTAAAAAGAAAAGTTGAGTAAAAGCAACCAAGACAGCTAAAAACAAAAGGTAAAACAATGTTTCTTTGTTTTATCCGAAAAATAAATGCCTGTACAGACAATAGTTTTTTTTTATATGGGTGTCACATTATTTTAGTTATGTAGCGATGACCGACTCTTAATAATGGAGGAATACCCAATACTCAACTGGACCGACTCTTAATAATGGAGGAAGACCCAATACTCAACTGGACCGATTCTTAATAATGGAGGAAGACCCAATACTCAACTGGACCGATTCTTAATAATGGAGGAAGACCCAATACTCAACTGGACCGACTCTTAATAATGGAGGAAGACCAAAATACTCAACTGGACCGACTCTTAATAATGGAGGAAGACCCAAATACTCAACTGCCCATAAAGGCTGGTCAAGCCAGGTAAAATCCATTGGCATTCTGTAAGACAACCGGAAGACTACCTCTCATGAAAATCCATATCCCTCATCTGAATTTGAACCCACATGGAGAGGGGCCATGTGATTTCAAGTTCTGTGCTCTAACCCCTAGGCCATGGAGGCCCCTAGACAATAGTACAAGGAAATCAAACATCAAGAACTTGCTGTAAGAAGGTATTGCACATATAAGCAGCCTCTTATTTTGTTTTATTACAGCTTTCCTGGATTCACCAGTATTCAGCTTGGGCTCGGAAGTTTGCAGATGTGTTTCCATATAAATTGTATCCATGAATATATTGATTAATAGCATGCTTGTTTCACACCATTTTTCGTTGAGCAATTATACAGATTTAAAATCTATATTCAAAATACTTGACTGTACTGTTTATTGTTAATGGTGCCTGGCATAATGATATATAAATATGTAAGCAACAACATGTATATGTTATGCTAATTTTTTTTTTTTTCTTGTTAAAAAGCTGATATATGATGGAAAGGTTAAAGTCTCTTTCAAAAATGGATAGGTTTTCTTCCATAAAATACCTACGTTTATAATCCATTGTAAAGAGATCTGACTTTTCATCCATGCGTACCGCATTTTCTACTTCAACATCCGCCAGGTTGTCATTACGACCCAGCTTGCCGACTCTCCTCCCAACTCCGGACACAGCACCACCACCCACCATAGGAATATCAAAACCTTTCGCCTTTCTGTCATCAGTCAATGGTGAGCCTTCCATCTCCTTCACATCTTTAACACTACTGTCTTTATCCTGTGAGTGTTTCTGAAAGAATCCAGTTGCGTAGTTGACAAAAGCACTAATATGTGGAGTTGGACTAAATGGACCAAGAGCGCTGGAAGAGGAGGACGCTGAATCTGTCTTGTCTTCAGGTTTTGAGGCAGTTTGGTCTGGATTAGGATCCGATGAATTGGAAGTGTTCTTAAACTCATCTGCACTGAGTCTAGAGAGAGTAGTTTGAGTTTCTTCGATTGATTTGACTGTAATTTGTCCGTTTTTGTCCTCCGCCACAGGAAGATACACTATGCTACCAATCCTTGTCTCTTTATCACCATTTGTGTCACTTGATGCATCACTTGTTGTGTCTCTTGAAGTTTCATCAGGTTTGTCAACCTTTGTATCAACTGTTTGGCTTGAATCAAGTTTTTCATCATCTTTATCACCACCTGTTTCAACACTTATTGCACTTTCAGCATCCTCTTGATTATTTCCAGAATGTTCACTATTAACATCAACCTTACTTCCACTTTCTATTTTATCAAGATCATCATTCTTATCACTAGATTCATCAGATACTGTTTTCGACTCTTCATTTATTACTTTTGTTTCAAGTTTAGCTTTGTCATTAACGCTTTTTTCATCTGATTCCTGTATTGAAAAAGATACAGAAAGTTTCTTGCCTTTCTTACTCTGCCTGGAGTTGGTACCTTCTGTTTCCAGTTTTGTACCACTATCAGCCTGTCCTGAAATCTCTTCAGTGTCTTTTGTAACATCTTTCTCATTTTTGGCAACATCATCAACACTCTCCGTGAAATCATCACTTATTTTCAATGATGAAACACCATCATGTTTATCACCAACATCATCATCAAACACATCATCATGTCCACATGAACATTCACTTAATGTTTTGTCCAATTTCCCTCGGATCTTTGGAATGTTCCGTTCAATGTCTTTGTGTGCATTGGTGTTTTCTGGCTGCATTTGTGAGTGAGAGTGAACAGGACAATTTGGGTCATGGTATACCTCTCTGTGAACAAAAACAACTAAATACAATCAAATCTTTAACAAACACTGAAAACATTAATAGAAATATTTTACCCATTCATTTTCACACATCATTGGGTATATTAAATACTTCATGTTTATTATTGGTAAACACCTGTTACCAATCAGTATAAGAGTTCTTTCCATCCGCTTATAATATTATATGGAAAATGTGATCAGAACAGATAAAATTTAAAATCAGTTCATTTGATAACGCTCTTCTTTTGGTTTTACCTTAACTTATTCCACCAGCCTGCCAAACTTTGTCTGATCCAAAATAAAAAACAAAACAAAAAAAAAACCAGCAAAAGACTAAAACATCTCATAATTTGTAAAGATATCGGGTAGAAATAACCTTATATAAAGTATGAATAATTCATTAGGAGCAATTAATCATTCTATTGCAACGGTTTCTGGTGTCTCCAGCTGCAGTTGCACAACCATAAAATATAAAGTGGTATCCAAGAGGTTGAAGTCTAAGATTATAGAAGTTTGAACAGACAAAAACGTACTGCCGTTTATTTCTCAGCTTCATGGCAGCGATGTCGTGGTACATTGCAGCACTGATGATAAGGTCCATTGGTGCTATCATTCCGTAGCGCTCAGCACCGTTCTCTATAACAAGGTGGTCCATCACATCAGGGTCGAACATCACAGCGTTTGGTGTGACCAGTAACACCCCCTTGACTACTCCCTGAAATATAGAACAATAACAAACATCACAGCATTTGGTGTGACCAGTTACACCCCCTTGACTACTCCCTGAATTATACAATAATAACAAACATCACAGCATTTGGTGTGACCAGTAACACCCCCTTGACTACTCCCTAAAATAAACAATAATATAAAGGCTTTATAATGATATATATAAACAGGCTCATTTTGTTAAGAAAAGTTAAAAGATTTCAGGGTCTTCCACAGGGCTTTTTTCAAGCGCTGGGATGCTTGATGTTGGGTGAGGGATGTTCTACATAATAGCAGGTACCTATTACCCCTGTCAATTTCTTTTTGAATATGCTTTCTAAAATAGTAATTATTATTAATATTTAATAATTTTAATTAAATGACAAAATTTAGGTTTTAAGCCAAATGAAATGAATCAAACAATGTTACAAGCAAGTAAAACTACCTGTGGGACAATCTTAAGTGCTGTGGGATCAATTAAGGCATTGGGGAAGTGCTTATTTTGAAATTCAGGCACGGGGGGCCCCACAGCACTTAAAAGGCCGAAAGGAGACCCGGTAAAGGATTCAGAAATCTACCCTGAGCATTAATTTGTGATTGGCCAAAAATAAATCATATGCATCAATAAATAAACACAACGAAACCAAAGTACAATTAACAACAATATTGACAAACAATCATTAGTTTCAACTTATTATTGCAAAGAAAATACTTTCTGAATAACATGTGTCTTATATAAGACTAGCCTCAAACTCAGTAATGTTTAAAGCACTGCATAAGAGTAATCGCTTGAATTCATTTATTTTATATTGGTTTTACATTGTGTCAATAGTATGTCAGTTATGTTCCTTCATTGTTTATATGGGGTTAAACATTGTGTCAATAGTATGTCAGTTATGTTCCTTCATTGTTTATATGGGGTTAAACATTGTGTCAATAGTATGTCAGTTATGTTCCTTCATTGTTTATATGGGGTTAAACATTGTGTCAATAGTATGTCAGTTATGTTCGTTCAATGTTTATATGGAGTTAAACATTGTGTCAACAGTATTTCAGTTATGTGCCTTCATTGTTTATATGGGGTTACACATTGTGTCAATAGTATGTCAGTTATGTTCCTTCATTGTTTATATGGAGTTAAACATTGTGTCAATAGTATGTCAGTTATGTTTCTTCATTGTTTATACGGGTTTTTACATTGTGTCAATAGTATGTCAGTTATGTTCCTTCATTGTTTATATGGGGTTAAACATTAAGTCAATAGTACGTCAGTTATGTTCCTTCATTGTTTATATGGGGTTAAACATTGTGTCAACAGTAATTCAGGTATACAACAACTTCCCAGGATTGGTTAGGGTTTTGCATTGTGTCCGATATATTTCGGTTAAATTGCGAAGCAAGGCTAAAAAAACACCAAGGAAAACCAACATATTTAACTGCCAGCGTCACTGTGAAAAAAGGAGAAATTTCACAAAATGTTCTATAGACTATTACCCTATATACTTAATACTTTGTAGATAAACAGAAATAAAACATATGTAAGCTAGCATAATGTGATAGTTAAAGAAATCACCGTGACAAAAAGAGAAATTGCATAAAATATATCAATATGATATTACCCTAAATAATAAATAATTTGGAAATATACAGCAACAAAACATATGCATGTATTATAGCATCATGTAATAGTTAAATAAATTGTGACAAAAAGAGAAATTGCATTAAATATGCTACCACTAGTAATTTAATACCCAAAATACTAAATAATTTGTAAATATACAGCAACAAAATGTATCTAAGCTGGCATCATGTGATGTTTAATGAAATCACTATGAAAAAAGAAGAAATTGCATAAAATATGCTACCAAAAACCTTAAAAACTAAATGCTTGGTAAATATACAGCAAAAAAAAATATGTAAACTGGCATCATGTAATAGTTAAATAAATTGTGACAAAAAGAGAAATTGCATAAAATATGCTACCAAAAACCTTGAAAACTAAATACTTGGTAAATATTCAGCAAAAAAACATATGTACGCTAGCAAGGGGGTACATGTCTTTACCAATATCATTAATACCTTCATTACCATCATTTAACCCTTTCCTTAGCAACAAATTGTTGACTGTCCCAAATTGAAACAGTTTGCAGACGACACTTCAAAAGGTGATGAAATTGGAAAAAATAATCTTCCGATAGAGCAGAAAACATAGTGGGAAAAGAAAAAATTGCTCGTTACGAGCAATTTCTCCTTTTCCCACAATGTTTTCTAAAGTCGTCTGCAACAAAGTGGTCAAATGTCGTTATTGTTTGGGAAAGGGTTAAGTCTTATAACCCATCCCTCAATTAATTGACTTTTTTAATTAGCACATCTGACGATAACTATGACAATAAAAAGAATCTTTAAGACTTTAGCAAGAAATCAGTGTGGCACAAGGATACATTAATTGTTACAAGCAATTTATCCTTTTTCACACTGATTTTTGTAAGCCTTCTACTGAAGATGCTGTAACATTAGGTATTATTGAGTATGAGGAGAATATCACTCTTTTCCATCTTTACTTAAAGGCACATCAAAGGAGAGGATTACAAATAAATTACTGAAAAAATATATGGAGTTCTTTTATTATGTTCATAAAAGTAATGAGAATTAGTTTAGAAATGCATTTAGACCCTATTAAATAGACTCATTTAAAATAAGTTATTTTGTGCTTGAAATATAGATGTCTCCAATTCAATCATGTTTATCAACAACCTGTTTGTTTACATATTCAAAATAATGAATTCTGATTGGTTGGTTCTAAACTGTGTGTATCAACTGTCAAGGTCAGAGGTGAAGAATTAGGAAAACTGAATAATAAAACTTGCTAATCTGGATTATTTCTGGTTTACTTTCACATTTAAGTTGTGCTGATGGTGTTTTCTGGTGATAACTATTTGAATCTGTCCAAAAGTTTACCAAATAATATAGTTTGATATAGCATTAATCTCCTTTAATGCGCCTTTAATTTATGTAACTAGTACAGGTGAGACAAGGAATGTTCATGATATAACCAGAAATAGCTTGGAATTAGCAATTTCTGCTTTTATAACATTCATTTTTCCTATTCTCATAATGAAAATTTCTTTATAACATACTTTGTGAGTAAAGTGTACTTTGCTTTGGAATAGACAACTTGAAAAATTCACGTAAAAGAATGTGTTAATTAAAATGGGACTATAAAATATTCTTAATTGATGTAATAATGAATAAATAGGAGGTGGCAAGAGATTACCTTCTTGGGATCTTGACTAAACAGCTAAGACAAAAACAACAAAAAAACAACACATTTTAAATAAACAAACAAATACACAAGATGAAGGTAGCTAGCAAATTCTTGACCCTTTTATCATTCTAGGCCCTGTATGTACGGTTATGCAGTCTTTTTGGAACCATGCTGGAAGGAGTAGAAACCGATTTACCCTTTTGTTCCAAGATACACCTTTTAAATCTAAATACAACTTCATCAGTAGACAAAGAAAACAATTTACCAGTTGATAAAACACTGCCCCTTATATTTGTCCAAGCTCTTTTCACACAAAACCAACAATATTGAAAGCAATATCCATGTGGACACATGCATTTGCTTATCATAGTTCAATAATAAACTTTATTGGTTAAAGCAATATGAAAATTCCATTTAAGGTAGAATACCCATAATCCTACAATTTATTCTTATTCTTTTATCAGATTACTTCGGCCCTCTTGGTAAACATGGGTCAGGGCTGGAACCTTATAGTATTTTTTGAAGTTTTGACCCCTTATTCATGGAATTGTAAATGGAAAATATGATTTTTAACACTTATACTGCTGGAACCAACTTCATGCTATGCAAACAGGTTAGATCACAGGCCAGCCCAAAATTTACTTGGCAGCTAGCCTGTGATCTAACCTGTTTGCTACTCTGAGTGCCTTTCCTCATCAAAATTAAGCAGACATTTCAGGTTTTGGAAAGCACACAACACAAAAATATACTTTTAAAGAATTACTCAGCTTTTTAAGGATTAAGGATCATATCCAGGGATTGTAGGTTATTACTTCATAAGTTGGGGTCAAGTAAAACCTGATACAAACAACATTCTCTCAAGCCCTCTACACAACACGATTAAAAGTGATGTTTAATATGTTTTTGAGTAAAATGGATATTTACTAACTATTTGTAAATGTGGGGTTTTACATCGCATCAACTTTATTTCAGTTATGTTACAATGCCTGACTCTCACTGATGGAGGAATACTGAACTAGTGATATTTACCTGACCATCTGTAATATGCTTCACGTTAAGTTTGATGAAACGTTCCATGCACTCTTTGTCAAGAATTTCTGCCTCGTCCACCGAGAGCTTATGGGGTACCACCTCAAAGTCCAGTCCATTTTCGGGAATCCCCGTCGGCTGTCGTTCTACATGTCCAGGAACTTTGGCTGGTGGTCCGTTAACAGCTTTTATGAGAGGTATGTCCTGAAAGTATGTATTTGTTGATAGTTCTATCTATAAGGGATTTAACACTTAGAAAGCTGGGTAATTTTCAAAAAAATTGATTTTGTGTCGTCTGATTTTGTGTCGTCTGCTTCCCCAAAACCTTCAATATCTGCTTAATGTTGTTGGGGAAAGATACTCAAAGTAACAAACAGGTCAGATCACAAGCCAGCAGCCAAGTTACTTGGTGGCTGGCTTGGGTCTACTTGTTTGCATAAGCATGAAGTCTGTTCAAGCACTGTAAGGGTTAACACTGTGTCAACAAACTTTCAGTTATGTTACAGCTTTCCTAGGTCCACCAATACTAGGCTAGGATCCAAAGTGTTTTGCCAAAGGATGCTCCAACTAAACCAGAGGTACCTATTAGGCTTAAAGTCTGAAACACTGTGTTTGTTCCTTGTTAAGTTGTGTCAACAGATATAGAGAATAGATGGTTGGTGTCGTGAATCGGAAATGTTATCGGGCAAGGCTTAGGAATATTATCCGGTGAGCCGAAGGCGAAACGGATAATAATCCGAAGCCGAGCCCGATAACTTTTCCCATTCAAAGACACCAAGCATCTATTCTATTTATCCTGTTACCTTCATGTATTCTTTCAAACAAAAAAATATGTAAACAAAACACGAGAAAAAGGAAAAAATAAGTAGAAAATGATGTAAACATGACGTCATGGCGTTCTTATGACGTCATGATTTGACACGTGCATGTGTTATATAGTTAGTGCCGGTTATCACAAATGTTATACGGCACCTAGTTATCGGTCCCAAAATGACACTAGTGACAGGATAAATTTCATTATTATATAAACATCTTATTTTATTCCAGTTGTTACATGACAATCTTTGAATACTTTTGGGACCCTTTAGGATCAGAATGGTATTTAAAGCCTTTAAGTTAAAACTGACCAGTTTGTTGCATATGACTCTGGAAAACATTGTGGGAAAAGGAGAAATTGCTCGTCATGAGCAATTTCTCCTTTTCCCACAATGTTTTCTACCCTATCAGAAGAGTATTTTTCACTTTAATCACATTTTGAAATGCCGTCTGCAAACTCTTTCAATTTGGGACAGTCGAAAATTTAATGTTTGGTAAAGGGTTAATGCAACAAAGCCGTAGGCTGAAGGCAACAGATCAAAATGTCCTACTCACCACCGAGGGAACACAGTTTTGGATGTCCCACAAATGTCCATGTTCTATAACCCAACGCATTATATGAATGTTTATTTGGAAATCACATGCACAAAAACAACATTTTTCCTTAACTTGTTTATTTTTGGGGTTTACTTGAAGAGCAAGTTTAATACTTTCAACAGGAAATTCATGTAATAGCTCGAAAGCCAAAGGACTTTATTGCACTCTGAAAAATGAAGCATTGTTTGCTGAACTGAAATGGGTACATTCAGCCTTGGTTGGAAAATACCGATTAATGCCAAGGGATCTTTGTGGAAACACATGATGTGCAGGCGGTCAACAGTTCAAAATGTTGACCAGCCACCAGTTCCAATTGCAGTTAGATTTCCATACATGATAGCTTTCCATTTATCTTTCATTAAAATGGCAAATAATAAGGAATTAACATTCACATAAGGTGTCAGGTAATAAAATGGTTTGAGATCAATTCTCGATTAATTCTAGTTTACAAGGCGCTAAAATTTTTAACTGTCCCAAATTGGAAGAGTTTGTACACGACATTTCAAAATGTGATGCAATTGTAAAATAATCATCTGATAGGGAAGAAAACATTGTGGGAAAAGGAGAAGTTTCTCATTATGAGCAATTTCTCTTTTTCCAACAGTGTTTTCCAGAGTTTTCATCAACAAAGTGTAAAATGTCTTTATTGTTTGGTAATGGGTTAAACTGTTACCATAGCAGGTCTATGTACAGAAGCTTCCACTGATGTAGAACTTGTTTTATGATTGTTCGAGTCTGTTACTGAAGGTTTCGGCTTGTGTTCATAATCTTCATCTGGTACAAACAGCACCTGCAACACCATTAAAGTGATCATGAACAATTTAGGGACAAGTAAAATGTGGGATGCAAGAGTCGTTGGTTTGAATCCCGTGAGATACAAGGTCTACGTTGTTACCTATCATGAACACTTAGAATGCTGGGTAATTTTCTATAAATAGATTTTTGTGTCATTTGCTTCTAAAACCTAAATATCCACTCAATTTTGTTGAGGAAAGATACTTAGAGTAGCAAACAGGTTAGTCTTAGATCACAGGCCAGCCACCAATTCACTTAGTAGTTGGCCTGGATCTCACCTGTTTGCATAAGTATAAAGGGTTAAACACAAGACCATAGCAAGTGCTTGTAATGTTTACAGAAAAAAGAATTAAAGAAAATTGATATAAGTTGTAAGAAGTGGTTCACAATCAATATAAAACGAATTAGCATAAAGTTTACATTTACCAATAATTTGTAAAATTATTGATTCATTGTTTTTCAACATATGTTTGTCATAATTCCAACATGAACACCAATATACCTTTTTTGAGAGAAAATTCTGAGATGCATTTGTTTTTGTGTTGTTGTTCTTTTCGAAAGTTTCAATTACTGGCATAATCATATTCTGGACAAATTAACAGAAATTCATATTTATCCTCAACCTCTTACACCTTGCAAAAAAAAGATGAGATAATAAATTCATGACAAACCTGGAAGCAATTTTCATTGAAAGCCTACCTTGACAAAGACATTTCTAAAATCTCACAGCTTTTAGCAAAACACTTCCACAAAACAAAACTTCACAATGCAACTATACCTGGTGAACATTCCCAGTCTAACGAAAAATGTGTTCACAATGAAGCATAGTTAAAAAAAATTCGCTTAAAATTCATAGGCTCATGGATATTCGACCATAGCATCTGAGCTAAAGAGTTGGCTCCGTAACCCAGTTGTTAGATCTTGGCCTTATTGATTTTTGCTAGTCAGTGAGGCAGTCAGGTGACAACAGGTAAATTTTATAAACTTTATACCTGTCCAGCAAATATCATGGAAGATATAAGCTTGTTGATTTTCTTTAGTTCTGATGGAGTTGTATCAAACTTGGCTGCTATTTTCTGGATTGTATCTGTGTCAGTCACCTGTATATTGAAGTATTAAAATAAAACCAATTTAAAATCAATATAAAACTATGGCAAAAGCCTCACTTAGGTAAAAGCCTCACTATGGTTTGTACTAAAGATTTTTTGTGCTACTAAAGATCTAAAGCAAAAAGAGGTCACAGAAAACTGTAAACTTTGACGAAAACATGAACGGAACCTAAATTCTCAGGGGCCTCCGTGGCCTCGTGGTTACAGTATAGAACATAAAATCACCTGACCCCTCTCCGAATGGGTTAAAACCTGGTAACGGCATTTGGATTTTCCTCAACTGACTTAAGGGGTGCCTTTGGTTCTACCTGGCTTGACCAACCTTTATGGGCAGTTGGGCGACAGTGGCACAGCGGTAGAGTGTCGGACTACTGTACCGAGAGTCCCAGGTTCGAATCCCCATAAGGCGAGGGGCAAAATTGCCTGGACTAACCCACAACCCAGCGAGTACAGGTGTATTATCCAGGAAGCAGTCATCAGAGTGACTTGATGGGCTTTTTTAAGCCTCCTTCACAATCGATGTAAAACAAATCAAACAAACAAACAAACAAACAGTATATGGGTTCTCCCTCCATCATTTAGAGTTGGGCCTCACAACATAGAATAATGTTAGATATGCTTAGAAAAAGTATAATACCATACCGTATACTCCAATGTGCCTTCTGGTTTAACTTTCTTCATCTTGGTAGATGAGGTTGGAGTCTTGGTTAATAGCGTATCCCCTGCACTCCCTATGGTTAGTATGGGCTCTGTATCCAGGTAAAACGTAGACTTGGACGTGTTGGAGTCTATAATTGTACGGAGGGGAAAAAGATAATGTTAGGTGATTCATTATTTCATATAGAAGTAGATAATTATCAAAACATAATATTATATAATGTTATATTTCTATTTACAGAGTCATTTTGATGAATCTGTATCTAAAGATCTAAGAAGTTGCAACAGTTTAGAGATTTACCACATAGAGAATGTACATATTTAGATATATTGACACTTCCTGAATTTTTTTTTTTTTAATATGGGTTTTACATCACATCAACATTATTTCAGTTATGTAGCGATGCCCGACTCTTAATGATGGAGGAAGACCCCATATTCAACTGCCCATAAGGGCTGGTCAAGGTGGGTAGAACCATCGGCATTCCGTAAGTCAGTCGGGAGACTGCCTCTCATGAAAATCCATATCCCTCTCAGGATTTGAACCCACGCGGAGAGGGGCCATGTGATTTCAAGTTCTGTACTCTAACCACTAGGCCACGGAGGCCCCGACACTTCCTGAATAAATCATGCTTTCAATAACTACTATTTATTGTACATCATACAACAACTGTATTCATTCAACGATATTTTATTTTGCCTATCAAATTTACTCATCTATGAACGATGCTACTGTTGCAGCTTTCAATATCTTTTTTGTTTCTTGTTTAATTTGCAACAAGATTAAATCTTTATTCTATTAAACTTCATTTTTCCAAATCTGTTTTAAAAAATCAATTTTGCCAAAAGAATAAACAATTAATCCTTTTGTCACAATGGTTTCTAATAAATATTTTTCTTCATTTTTAGACAGGGTACAATTTTGAGTGAATCCAATTTTGGCCAGTCATTTGGTTATTGCTCATGTGAAAGGATTGGTTCATAACTCAGATTCATAATGACAAAAGCTTTAAAACCTGTATCTATACTAAGATAAAAAGCCTGAAAAGAAATACCCCCACCCCCAACAGCGCACACTGTGACACAAAAACAAAACAAAAATGAAAGTAATTTCAAACCCAAATAAATCCTTTGCACTTTGTAAGGGGACACGTTTTTGTAAATAACTAAATAACTTCTACATCTTTATTCTCCCATTTATAAGCCTTAGAATGGTGGGTAATTTTCTAAAAGTAGGTTTTTGTGTCGTCTGCTTTCCAAAACCTTAAATATCTGCTTAATTTTGATGAGGAAAGATACTCAGAGTAGCAAACAGATTAGGTCACATGCGAGCTGCCAATTTGTTTGGCGGCAGGCCTGGATCTGACCTGTTTGCATAAGCATGAAGTCAGTTCCAACACTATAATTCTCCCATTTCAACACAGACAAGCACATGCATTCACAGTTGGCAATAATAATAAACCCCAAGAATGTAATACGAGACCATCTCACATGTCATACTTCCTCATTCCAAATCAAAATAAAAGCAGTTTTTAGACCCGACATTTATACAGAGCGTTTGAATAACAAACCATGCAGATAATATGGCCAAAAAAACTAATAACACATTACCACCTACCGCCACATTGTTGTGTCTTGCAGCAGAATACTTTCAAAAAGCATTGTTGCAAAAGGAGAAATTGCTTGCCATAATGCTTTTTTAATCTATTCACAAAACACAACAGCATAACTGAAAGGTCTTTCACATGTTTTATAAAGCTTTTCTAAAGTTGCCTGCTTCAAAGTAATGGCGTCTGCAGGTGGTAAAGAGTTAACAGACAGAGTTGTAATATGATAACCCTTTACTTTTTATTGAATAACTTTGAATAATACATTGCATAGCAGAAGACCTATCAAATATTGTGATAAAAGTTGAAATTGCTTTTAACAAGCCATTTCTCTTCCTGTCAAAATGATTGTTAAACAAAACTACAAAAAAATGCAATTTTTAAAACTTTATGTTTGTTATCCTTTGCTCCTTTCTATTTGAACTTTAGCGAAATCCTATTGTAGATAAAGATTGAAATGTTGGATATTTTCCCTTCTATGGAATCTGCATTTTACTGTGCCATCAAGCAATAAAACAAAGTAATTAATACATGGT
Source organism: Cerastoderma edule (assembly GCA_947846245.1). Classification (NCBI taxonomy): domain Eukaryota; kingdom Metazoa; phylum Mollusca; class Bivalvia; order Cardiida; family Cardiidae; genus Cerastoderma; species Cerastoderma edule. Next base: position 22,731,286 of record OX401420.1, read on the forward strand.
TTTGTTTTTTACTTCAAAATATTGAAAATTTTACAAAAGGAACATTCATTAACCTAGAAGACTTCAATACGAGAGTTCAACACAAGTCTATAGTAAGTCCTTCACAAAATTAAATGTGATCCACTTCTTAAAGTCTTGCATTTTACCAGAGGGTCCTTTGTGGCCCAGTGGTTAGGAGGCGGACTTAGAACTCGGGGGTCCAGGTACGAGGCCCACCCACACCTCTGGTTTCATGGGAGGGACCTATGGCAAGTCACTTAAGAGCCCTAGCCTAGTACTGGTGGATCAAGGAATGTCATTATATAACTGAAAAATTGATTAAACAACATTAAACGCCTACAAACAAATTATTCATTTCAGGGTATCTTACCAACACTATCCTTGTTAATCAGCCTTATCCATTTAGGACATGTCACAATGTTTTTCATATAAAATAATAGGGATAAATTAATTTCTGGCAACAGTAACTTTATTTATTAGGGCTGTAAAGCATCACAGGAAACAGTTAAGTGGAAAATAATAACGGAAATTGCTCACTTATGCATAGTGTTTTATTAATGGAGTCAATGTTAACATATCTATGTAAAATAATGGTACTTTGTCAGAGGTTTGCCTTGACCCCTTGATTTATACTAACTTGGACGACTTTTCATCCCTTATACCAAGAACTCATTCAATGAAATACTATAGTAAGTGCTTCATGTTTGTGAAGCACTTACTATAGTCTTGCATTGAACCATCAATATATGGAATCGTGAATGGAAAATGATGATCTTTTAAAGGGGTCATATCCAGGTATTGGGGTTCATTTACTCTATAAGTTGGGGGTCAAGGAAAACCCTGCTATGAATCTGTTCCTGATTTAAAGCAATTTTAAAATATTCATAAATAATAACTTTAATTTTTGTCATTTTGAAAAGAAAGAACAATTTAGACAAAAAGAAAAACATGCTTGCAAAGATGATGACACAGCTTTCCTGGATTCATCAGAATTAGGCAGTAGCTCTGAATAGTTCTGTCAAAGGGCATTCCTGCAAAACCAGTCTGCACAAATTGGGCTCAAACATGGGACCCCTGAGTTCTAAGACGGTCACCATTACCACTAGGCCACACAAGACCCATGTATATATTGTCAGACACCCTACAGACTGAGATAATAAGGCTCAGTTGAGTAGATAGAAAGTAATGGTTTGTTTGTGCACCATAATTGTGATAGGTGAAGACAAATGTCATCACTAATTAGACTTCCACAACCAAACAGATCCTTCAAAGGTTATTTAACACAAACATGCAAACTGTATGTTAACTCTTTCCCATGCGTGAAGGCCTTTATCTATTCCCAAATGTGGGATTTTGGCCTATATTGGAAGAAACACCAAAAGTCAGATATTTCACAAACTAAGATAATGTTAACCCTTTCCCAAACAACTAATTTTCGACTGTCCCAAATTGAAAGAGTTTGCAGACGACATTTCAAAATGTGATGGAATTGGAAAATAATCTTCTTATAGGGCAGAAAACATTGTTGGAAAAGGAAAAATTGCTCGTTATGAGCAATTTCTCATTTTCCCACAATGTTCTCTAAAGCCATTTGCAACAAAGTGGTCAAGTGTCGTTATTGTTTGGAAAAGGGTTAAGGTAGTCCATCCCAGGTGGAAATCTTGTATTTGCTTCAGTTAAAGAATAAATTAAAAAGTAAATCATGAAAGTATTTTTCATTTAAAAGTCATTAACCAAACATTTTTTTCAAATTTGTCTAACTTTGAATTTATATTTACAAAACGAATATCAACGAATTCTGTCAATAAATCCAAAGTAATTATCTCCCCTTAATTATCAATTTTACATTTAAATTTAAATTACAAGAATGAAAGATGGCAAATAAAAATCTTAATCCATAATGATTCTATTGATACAAAACTTGATTTTATAACGGCATTTTTTCTATTAAATCTTTGACTTTGTTAGTCTGACTTTTCTCCATAACAGGTGGAATACCTTAATTCTTTCCTGAAATTAAACTATGCTTTAACTATTGAATATCAGAAAATGCTATTTGCTTAATTAACCCATTACCAAACAATGACGATATTTGACCAGTTTGTTGCAGACGACTCTAGAAAACATTGTGGGAAAAGGAGAAATTGCTCTTAACACACGTTTTCTGCCCTATCAGAAGATTATTTTTCAACTTCATTACATTTTGAGATGTCCTCTGCAAACCCTTTCAATTTGGGATTGTTGAAAAGTTTATGTCTGGTAAAGGGTCAAAGGGAATGTTGGACAAGGAAGAGGAAGAGCTGGGAAGCATGTTCTTGGAAAATAAGCATGGGAAACGATTAACTCAGTCCTTCATATGGCATGTTGGTAACTTGTCTAAATTGAAAGCATTCACAGATGACAGTTACAATCTATAGAAAATTGCATTTTCTAATTAATATCAGTTAAAGGAACCATTATGACAATAGAACATTTTCTATTCAACATTAGCAAGAAACCATTGTGATGAAAGAAGAAATTGCTCATTTCGAGCAATTTCTTCTTTTGTCACAATGGTTTATCTAATTTTCTTTTTCATGTGAGAATACATGTTAAAAAAATGAAGAAGGAGACTAATACTGCACTGGGCCAAGCACTTGGTTGTTCTAATAAAATATGTAGCGGATACTGCAAAACTAACCCTTAGAATGCTGGGTGTTTTTCTTAACCCTTTCCCAAACAATAACGACATTTGACCACTTTGTTGCGGAAGATTTTAGAAAACATTGTGCAAAAAGGAGAATTTGCTCGTGATGAGCAATTTTTCCTTTTCTCACAATGTTTTCTGGCCTATCAGAAGATCATTTTCAAATTTCATCATATTTTGAAATGTCGTCTGCAAACTCTTTCAATTTGGAACAGTCGAAAATTTGTTGTTTGGGAAAGGGTTAGACTAACTTTGATTGTTGTTTGCTTTTCAAAATCCTAAATATTTGCTTGGTTTTGTTGAGGAAAGATACGCAGAATTGCAAACAGGTTAGGTCACAGGCAAGCTGCCAGTTTACTTGGTGAATGGCCTGGATCTAACCTGTTTGCATAAGCATGAAGTCAGTTCCAGCACTATAAGGGCTAAATCACACTGCAAACATGTATACAAGTACCTTTCATTAGTGACCCTAGGCTTAACTTCCGCCTAGATTTTTTGCTTGTGCTCTTTTCTGTATATATTTATATATATATATATATTAAATTACATAAAGCGGTAGGCATGCAGACAGTACATGATTAATGCATATAAATGAACAAACACACAAACATAGTAGTCAAACTTGTCTTTGAGAGCCCATAGAAAAAGGAGACACAATTGTTGTTATAAGACAACTAACAGCTTAATATGAACACCTGTCATTCAGAGATTTCCGGATGAACCTTTCTGAATGACTCAAATCCTGTATTAACATAGTCTTAGACATCATAACTTTTCACACAAAGGTTAAGGTTGGCTCCTTAAAACAAGATTGACAAGATTGACTGTAAAGTTAACCCTGTATCAAAACAATCTTCAATGGTAGCAATTTTTCCTTATCTTATACCCAGCAATATTGTGAATTCTCTCAACAGAATATAAAAGACTGATTTCCTTATATTGATAGGACAAGTTTTAGAGATTTTTCTTCAGGGGTAGCTTTTCTCTATGTGACAGTACCCCAGGAAATCATGAAAGACTGCATATATGACCTGCATGAACAGACATGAACAAAAAATGTTCATGGAAACAAGGTTGTTCTTGAACATGTTCATGAAAGTTAACAGGAGGTACCAGTCGGGCTCAAACCCGGGAGACCACATTTCTAAGATTGCCACCTTTGGGCGATGGAGTTCCCTCAACAAGCTTCAAAAGGGAAAGGATTATTACGAAATAAAATGATCTTGATTATACATACAAATGGCAGGAGATATCTTGATTAGTAATATTACAAATAGGTAGCTTGCAACATAGGTTTCATGCTAACATTTACTCATGTATTTCTAACAGATATTGTCTTCTAACATATCATTAATTAATTCAAATCACATAAATTGACAAAAAAGTAACACTTTTTAAGTAATTTTCTCATTTTATCACAATGATCTCACAGCAAGTGAAGATCAGAATATAGACTGTGCTATTGTTTTCAATTTTGTAACTGGTGTCGTTAATAAATTGAGTTGTTTGCTTCAAACCATCCATTAAAACTTCTAAAAGTTTTGTATGCATATAATGTTATACCCTTCAACAGACAACAGTATAATTATGACTAGAAATTTGTAACTAATCTATTCCTGGTATTTTTCAGTCTGTGCATTTTAGATTGATGACATAAGCAGGATTTAGGGGTGACAAGATAATAGTTTCATTTCTCAGAAATTTCTCAGAAATACACAAACAAAAGAAAAATCTTAACTATCTGTGAAATAACATGGTAACCCTGACGCCATAATACCTCACTTTACTGCATCTTATGCAGAAGAATTTAGAAACCACTGTGGCGCTGAACTCAAAAGTATGGAAGTGATTTACGCCATTAATTGGCAAGAATTTTTTGTGTTCTAGAACAGGGGCCTATCAAAGGTACCTTCTTAATTTGACATTTCTTTGAAATCATGCCGTTTTCCCAAATTGTTAGTCATACAGCCTTTTGGGTTTACCAATTTGGCAGTTTCAGTGATAAAAACTTTCAAAATTCAACAAGCCTCCCAAATCAAGGGGAAAAAGCCCTGTTTGCTGTCTCGTTCTACTTCTAATTTGAACAAGTCACAAATTGAAGGTTCAATGCAATACTATAGTAAGTGCTTCATGTTTATGAAGCACTTACTATAGTCTTGCAGTGAACCCTTGAAATCAATCAGAACTACTCGGGTATTTCCGTGAGCTGTGAAATACACCTCGGATATAAGTGTAGGGTTACAATTTTTCGGGTAAATCAGCATCCGGCAATTGACACATTTTCTAAGCGTGCATGTTAAGTAGTTCAATGTGTATGAAAGTGTTGGACATCCTTTTGAATCATTTTTTATCAGTAACTCATACCAAATTGGGAAATTGTTGTTGTTGAATTGTTTCCTCAATCAAATTTAACCACTTTTAAGATCTATTTTTAAAAACGAAAGTAAAGTGACGTCATTCTCGCGGGAAACAATTATTTCAGAGGTGTTTTCATTGGATAAAGCAGATGTGTTCAGATTGCCCTTGAAATGTGTTAATGGGGAGGTGGGAACTTTGAGAATTACTTGTCTCTTTCTTTCACTGGGTGTGATTTTGTGTAGGGAAGTCCAACTGAAATTATGTTGATCTTTGGCCCGAAAAGGCTTTTAATCTAGTGAATATTCATGTTGAAATCTCAAGAAGTTTTGAGATTTTTTTTTAGAGTTGAATGAAATTTCTTTGCATTTAACATTTATCTTGCCCCTTACCTTCAATAAATTCCGTATTGTTTGAAATTAAAATCTCACTGAAATTTGAATAGTTTAGTGAACTGCTGCTTGCGAATAATTAAAGATTTACATGATAAATTCAACATAAAACAATGAGAAAACATACAGAAATTAGTAATGTTAAGTTTGCTTGTTAGAGTTGGAACATTCCCAAATGTCCCCTCTTGTATTGTAAAAAGAAAATTTGGGTTTGCTCTTGATGATGATTTTTTAGATTTTGCAATAACATTACACAATTTAAGCATATATACAAAGCACATTCGAAGAGGTATTTATTTGTTCCTTTAAAAGAGTCAACAATTTGTCAGATATGCTTCTGGTTTCCTAGATTCACCAGTACTAGGCCAGGGCTCTTAAATGTGTTGCCAAAAGACACTCCCACAAAATCCAAAGAAGCAATGGGTCTCCAACCCAGGACCCAAAGAGTTCTAAGACTGCAAATCTATACAACAAGACTTTGTAAGAAATGAAGCAGTTACTATCTTAACAATATATTCTTTCAGATAACCAGCTTTTTTGACAAACACCTGGGCTACTAATCCGGAAAAGGACTATGAAATCAAAAGTGTTTTTCCTTTAGAGATTTCTCATTTATGTCTTAAAACATCCATTGCAGGTACATTGAAATTAGTAAACCTTTTCAATCATATGACAAGATAATGTCAGTAAAACCAAACACATAAAAGGGAATTTGACGAAATTTAGAAGCAAACAGAGCAGCGAAAAAAAACAAAAAACCCTAACAGGAATAGAAGAACTGTGTTCACTATCTTAACAAACAAAAAATGGCTATTCATGAACACAAAGATGTTCTTGAACATGTCCATGATTTTCAAGACATATCCATGAACATCTAGTTCATGCTCATGAACATGTTCATGGATATGATCTTGTCTAGATACATTCATGAACATGTTCTTGAGAATAATCTTTTACATGTTCAAGAACAATGTAGTGTTTGTGAACAGCCATTTTTCCTTTTTCCTTCATTCCTCATGTATGTTCATGAAGTTCATGAACACAATTCTCGAATCATACACAGGGATAAAATACCTTCTTGCCCATGCTTATAACCCCCGAACAGTTTGTCTCGAAGTGTCTTTTTCTGGGTCGGTTCTGCAAACAAGGAGAAACAAGAAGCAGGCTTCATGCAAAGTTGAAACAACATAAAACAATAATGCAATACACCAAAGTAGGGAAAAAGAAATGAAAATAAAACAAACAGTAGATAACCTGATAGCATGTGTATATGAGATGGTTGTTAAGTTTACCTATAATGTTCATTTATATGGGATTTAAAATTGGGTCAACAGATTTTCATATAGGTTAGAGGCTAGATAGTGAAATTTAAACAATATAGAAACCCCAAGGAAGGAGCGATAGCGACTGACGGGGTTTCTATGTCGTTTAAATTTCACTATATAGCCTCTAAACAATTTAGTGTTTAACCTACATTTCCATAGAGCGCTCTATTTGACGCTGGCAAACCACGCCTCTACGGGTATGATCTGCGAATGGCATAAAACTGCTGCTCAGTATTTTGAAATTCGACATAAACCACGCCTTCCGCGGCTGTCAATTGCATGCTAAGAATCTGCCATACCATATTTGGAAGAAGAAAACTGCACTACCCAGTGATGTAGATTGCAATGTAGTTTTGAGTTTAACCCGTTACTCCATAATTTATTCCTCACCTACAGCAGAAAACTTGAGAAGCCCTTGTGACAAAAGAAGAAATTGCTTGTAACGAGCAATTTCTCCTTTTGTCACAATGTTTTCTTTTCAATTTCAAAAAGAAACTGTGTTTTTTCATAATGTATATATGTGTTGTCTGTTGATACTTTCAATTTGTACCCATCACATTATTCCTAATGGGGTAAAAGGTTAATATAGTTCAGTTTCTTTTTTTCTCAACGATGTTAGGATACCCAGTTAATTGTAATTCCTTTTTATTTATTTCTGTGTTTATTTCTCCCCGCGACGTCACAGCGATCTTTCAATCGCTACCGTAGGCTAGGTTTACACGTGTCATTGATTTGGAGGTGGAGCCTAAAACTACACATTTATGCGCATGCGTGATACCAGAGTAATAGTCTCATAGAGCCCAGATAGAACACTCGAATAGTAGTTTATGGAAAATAAACCAACAAAAAATTTCAAATTGACGCATTCTCATTGGATGAAAATGTAGGTTAAACACTAAAGGTATGTAACAGCTTTCTTCAATTCAAGAGTACTCGGCTATGCCTCTGATATTTCTTTCAAAGGACACACTCATTATATCAGAGATAATATAATGTAAAATGCAACTGAATATTGAAACTTAGTTTTTGAGCAATAAAAATATTTGCATTTGCATTTTTATGCATTTTTATTAGTGTAACTAGTCAAAAATGAACGAGGAACCAGACAACATTGATAAAGATTGAAAGAAAAAATATTTCCTCACTGACTTGAATAAGAATCCATTGTGTCAGAAGGAGAAATTGCTTGTCACATTCAATTTCCCAATTTTTGTCAAAATAATCTTCTACCTTTGGATACAGATGAAAAAGAAAAGTTTTTATAAAGGAAAAGGTCTTTAAGACATCAATTCTTATAAACACCACCCAACTAATTGAGGAATCCATAACCTTAGGTTAGAAAGATGTTAATACCTCTATAAGTTTACCAGGCTACAAAGAAAAGTTTAAGAATGTTAATCTGGACAAAATTACTTGACCATTCGACAAGAACCAGGCAAAAAGATATCAGAAACTTCATTCATACTAAATGTCTTAAAGAGACCAAAGAACATTTAGGAAACCATTTTGAGAAAAGGAGAAATCTCTCACAACAAGCAAATTCTTCTTTCCTGAAAATCTATTATCTACCCAGTACCCAAATTCAAAAAAAAAAAGGTTTCCGATACATGATAATTACAACCTGATCTCAACAATTGGCCGAAAAACAAAACGTTCCATAATGAATATTCTTAACAGCTCAACTTAGTTTAAATATTTGTAACAGGTGACTCTGTTAAAGATTGGAGTCAGGGGGAGAGAAAGACACTACAATGGTATGCAAAAACAACGAAGCAATGCAAAATAGATAATCCTCAAATGCACGCAACTTTGAAACAAACTAACACTAAATGGCTCCACACAAAATGGGCCAAGCTACAAGAAATATATGCTAAGAAAAAAAGCCAATGTCTAGCCTTTCATGTGCCAAGAAACTGGTAACAGATGGGACTCATATGGATCAACATGACAAAGAATAATCATGAAATGCTGAACACAATATTTAACTTTGAAACATTGTTACAACGGAAGAATTTGCTCATCATGAGCAAATTCCTCCTTTGTCACAATGTTTCTAAACATTTGAATATGCCCCAATAGCAGAAAGTGATCAAACACGCAAAAAAAAGAATAAAAAACATAAATGATACATGTATCAACATTCACTAAAGGCCTTATTTCATTACAACTAATCAAGGGAGATAATTCATGTTTCTTTCATTCATTTCATGCAATTGGGAGTAAGCTCCCTTTGAAATTCCTTGTCAAAGCTCATTGCTAATATTCACAGCAAATGGTTATACAGTTACTGAAAGAAGTCAGTCATGCTACAAAAAGCTTAAAATACAGCAATAATAAAAAAGCTTCCTTATGTAAATATTTAATCATGAGCCACTACTATTTCTAACCTTAAATATGTAGACATGTAAAAAATCATTGTGACAAGAGAAGAAATAAGAATTCATGTTTTGATTTTCACCACATTTGGAGCAGGTATTCATACCATAAACAATAGATTTAATCAGATTGCTTTGTTTTTTCCTAAAACATTCTGCCAAACATATATATTGCTGTACAATGAACACAGTTGTGAGAGTAGCAACTCATGAGAACCTTTATCAAAAAAAGCAAAATCACAAGGAGTAAAAACACTAGAAGAAAATAAACAATACAAGAATTATGATGTCTTAATGGTATGATTATCTTAGTAAAGCCTGTAAGAGATTGGGTTAGTTGCATAAACTTCCAAATCGAATTAAATTTTTTTGCTTTAATGACACATGTTGTAAGTACTTATACCAATTCGCAATTCGAGGGTTCAGCGCAAGACTATAGCAAGTGCTTCATGCTTGTGAAGCACTTGCTATAGCCTTGCATTGAAACCTCGAATTGGCAACTTGAACCAGATTTATAACTTTAGCAAGCATTGAGGTAAATAAAGAAACATCAAAATTTCAGCAAGCTATAGCAAAACAACTTGCAAACACTTTTTGGTTACAATTCAGGGGTTCGTTTCATGGAATGTCTTAAGTGCATAAATGCATGCACTTAGCTAAGAGCGATTGAAATCCCACTTATGATGGTTATACCAATGTTAAGAGTGCTTTTTGCTCTTAACTCTATAGAGAGAAGTTTGATGAAACGCAACTAAGAGAGAAAATGTGACTTAAGAGTGAAAATCACACTTCTGATCATTGATGAAATGGGCTCCTGGTCTTTAACCCTTTCACAAACAATAAAGGCATTTGACCACTTTAATGCAGATGACTTTAGAAAACATTGAGGGAAAAGGAGAAATTGCTCGTGACAAGCAATTTCTCCTTTTCCCACAATGTTTTCTGCCCTATCAGAAGATAAATTTTCAATTTCATCACATTTTGAAATGTCGTCTGCAAACTCTTTCAATTTGGGACAGTTGAAAATTTGGTGTTTGGTAAATGGTTAAAAAAGATTATTACAGGAATTGAGTGTCTATACCATATTGACTGTCATAATCCTCATACTTTCATTTCCAGCAATCTCATTTATTCACTAACCAACAAAACCAAATGTTATCTGAAAAACTGTAATAAAACTGTTATTCAGTATCTATAAGTTATGTAACCATTGTTTTTATTCACTAATACTTTAAAAGAGCCTTAAAAGATTGTCTTTATTCCCTGCCCTTCAATTTCAAGATGTATGATAGCATTGCTTGCTGTGGTTATTTCCTAATAATTAGGAAATAACCACAGCAAGCAATGCTGTCATACATCTTAAATTAAATTGATCACTAAGTCATTAATTACAATTGAACATATTGAGGGTTCAATGCAAGACTATAGTAAGTGCTGCATTGAACCCTTGATATTGTGGTCTCGTAAGTTAGAAGTTATTGTAACTTATGAGCATTTTTTTGCTCCCAAACAATGACTTCAAATCTTTGTCATTAATTCCAGGAATAGCTACTGTTCTAACAATTCATTTTTCTTTTAAATGCTTTGTCAACAATTTTTCAGCTAACACAGATATCATTTGTTAAATGCAAAATTCTGTTCATTTTCAGTGCACACGATATGCAAAACTGCATTGAATTTTTTGTTTTTCTATTAAAACTCTTGCTGGTTTTACTTATAAATGAGATTGCCTTGGGCAAACAAAATGGTGCATTCGAAATACTACAGAGGCTACAAACTTACGAACTAGTGCACTTAACAGAGGCTACAAACTTACGAACAAGTGCACTTAATTTATCCACTGTGTAACGACTCAATATCTCCTCTAGGAATGCAAATAAAATTGGGAAAAAAAAACAAATAAATGAAAATAATACGTACAATCTATTCATTCAAAACAACTTTTAAATCTGCTTAACCCTTTCCCAAACAACAAAGTTTCGAATGTCCCAAATTGGTTCATAATTTTGCAGACGACATTTTAAAATGTGATGAAATTGAAAAATAAACTTGCTATAGGGCAGAAAACATTGTGGGAAAAGGAGAAATTGCTTGTTAAGAACAATTTCTCCTTTTCCCAAATTGTTTTCCAGAGCCGTCTGCAACAGGCTGGACAAAAGTAGTTATTGTTTGGTAATGGGTTAAAGTAGAATACCCGTTATCTGCCATTTGGAAATATTTTCTTTCGTCGGATTACTTCGGTTGTTTTTGGCATACACCGGTAAGGGAGGGAACTCATTGGTTTAATAATAGTTCCAACTCAGACTAATGTATACTGAGAACGACTGAAGAAATCTGACGAAAGAATATCTTTCAAAATGGCAGATTATGGCTATTCGATCTACATTAAACTACGTTTCAAAGAAAAAAATTATCTAAGCCTTCTGAACTCGTTACTTCATAATCCCTCTGAACTCATACTTCATAATCCCTGACTTAAGTGCATCTGCTTCATAAAAATTCATAAACATTGCAGTAAAGGGATAACCTAGCAATTTAATCTCTTGACATGTAAATGATACATGCTTGTCTCCAAAGCTATAGACTAATTACATATTTTACAAATATACATTTACACTAATTTCGAAAAAATGTTCATACAAAGAGAATGTGACATTGGATTTGAGACATTTCTTCCTTATAATCATTATCCTATAGCATTAGAGCTTGTGTTCATGAGAAAGTATTTAAGTACAATATATTGCTTAAACTAAAGATTGTTGCTCAGCTTTGAGTATAAGTATAAGCTTCAAAGTTAAGTTGTAATCTAAGAATGAACTTGTACTCAACTTTTTTGGATTCACCGGCACTGGACTACGACTCTGAAGTCATGTCAAAGGATACTCAAACAAAACCAGAGGTACTGGTGGGGCTTTAAGTCTGAACCAGTGATTCTAAAGACCGCCACCTTAACCATTGAGCCATGCAAGACCCTTAAAAAACCTTTTTGACTAAACATGGGCATGCTTTGGACAAGCAATCTTATGAGTTTCTCCCCACTGCTACAGGACAAGAGCTGTCTTTATTATTTGATAAATTTTAAAGAGGGATATAATGTTAGTGAACAATGACTTGTTTCTGAATAGTAAAGGTGCTTACAAAACTTTAAACCAAGATGTTCTGAGTACAAAGACTGGTATTCTTTTCGTGAAATCCATTGCAGAGTTATTGTACTTGGTCAGAAGCCTTACATTATGACCCATAGTCTATGTATGAAATTTCAGTTCATTCCCTTCAGTAGTTCTTGAGAGACCAATTTACACGAAAAACTTTAACCAAAGTTAAATACAAAAAGGGGCATAATCTTCTTAAAATCAGAACTTGATTATGGGACTTGGTAAATAGCCCTAGATTATGACACCATACACATGTGTGAAGTTTCATTCCCTTCAATAGACAATAAGATACAAACTTTATTGTAAAACATTAACCACAGCATGACACCAATGCAAGGGAAATTTATACATACCTCACAATATTTTTCAAAAAATCAAGCTATAAATGTGGTTGTCATTTAGAATGTTTACCCATCCCAACAGACAGAGTAACAATGTACCTGGAATATCCAACTCTCCAGCAGTAATAGTGTTCACGGCTCCTTGGGACTTGTCTGTACTGGCTAGGGCATTTTTAGATGCAATCTCATCCAGATTTGTAGGCTGTGAATTGCTACGAAATCTGGAAAAATAAAACGGGTATTCAAATGAGTAATTTATTTTAACAATGGTTTATTCCAGATGTGTAAGACAAAATGTAAATTTTCAAACTAGTAGCAGGATAATAAGTTCTCTCCAAGGTTAATTAAGGCAAAGGTTCAATTCATATACATGTTATTCATACTAAAGCATATGATGAGTAAATTCCCTTTATGTTATTTTACCTAAACACCTATAAAAAACATGTTCTTTGTGGCCTTTTGGGGAATTATAAAGTGCTTTTAGGACGACCTGTGGCAGCTACTCAGACCAGAAATAAGTTCCCTTGAGGTGAAGTAAGGATGGCCTGTGGCAGCTACTCAGACCAGAAATATGATAAGTTCCCTTGAGGTGAAGTAAGGATGGCCTGTGGCAGCTACTCAGACCAGAAATATGATAAGTTCCCTTGAGGTGAAGTAAGGATGGCCTGTGGCAGCTACTCAGACCAGAAATATGATAAGTTCCCTTGAGGTGAAGTAAGGATGGCCTGTGGCAGCTACTCAGACCAGAAATATGATAAGTTCCCTTGAGGTGAAGTAAGGATGGCCTGTGGCAGCTACTCAGACCAGAAATATGATAAGTTCCCTTGAGGTGAAGTAAGGATGACCTGTGGCAGCTACTCAGACCAGAAATATGATAAGTTCCCTTGAGGTGAAGTAAGGATGGCCTGTGGCAGCTACTCAGACCAGAAATATGATAAGTTCCCTTGAGGTGAAGTAAGGCATAGGTTCAATTTCCATAATTCATTTTTGGCTTATATGATTTATCTTTTAACATCCTTTTCAATGGCTGATGCAGCTTTTATGTAAACAAATCACTTTTTTATAGTCAGAACTTGGCATATTTGCGGGGTTAGTGAAATCCGATTTTTGATTTATTTCTCCTTAAATGCCAAATCTGCCGTTGATTTCAGTAAAATTCACTTGCCTCTCTACTCATTACCAAACAATAATGACATTTTATCACTTTGTTTAAAAGAATCTGGAAAAGTTGTTGGAAAAGGAGAAATTGCTTGTGACAAGCAACTTCTCCTTTTCCCACAATCATATTTTGAAATGTGGTCTGCAAACTCTTTCAATTTGGGACAGTCAAAAATTTGGCTTTTGGTAAAGGAATAAAAAAAATTGTTCTGTCTGTAAATGTTTCTGCTGAGTGTGTGTTATGAATATGATTTATAAAGTTATTGAAGTATCATGATTTGATTGTTTCCCAATGATAGTACAATTATATTTCCAGGAAAGATTGCTTGATATAACATTGTGCTTTGTCTTCTGAATAATTTATCAGTAAGTTATGATTGGCCACACATATTGTTGTCTTTGCAACACACTCTAGTTCTCATACTCTACTCTAGGAGTCAGCGCAGCTGCTTTTCATGTATTCTGCAATTCATAACAAGTACTTCATGAGTTCCACCCGCGTTGACCAGCCCTTATGGGCAGTTGAGTATGGGGTCTTCCTCCATCCTTAAGAGTCGGGCATCGCTACATAACTGAAATAATGTTGTGTGATGTAAAACCCATATATATAAAAAAAAAAAAAAAGTAACACATCATTGGAATTGTCTCTCCGAGGCACTTACAATGATGTGTCAAATTGCAATAATGTATTCTTTTTAGATACCATACATGTTTATTAGTTTTGACTTGCAAAAATGTTTTCCTTAATTTGTTTGGTAAAACTCTACCCTTGTGACGAAAAGAAAAACATCCCATGACAAACAGAACCCTCAATATTTCCAGGGAATTTTTGAAAAAAACCCAAAATGACAAGAAATTCTTACGAATCCAGAATGTCCTTATCGTGCCAAAGACCTCTTGTGTCACAATGATTTGAAATGAATATCCATCAATTATGCATAACTGTCCAACACAGCGTGTGGTTCGTACAACGGAAGTGGCTACCACTTGATGTCTGATTAGTTGATCTTTTAAGGCCAGACAATGGTAGACATTTGTAGCCATGCCATGCGAGAAAGTAACAAACCAGAAGGTTGAGCTCCTGCTTAACCCTTTATAAACGCCAAATGTTCGAAGGTCCAAATTTAAAAAAGTTTGCAGTTGACATTTCAAAATGTGATGTTATTGGAAAAAATGATTTTTCTGATAGGGCGGAATACATTGTGGGAAAAAGAGAAATTGCTCGTCACGAGCAATTTCTCCTTTTCCCACTATGTTTTCTAAAGTCATCTGCAACAAAGTGGTCAAATGTCATTATTGTTTGGTAATTGGTTAAAGAGTAACCTTGGTATATGCTTGGGCAATCCAAACAATTTGATCTTGAGAGTAAATAAGTTAAATATAAATAGCACGTAAGCAAACCATTAAACTGATCGATGCATGGTGGCATTTTTTTTCTTTCAATTAACCCTTAGAATGCTGCGTAATATGTTTGTGTTGTTTGCTTTCCAAACTGTATATATACACTAAATTTTGATGAGGAAAGATACTCACAGAAGCAAACAGGTTAGATCACAGGCAAAATTACCCAGCATTCAAAGGGTTAACCCAGTTGATGTAGTATGCTTCTATGTAAAATGTATTATAAAGGCAAGAGGCTTGTATACTATATAAACGAATAAATAGAAAATAGTGTTCCCATGTTAAGTATACCACTCTCTCAGTGGCGCGTTATTCATCTGTATAAGGTCTAAAATAAAGAGTCAATCCACGTCCCCTTTGGGACCATGCTGACGAGGGAGACATAATCAACCTCCTCTCTAATACTACAACTGACATCTACCACTCTTATATCAGACCACATTTAAAATCATTGGGACAAAAGTTGGAGAATTGGATTGTGATTAGCAACTTATTCTTTCATGACAATAGTTCTCTGCAGGATTTTTTTTTTTCTTTCGAGGGTTCAATGCAATACCAGTAGTAAGTGCTTCATATTTATGAAGCACTTACTAAAGTCTTGCATTGAAGCCTTGTTTTTCAAAATTTAAAAGGCTCGGACCATACTGCATATGAAATCATTGAGACAAAAGGAAAATTTATTTCTGTGATATTCTTCTATCAAAACAAAGAGAGGGTTTATTCCAAGACTATAGTAAGTGCTTCATAAACATGAGCACTAATCGTCTTGCACTGAACCCTCAAATGGTTAAGAGTGCTTCATAAACATAAGCACTTATCGTCTTGCACTGAACCCTCAAATGGTTAAGAGTGCTTCATAAACATGAGCACTTATCGTCTTGCACTGAACCCTCCAATGGTTAAGAGTGCTTCAAAAACATGAGCACTTATCGTCTTGCACTGAACCCTCAAATGGTTAAGAGTGCTTCATAAACATGAGCACTTATCGTCTTGCACTGAACCCTCAAATGGTTAAGAGTGCTTCATAAACATGAGCACTTATCGTCTTGCACTGAACCCTCAAATGGTTAAGAGTGCTTCATAAACATGAGCACTTATCGTCTTGCACTGAACCCTCAAATGGTTAAGAGTGCTTCATAAACATAAGCACTTATCGTCTTGCACTGAACCCTCAAATGGTTAAGAGTGCTTCATAAACATGAGCACTTATCGTCTTGCACTGAACCCTCCAATGGTTAAGAGTGCTTCAAAAACATGAGCACTTATCGTCTTGCACTGAACCCTCAAATGGTTAAGAGTGCTTCATAAACATGAGCACTTATCGTCTTGCACTGAACCCTCAAATGGTTAAGAGTGCTTCATAAACATGAGCACTTATCGTCTTGCACTGAACCCTCCAATGGTTAAGAGTGCTTCATAAACATGAGCACTTATCGTCCTGCACTGAACCCTCAAATGGTTAAGATATATTTTTTGAACATGCCTGAAAGTTTTCTCTTATATGTAATATTCAAGCAACAGTGAACATTTGAAAGAATTGTAACAAAGATTTCATTATCCATATAATATTATAATGATTTGACAAGAAATGTGTTATTATTGAAGATTTTGAAACAAAATTATCCATTCTTATCAGATGTGATGTTTTGGCATATCAGCTTGCATTTATAGCATGTTTTAGTATGATCTGATTTTTTTCCTTACACTGTAATTTCTGGTAGGGAGGGTTTATGAGGTATATGTTGTCCTAATTGTTTTTATAATAATTATATAATTATTATATTATTAATTTCATGATGGTCTTAATGAATGCATCAAGAAGCAGGCATTTCATCATAACCTCTTACTCCATAAAATAGCTTATTACTGAAGCTACTACGTAAATCCTTTACCAGACGCCAAACTTTGTCTGGCCCAAATTGAAAGAGTTTGCGGACGACATTTCAAAATGTAATGAAATTGGAAAAATAATCTTCTGATAGGGCAGAAAACATTGTGGGAAAAGGAAAAATTGCTTGTACGTTACAAGCAATTTCTCCTTTTCCCACAATGTTTTCCAGAGTCATCTGCAACAAAGTGATTAAATGTCATTATTGTTTGGTTATGGGTCAATACAATAACATTGCAGACAGAAGAATTGCTCTATCTGCTAATGTATTAATCCTGCATTATTCAGATTGCAGGACAAAGCACATTGAACTCAAACTTCTAAACTGTCAGGGGCTTTTTATTTTTGGTCTGTCTGTCTGTCTACAATTTTCAGTATGTTCTCGCCACTTACTCCTACCTCGTATGTAAATTTGTGACATATTGATCGTTAGTCAAATAACAAGTTTTTCTATTGTTCCAAATTGAAACAGTTTTCAGATGACACTTGAAATCATTAAGTTGAACACTTATAACTTTCTCTATATATAAAAAGACCTGAAGATTTCCTTCTAATGCATTACTAGTATTTTGTATTCAAATCTGTTTCACATCCCGTCAACATTATTTCAGTTATGTTGCGATGCCTGACTCTTAATGAAGAAGGAAGACCCAATACTCAACTACCCATAAGGGCTTATCAAGCAGTGGTAGAACCATTGGCATTCAGGAGACTACCTCTCAAGAAAATCTAAGTGCAATTACTGGGATTTTAACCCATGCGGAGAGAGGTCATGTGACTTCAAGTTCTGCATCCTAACCACTAGGCCACAGAGGCCCCTTCTTATGTAATACAGACATTTTTGTCAAATAGTCTGAAAGTCACCTATCTCAGATTTGTCTGGCAAGGTATAAATCCTTTAACATCATAATAATGCATTTTCTCAAGTTGATTCACCTAAATTGGATGAATTAAGAAAACATTGTGGCATAAAGAGAAATTGCTCATGATGAGCAATTTCTCCTTATGTCACAATTGTTTCTATTTAGAAACAAAAACGATATGGTAGTTTTTTTGTACTTTATAAGTGTGTACTGCTCCATATTAGCACTTTTAATTTATACAAACTCTGCATAGGGTCCAAGAACTATGTCCATGAACTGCATGAACAAAAAAAGCCTGTTTGTGAACACAGAGTTTTTCTTGAACATAATCATGAATTTCAAAAACATGTTCACAAACAAATTCATAGACACAAAAATGTCCATGAATACATTCATGAACACGTCATTGATGTACATAAACTTGTTCTTGACTGTCATGAAACAAAAAACCAACTTTGTGTTCATGAACAGTCATTTTTTGTTTATGTCTGTTCATGCAATTTATATTAACACTGCTCTTGATTCCTTCACGAGGATGGTCACAGGAATCCTGTATGATGGATATGGGAGAAGAGGCTAAACCCATTACCAAACAATAACGACATTTGACCTGAGGTTGTTGCAGACAACTCTTGAAAACATTGTGGGTAAAGGAGAAACTACTTGTAACAAGCAATTTCTCCTTACCCCAACAAGGTTTTCTGCCCTATCAGAAGATTATTTTTCAAATTCATCACATTTTGAAATGTTGTCTGCAAACACACTCAATTTGGGATAGTCGAAAATTTGACGTTTGGTAAAGGGTTAAATCAGTATTCACCATCCAGGAAATAAAAGACGGCATCTGCAGAGGCAGCAAAGAAATTTGATTA
>OX401420.1:22750596-22867647 GCA_947846245.1 Cerastoderma edule
ACATCCAAATGGCAAGAGAAAAATATTATTTTCTATTTCAATAAATTCTCTTTAATTTTGCATTGAATTTGGACCAGTCCCAACCTCCAACACAGGGAAGTGCGTGAACCATCTGTCACCCAATAAATTGTTTGTTCTCAGATCAACCATCAACAAACTCAGTAAACATCGGTAAATCCTTACAATGTCCATTACCATACAATGTTGTTCTAGACTGACATGTTATGATGCATCTGGATTTACATATAACCTCATATGGGATTGTGCAAGTTGGCCAGCTTGAAAGGGATTATACATGGCTAAAACTAGCATGAACATTATACAATTTTTCCTAAAGTGTTGGATAGACATCACAGTACTGTCCAGGGCTTTTTTCGGATTTTTAGGATTTTTAGGGTTTAGAGCCTGGCCCCTAGGCCATTTTAAACATTGGACACATGATCTCACTTCCTACCGGTTTTTGTATTTGATCGCATTTGAATTTTGAGGAACAGAGCAGACTTTCATTTCAGACTTAATACATTATGCATAATACATACATTTTGAGGGTTAAATGCAAACCTGAACCAAATTTACTATAGTCTTGCATTGAACCCTAGATTTTTGGAATGGCCACAATAACGTTACAAAAATAGGACATCCACTAACATCCAGACAAAGAAACCCTGATACAGGGAAAGGTCCATGATCTATGTATGCCAAATCCTTGCCTTGCTCATTGTGCTTACTTGTTTTCCTTTCTTCTACTTATTGATCCCTTTTGCTACAAAACTGCTCATTTACAATTGCGGGATATTGAAGAGAGCTGAGAGGAGTGTTGGCTTTTCCATACAAAATGATCACTTGATTGTCAGGCAGACCCTTAACACTCGGGGAAGCGTTTTATTCACCGACTTCAGGAAAATATTTGCGTAGGTCAAAACCAATCCCCATTGATATAACTTTAAATAAAAGTACAACATTGAAATGTTACACATCATTGGAAGCGTCTCTGCAGTCTCTTGCCCAAGAAAAGTTCCATAGAAAATTCCAAGTGCGGCTGGTGAGGGTCGAACAAGGGTCCCCCATGTCATAAAACCCAGTGCTTTACCACTGGTTCACACAGGACTCTTAATTACCTCAAACTGTGAACCCAGCTTGGTTCTAGGGCTATTTATTTAATGATGATGATTGTTAAAATCGCCATCATTTCAGTATTTATGACTCTTAGAACATCTGCAAATTTAATTAGTCCATTTAATATATTAGGTAGAAAATGTTAGGTGCCAACTACCTAGGAAAGGGAAAGGTTAAAACCATCCTTGGCAATACCTCCCCCTGACTGACACTATAAATCAGAGCTAAACCATCAAGTTAGGTCGTTTTATGATATCAATACTGGTGAAGGTCAAAATGATGCCAATCTAACGAAATAATTTCCTCAAATGGATATTAAAAAGAGCACCAGGGAAGTCTGATTACACAACATTAACCCTTTACCAAATGCCAAATTTTCGACTGTCCAAAATTAAAAGAGTTTGCAGAGAACATTTCAAAATGTGATGAAACAGAATCTTATATATGGGTTTTACATCACATCAACATTATTTCAGTTATGTAGCGATGCCCGACTCTTAATGATGGAGAAAGACCCCATACTCAACTGCCCATAGGGGCTGGTTATGGTGGGTAGAACCATCAGCATTCCGTAAGTCAGTCGGGAGACTGCCTCTCATGAAAATCCATATCCCTCTCAGGATTTGAACCCACGCGGAGAGGGGCCATGTGATTTCAAGTTCTGTACTCTAAACACTAGGCCACGGAGGCCCCTGTGATGAAATAGAAAAATAATTTTCTGACAGGACAGAAAACATAGTGCGTAAGAAGAAATTGCTCGTAAAGAGCAATTCCTCCTTTTCTCACAATGTTTTCCAGATTCGTTTAATTTCAAAATGTGATGAAATAGAAAAAATTTCTGACAGGGCAGAAAACATAGTGGGTAAGAAGAAATTGCTCGCTTAGAGCAATTTCTCCTTTTCTCACAATGTTTTCCAGATTCGTCTGCAACAAACTGGTCAAATGTCGTTATTGTTTGGTAATGGGTTAAACCTATAAAATAACATAAGAGGACAAGGTTTTTGGGTCGAAACAATAGTACAAGATGAAATTGCTCAAATTGAGCAATTTCTACTTTTGTTACAATTGTTTCTTGGGCTGCCTTCTCCAAGAAATGGGGATAAATGATTTCACTTATGGGTGATTTAAATATAAAGCAAATTTTTCAGACCAAGCTCTTATGCCAAGGAAACAAACTTTCTGGGCATCTGACATGTCATTTATTTATATATGGGTTTTACATCACATCAACATTATTTCAGCTATGTAGCATTACCCGACTCTTAATGATGGAGGAAGACCCCATATTCAGCTGCCCATAAGGGCTGGTCAAGCCGGGTAGAACCATCGGCATTCCGTAAGTCAGTCGGGAGACTATTTCACATAAAAATCCATATCCCTCAGCAGGATTTGAACCCAGACGGAGAGGGGCCATGTGATTTCAAGTTCTGTACTCTTACCACTAGGCCACGGATCCCCTTCTGAGATGTTAATTGGATCATTTAATTTTAACTTTTAATGGCATCAACATTATTTTTGTTCAGGTGTGATATTCCAGGCAAAATCCTTTGACATTCTATTGGTCACCTATGGGGACATCCACTTAATCTGGCATGACCATTCTAGAGGCATATTCAAATTATTCATTTGTTATATATGGAATTAACATCACATCAACATTATTTCAGTTATTTTGCGATGCCAGAAATATACTAATGGAAGAAGATCCGAAACTTGTAACTGCTTAAAATTTAGTTTAAACATAATATCTTATTGCTAATTTAGCATATGATTTACAGTACACAAAAATATTACATAGGCATAAAGTAAGCTTTGATAAAAGGATCTGGGCAATATGTGCTGGTAAAGACAAATAGAACCATCAGCATTCTGTAAGTCAGTCAGGAGACTCAGAGACTGCCTCTTATTAACCCATAGAATGCTGGGTAACATTCTAAAAAATAGATTTTTGTGTCGTCTGCTTTCTAAAACCTTATATATCTGCTTAATTTTGATGAGGAAAGATACTCAGAGTAGCAAACAAGTTAGATCACAGGCAAGCCGCCAATTTACTTGGCAGCTGGTAAATTGGCGACTGGTCTGGATCTTACCTGTTTGCATAAATCGGTTCCAGAACTGTAAGGGTTAGAATCCAAATTCACAGACATAATTCAATGACAAACCTGCATGTTCAGAAATATAGTTATTGATATCCTTTTGCGATTTTTTCAATAATATTTCACATATCATAGCAAAGCTTAACTTTTTCCCCTTATTGACAGATTTTATGATTAATCATAGCACAATGCTGACCTGATAAGCCCACATAATCCACCCAACATGCATAGATAACAGGGAATAGATTTTTTCTGATATAAAAAAGAACCCACCTGAAATGAAGATTTTCCACAAGCACATTGATCTTATTCATTGTCTTGGTTTATATTCACACTATATCACAAATGTTCTCAGTCTTTCTGGATTTCCTTCACATCAAGCTAAATCACTCCCATCTCTTGTTGCTTTTAACTAATTGTCTTTTCAAGAGTTTCAAAAATGATGTCTATTGATTATGATGAACTTCATTACATGATTGTTTAAATCATCAAATTTTAACAAATACTGAATTCATAGAAGCTTAATAACCAACCATTAACATTAAATTTTCTCTAAATTCTAAACAGCAGATGAAATATATAAGATATCAGATAATTAAAAAATGTACCAATACCTCAACAACAAAAAAGCAGTTAACTGTTCCTGATACTATCTCACCAGAAACAACTCTGCTAACGAAATCAGATGACTTAACGGTGATCAAAAGCTTGGACAGACCAGAAAAGAAAAGAGTATTTTATTGCATAACTCTTGATACTAGAGATCCAATATCCGACCAGCTACAAAGTGACAAATGTCAGACAACTTAACAACAATAAAATACTCAGAGAGTTCAGTAAACAATATCCTAGTAAAGAATACTAATCTTGCATTCTCTTGCCACACTATATGACCAAATATCAACTCCACTTCAAATATCAGACAACTGAACAATAAAACTCAGCTATACCAGTAAACAATTTCCAAGCAAAGAATTTTCATACACTAGTCTTGCAGTCAATCAAGGGATTGTTCCAAATATAAACCTGACTGCAAATAGCACACAACTTAACAATTCTAGAAACTAAGAGGGACTTTAATTATTAAGTGTATCTAAATGGTATTGCTATGAAAGCACAAGTATCAAACCCTCTTCGAGTTAACTCCAAAAAACTCAGACTTGTAAACAGTATCCATGAAAAGCAAACACAAAGTGTTTAATGCTATTGAACAATCATCTCCAATCTCCACTTCAAATATCAGTCTAGACAACTCAAAAACTTAGAAAGACCAAATTCGAAAAGTTTGCAGACGACATTTCAAAATGTGATGAAATTGAAAAATAATCTTCTGATAGGGCAGAAAACATGGTGGGAAAAGGAGAAATTGCTCCTTCAGAGCAATTTCTCCTTTTCCAAGGAGCAATTTCTCCTTTTCCCACCAGGTTTTCCAGATTTGTCTACAACAAACAGGTCAAATGTCATTATTGTTTTGTAATTGGTTAAGTACAAGCATTGCTAAATGATAATGATACCATAGCGCTAAGGCACTTATAAAGACTCATAAACCATAAGGCATTATTCAAATGCTCTTCTAGCACTATATGTCCAAGTAACAATTCCACTATAAATATCAGTAAACTAAACAATTCCAAAATCTAAGACTAGTTAACAGTATCCATGAAAAGTTACTATATTCAATTTTAATGCTATTAAACCATATCTCAAAGCATCCACTCTATTACAAATATCAGTTGACAAAACAATTCCAAAAGCTCAAAGAGACTTCTTTAAACATTATTTAAATGCTTCTGTGGCACTATATGTCCAAGTATTAATTCCACTACAAATATATGTCAACTTAAAAATTCAAAAATCTCATAAAGACTCATAATGCCATAAATAATTATTCAAATGCTCTTTTAGCACTATACGTCCAAATATCAATTCTACAATTCCACTACAAATATCAATCAACAAAACAATTCCAAAAGCTCAAAGAGACTTCTTTAAGCATTATTTAAATGCTCTTCTAGCACTATACGACCAAGTACCAATACTACAATTCCACTACAAATATCAATCAACAAAACGATTCCAAAAAGCTCCAAGAGACTTCATAAAGCATTATTTAAGCGCCATTGATACTAAAGCTCCAAGTATCTACTCCACTACAAATTGGTCAATACAATAAATCAAGTAAATTCTTGCCATACAAAGATACATACAATCGTTCCCACTAAACATCTTCCCTAATCAATAGTACCCTAAACAAGCTCCTGTAATACCCCCCCCCCACACACACACACACACTAACAAACGAAATACGACACCAATGATTCAGATATATGGTGCATATCCTACTAGGCTTATCTATAACACAAATTCAAAAGTCTTCTTTGCTTGAAAAAACAAATCTTATTATTATGCATCAAATGACTTTTGCTATTATTTTGAAAAAAGGAAAAATCAAGCAAGTGTTTATGAAATAGGGGTCTCAATTTAGAAGGTAGAGATAAATATATAAGCTGGCCAGATAGCTCAGTCGGTAGAGTGTTCGCACAGTTTGTGGAGGTCCCGGGTTCGAGTCCCAGTCTGGCTGCATGTTTTTATCACCTTAGTTACATTTATATTCCAGTCTATGGTAACAATGTAACTATGAAAATATGAACTATCTTGTTTATTATAGATCTTTGTTAGTGAAGTCAGGAACTGAGTAAGTGAATGCTTGTGTTATACTGTATCAATATCTATTGTACCACCTTTGTAATAAAATACAACAGGTAACAGCTTTAGACCCATCACTCTCCAATTTAGAACCCATTCCTCCATGAATGAAAAAGTCACTGGTTCAAATTGGTTTCTTATTTCTATTCATATTCATATTGGTTTAAATATTGCATCAACATTATTTCAGTTATGTTGCGACGCCTGACTCTGTAGCCTTAAAGTGCTGGATCCGACTTCATGCTTATGCAAACAGGTTAGATCCATTCCAGGCGCCAAGTTATTTAAGTGCTGGCCAGTGATCTAACTTATTTGCTACTCTGAGTATCTTTCATCATCAAAATTAAGCAGATAATTAAGGTTTTAAAAAGCAGACGACAAAAACTCAACTTTCAGAACATTACCAAGCATTCTAAGGGCTAGGTAGCTCACAGTATTTGTCTTGTGAAGTGTCAATTATCATTTGGGAGATTTTGTTTAGTAAATCTTAACAAAGGACATTTTGGAATAGACTCGGCTGGACAACTAGCTTGCTTGCTAGGTAGCGTATTTGTCTTGTGAAGTGTCAATTATCATTTATAGGGGCATTTTGTTTAGTAAATCTAAACCAAGGAGATTTTGGAATAGGCTCCCCTGCAACGGCTTGATTGCTAGGTAGCTGTATTTGTCTTGTGAAGTGTCAATTATCATTTGAAAGCATACTAGCGGTCAGAAAAACTGCAAAACTGGGTAATATGAGTTATAAATTAAGAAAGAATATGTTGAAAATAGCCAAAAAACACAGGATCATGGCAATATAACACCAGTATTATTTATTATCATTTTTTCAAAGTGCCATTTTCACAAATTTGGTGCCCAACATTTTAGCTTCATTGTTTACATTTGAGTAACATCTAAAATAGCAAGGAATGCTCGGATTAATGAGGGTTGATCATCTGCTTAGAAAGTTGATGCGAAAACACATAAAAATAATGTACCGGTAATTTATCCAATATTAACAACATGAACATTCAAAATGGAGATTTTCTTGTTTTTTTGGGCTTTCAAACATTTCTCGACTGACCTTTTTTTATTGCTAATTGTAAACAAACCGTATAGTGTTCACTCATTTAAAAGCATCTTGTGAAGGTGTTACATTCTTAATTCCCCTGTAATAGGGAATTTGAAGTACTTTTAAGTTAATTTTCAATTATTCTAGAACTTTCACAATTTAAGTGAAAATGAGCACATGTATGGCTTTAAGGGGCTTAATTTTGTTAAGTAAATCTAAACCAAGGTCACTTTGGAATAGATTTCCCCTGGAAGGAATTGCTAGGTAGCTGTATTTGTCTTGTGAAGTGTCAATTATCATTTAGGGGGATTTTGTTTAGTAAATCTAAACCAAGGACATTTTGGTATAGGCTCCCCTGGAACAGCTTGCTATGTATCTGTATTTGTCTTGTGAAGTGTCAATTATAATCGACAATTATAATTGGGGATTTTGTTCAACCAAATGGATTTTGTTGAGTAAATCTAAACCAAGGACATTTCGGAATAAACTCCTCTGGAATGACTGGCTTGCTAGGAAGCTGTATTTGTCTTGTGAAGTGTCAATTACCATACAAAGCCCCTCTCTGCCCTGGACTTCTGACCTCTGCAGATTTCAGCACTGAGATACAATCAAAGTAGGTCTATTGATTTAAGGATAACCCTAAAACAAGGCCTATTAACCCTTTATATGTCTTTTTTACCGATTCTGGTCATTGGTCCAATATCTTTAAAGCCTTAGATTCCTGGGTAATTTTCTAAAAAAAGATTTTCGTGTCATTTGCTTTCCAAAACCTTGAATTTCTGCTTGATTTTGATGAGGAAAGATACTCACAGTAGCAAACAGGTAAGATCACAGACCAGCCGCCAATTTATTTGGAGGCTGGCCTGTGATCTAACCTGTTTGCATAAGCATGAAGTTGGTTCCAGCACTATAAGGGTTAATTAACTTGGCGGCTGGCCTGGATCTAACCTGTTTGCATAAGCATGAAGTCGGTTCCAGCACTATAAGGGTTAATTTATTTGGCGGCTGGCCTCGATCTAACCTGTTTGCATAAGCATGAAGTCGGTTCCAGCACTATAAGGGTTAATTTACTTGGCAGCTGGCCTGGATCTAACCTGTTTGCATAAGCATGTAGTCGGTTCCAGCACTATAAGGGTTAATTTACTTGGCAGCTGGCCTGGATCTAACATGTTTGCATAAGCATGAAGTCGGTTCCAGCGCTATAAGGGTTAATTTACTTGGCGGCTGGCCTGGATCTAGCCTGTTTGCATAAGCATGAAGTCGGTTCCAGCACTATAAGGGTTAAGTTACCAAAGATTGAGGGTGTAAAGCAAGATTCCAACAAGACTTTCACAAAAGTTAAGGACTTGCTATAGTCTTACATTAGACCTCAATATTAAAGTTAACGGTACACATATAAACCTTTTCCATAGTGATATTGGGTTAATTAATCATGACTAAGGGGCCTCCGTGGCCTAGTGGTTAGAGTACAGAACTTGAAATCACATGGCCCTTATCCGCGTGGGTTCAAATCCTGAGAGGGATATGGATTTTCATGAGAGGCCGTCTCCCGACTGACTTACGGAATGCCGATGGTTCTACCCGCCTTGACCAGCCCCTATGGGCAGTTGAGTATGGGGTCTTCCTCCATCATTAAGAGTCGGGCATCGCTACATAACTGAAATAATGTTGATGTGATGTAAAACCCATTTAAGAAAAATAAAAAAATCATGACTAAATGATTTCTTCTCTTGCTACAATGGTTTCTTAACCCTTTCCCAAACAATAAATTTTCGAGTGTCCCAAATTGAAAGAGTTTGCAGACGACATTTCAAAATGTGATGAAATTGGAAAATAATCTTCTGATAGGGCAGAAAACATTGTGGGAAAAGAAAAAATTGCTCGTCTTCAACAAAGTCGTCAAATGTCGTTATTGTTTGGGAAAGGGTTAAAGGTGCTTGTTCACAAAAAAGAAAATATGAAAGTCAAAATTAAAGATCATTGAAACAATTCAGAACCTACCTTGTCAATATGATTGGTCGCTTATCTTTCATCATTTTTCCCTCAGAATTGTATTCCCTTGCCAATATGATATTTTTCCAGTTACCACAGCTCCAATTTCACACAACTGGTAACTCAATTAGAGTAATATTCAATAATTGTTGCTATGGAAGTCATTACTGAAATTTGTTGTTCTTCATCACGTCTTTTTTGTTTATTTCAACTTCCCACTGACACATTATTTTTCTGGTCCTGATATTACCAATACAAAAGGCAAACTCTGACAAATGATGTTTATTATGACAGAAAAACACTTCGTTAACTCTTGTTGAACCTCATTTTGATATAAACCAATAAAAATCACTCTTTAACATTATAAAAAATGTGTATGAATCTGATATGAGAACATGGGTTCATAAGTGTATCCGAAAGCAGAAACAACCTCATAAAACAATAGGTCTATCTTCAAAGAGTCAAGACATTTTTTGTTTTTAATTTGACAAAAGCAGATATTTATTTTTCAGCTCTTCATATTAAGAAAATTCTCCCTCTGCCAAAATGGTTTGAAGCCAAGCTTACAAGGACAATGAATGCCCTTTTCCATAAAAATTACTTTAAATCTGCTGTATGCTGCTGCTGTCACAAATGTTCTCAATTAGTAGTGGAAATAAAACACATTTCCAAATGAAACACATTTTCAATAAAGGCTCTAACTACTTTTCATGATGATACATTATAAGACATCCAAAAATTATTCTATCAACTTATTCTCATATAAATCCAGTTGAAACTTTTAAAGAGAAATTTCCCGTAAGGTAAAATGACCTTCGTGTCAGTCAGTTATTGATCTCCTAATAGTATGTGCTTATTTACTGTAACCACTAAACACTGCTTTCACAGAACCAAAGTCCAATGTGGTACATCATCATGTGACCTCATTCACATTAATGATTAAAGAACATACTTAATCTTATCTTTAAAGTATCTACAAAGTAAATATTGAATTCTTTAATGAAAGACTTATTACATGATAAGCCTTTTGTCCCATGAAAAGACTTCAAAGCGCAAAATTTGTTTTTCGGAGATAGAGTGTGATTGTGTTTTATTTAACAAGGCGATAAGAGGCAAATGGTATTCATGTTAGTCCCTCCTTCAAAACAAATTAATTTTCAAATGGTTGAAAATTAATTTCATTAAAAAAAGTCTTCCATAAAAAAACAACAACCATCCTTTTCCCTCTTACCAGAGCAAAACATAATACCTCTCATCACAATTAATTGTATTCTTGGGAAGAGAGAACTTTCCTTTTTACAAACAAAAACGTTTTCTACTCATTCATAACACATTCCAATTTCATAACAATCTAAATTGCTTTTGGCAAGCTTATTTCAATTTGGAATGATGAAGTCAATTGAAGAAAAATTGATGAAGAAAAGAGCATCAGGATTATGATCAAACTTCACCTTCCCAAGGTTAGCCTTGTTTAATCATTCAATGAAATAAACACAATATTGTTAAGAATTACTAGTCCAAAGAATTGTTGTTATTTTGCCAAACAATCCAAACTTTTAAATTATGATAAAGGGTAAACACTTTCACATGGTAAAAGCAATGAATTGCTCACTAGAAACATTTATCCTTTTATCACAATGGTTTCTAAATACTTCTATAATAGATGTGTCAGATGAACATAACAAATTTTAAGAATTAAAGAAATAATTTTGTTTATATGGGGTTAAACTCAATGTCAACAATTTCTAGTTATGTTACTGATTTCCTGTTTGCACCAGTCCTGTTCTAGGCTAGGGCTCTAAAGTGTCTTGCCAAAGGACAATCTCTAAAATCCAGAGGTATCTGTGGGGCTTGAACCCAGTCCCCCGATTTCTAAAAACGCCACCATAATCATTTGGCCGTATACATCCATTAATTGCACAACTGAATAAATTGCTCATGATGATCAATTTATTCTTAACCCTTTTACCAAAAGCAAAGTTTTTCGACTGTTCCAAATTGAGAGCGTTAAGAGCAATTTCTCCTTTTCCCACAATGTTTTCCAGAATTGTCTGCAGCAAACTTGTCAAATTAGTTATTGTTCGGTAATGGGTTAAGTAACAGTGGTTAATAAAGCAACCCGGCACACAAGTATCAATTGGGTGTTTTACAAGTAGTAAGGGGTAACAAACTCTACAAGTTCACTGACCAGTGACAAAATATCACAAAATTGATTTACCAAAGATCATTGACTTCTAAATGAATTTCATTATTTGGTCACCAGACTGTGTCAACATAATTTCTGTTACACTACCGCAACAAATCACATTTTAAAGCATTCTGGGTAATCTAGACGTGCCATACCTATGCACTCATGATAAACCAAAAACATTCGTAAACACAAATAAAAAAAAACAGGATAATATTTTGTTTGTTTATTTGCAGTTTAATGCCTTGCCAACCATTTTCAGTTAAGTTTCCTGGATACAAGACTAAGGGCTCTAAAATGTCTTACAAAAGGACACTCCCAAGAAACCAGAGGCACAGGTAGCCTCGAACCCGGGTCTTAGACCGCCACATAAACCAATTGGCCATAGGATTCCATAGGATAATGTGTTTGATGTTTTCAAAATTTAATGCAAAAATAATAGATATATAGACAGTATTTGATATACTGACGTCAAAAAGAAACGCCTCACACTAAAATGTAGATAATTTCTTAATTTTTGATAACATTTACTTTTATAATTGACCTGTAATGTTAGAATTTTATAATGCAACTGTAAGCGTGAAAAAGGTTCACCGCATGGTCTCGTGCAACTCAATGTGGGCACCGTTGCACAATATGCACGTGCGCCTAGTACACTTTTAACACAAGGTACTTTCACCTGAAACTTACACAGGAGGCATCTATAGTGGATTTACAAATCAGAATTCATAAAATAACGACGGAAGAGACGTCAATAAAAATGCCACGCCTTAATAATGAACCAAGTTAATAGACCAAGTTCCGGTACACCACATGTAACGTCCGTGTGACGCGACATTTATATTCGTCAACGTCATTTACGTGACCGATTTGTAACGGTACATTTGACGTCTGATGCTGTCCTTGGTAATCGCGGACGGGCAATAAGTCGAAATACAGTGCAAAATCGACTGCGAGAGATCGGGATTTTTAACCGGAGACCACAACGTGGCGTTTTGCTCACAGGACGTCATCAAGGGAAACGGCTACGCTGGGCACAGAACAGATTGCAAAGGGTTTGGAGGAGGGTAGTGTTCAGTGACAAGTATTTTGCCACACAATCATTTCGGTGGCAGAGGCGTGATGGTATTGGCATCTATTAACGGCACATTCGGGACTGATATAGTCCTTAGTCGTGGAAACCTTACAGCCCAGAGGTACGTGGATGAAGGTTTAAGACCAACTTTCTTGCCAATGTTCAACCGACGCGCAGTGCTCACGTTTCAACAAGACAATGCGCGCCCATATGAAGCCCGATTGCCACGAAACTTTCTGGCAGGCAATACCCGATATTGACGTTTTTTAAGGGGTGGGGTGTTCATAACGCAAGTTAAGCCATTAAATGACGTTTTTACGTAACAATCTTTTCCAAACATGCTAACAATACCCTAGACTTGAGAATTTAAAATAAAATTGTTGTGTTAACGTCTTGGTGAAATAAATATAATGGTTCAATACAGGTGAGGCGTTCCTTTTTGACGTCAGTATATATCTTGCATAACTAATGCTTTTCATTCTGTTTCTTTTTGGTTGTAAGTTTCTAGAGAAGGAAAATATCTAAAAAAAAAAAAAAAAAAAAAGCTCTTTTTCATTCAACATAGGACCACCTACCAACCTTTGAATGATGAATGTAAAGAAAGGAAATTTAAGGTGAAATCTCTTAACATAACTAACACATCTTATCTGTGAAAATGGTTCCTGTTTACAAAAATAGGCATTAAAACATGCTTGTCAATTCCTGTACAATTCAACATTGCTATCTTCCCTTTTCACTTCCCTATTCTATCTCGCAATCTTTTCACTTCAGAAATGATAGGACAACAGTTACCTAAGCTAAACATGTCAAAAGGTAGTTTTGTCGATATCTTCATGAACCAGAAGTCCCTTGAAGAAGGTTTTACATCATTGTGGCTTTGTTTGATTGTGATTAAACTCCTTTCAACAGATTTCCATCAATAGAAACCAGTATTTAAATTGCTCGTCAGGAGCAATTTCTCCTTTTGTCACTGTGACACTCCTAGAAACTTTTCCAGCAGGTGCTTGAAACAGCGGGACACAGTGGTACAGCGTCAACCTCTTGTACAGAGGATTCCTGGTTCGGATCGCTGTTTAGCAAGGTAAAAATTGCTGGGACTAATCTAACCCACAAGTCAGTGTGAGTGTTGGTTCGGTATCCAGGAAGCAGTCATCAAGAGTGACTCTGAAAGGCTTAATCAAGCTTCCTTCACAATTGATCTAAAACGAATCAAACAAAACAAAGAGCGATTGTTTTGGTATATGTTAAAAATATCAAAGTGAAAACTGGAGAAATTACTCATAACAAACAATTTCACTTTGAGTCACATTTGTTTTTAACCAACATCCAAGAAGAAATGCTATGATGCAAGAAACGCTGTGTTTCATAATTCATAATGTTTTTTTGTTTCTATTAAAATGGACCTGTCCATTATACAGTATGAGGTAATATAGGATGGGATCTGTGAACCTCACTGTTTAACACAGTGATAAGATTCATAGGATGAGTCCTGCACAATGGATAAATCACCAGATATTAACTTATCTATGGATTAGTAACAGCAGGTCAGAATGTAAGACCTAAACATATCTATTTGGTTGTTTGTTTATAACAGGTTTAACACCCAGTGGATTTCACCAGTACTAGGCAGGGCTCTACAACGTTTCGCCCAAGGACAATCCAATGAAAAGTCCCAGTGCCGGTGGTAAGGATTGAACCTGGGACCCCCATGTCATATGTCTTAAAACTTAACCACAAGGCCTCGCAGAAACCTTTGGCTTTCCTTGGATTCACCACCATTAGACCGAGGCTCTAAATTGTGTTGCCAAAGGACATTTCCAACAGAACCAGCCTTGCTGGTTGGGCTCAAACCCAAGACCCGCAGGTTACAAATCATCCACCTTAACCACTGAGCCTTGCAGGACCCCAAAGGCCAGATCGTAAGACATAAACATATCTATAGGTCAGTCATCTGAGGTCAAATAGTGAGACAGGACTATATCTTTAGGTTGTACAAATAAGGCCAAATCGAATAAACACAAATGTATCTATTGGCCAGTAACCTAAGGCCAAATCCCAAGACAATCTTATCTATTGGTTGGTCAGTTAAGGTCAATTTATCATTTTACTCTCCACAACTGAGTGTGAACATTAATCAAGCTCCTATTTACCCTTCATTTGGTGAGATTATATTTGTTTTATTTTCAGAAATGTTCTCCACTTGTCACAATATTTTCCTATATCCAATATGAAGGAACAGAATTAAATGATTGAATATCGTCTCTAAAGTTGACCTGTGTTTACAACTGATAGGGAGATAAGGCATGATGTGAACATCATGTGAATGTTAGTCAAATCCTTAACCCTTAAAGCAGTGGAACCGACTTCATGCTTATGCAAACAGGTTGGATCAAGGTCAGCTGCCTTAACCCGGTGCATTACCAAACAATAATGACATTTGACCACTTTGTTGCAGAGGACTCTGGAAAACATTGTGGGGAAAGGAGAAACTGCTCGTAAGAAGCAATTTTACCTTTTCCCACAACATTATCTGCCCTATCAGAGGATTACTTTCCAATTTCATCACATTTTGAAATGTAGTCTGTAAACTCTTTCAATTTGGGACAGTCGAAAATTTGGCGTTTGGTAAAGGGTTAAAGTAAATTGGCTTCTTGTCTGTGATCTAATCTGTTTGCTACTCTGAATATCTTTCTTCATCAAAATTAAGCAGATATTTAAAGTTTTGGAAAAAAAAAATATTTCTAGAAAATTACCCATCATAAGCCTTGTAAATTACTTTTTCTTGGTTGTGCAGGACAATATGGTCCCCTTATTCCTAATTGGTATGATAAGATAGTTCAACCTTTTTTAATCCTTTCACCAAAATGGAAATTCATTTATCCTCTAAACATCCATTTATATATCTATATACTGTGCAAAAAAGGATATTTTCTTATAATGACCTATAAACCTTAATCCTCAGAATGCTGGGTAATTTTCATAAAATATACTTTTGTGATGTCTGCTATCAAAAAACTTAAATATCTGCTTAATTTTGTTAAGGAAAGATATTCAGAGTAGCAAACAAGTTTGAGCACAGGCCAGCCGCCAATTTACTGGGCGACTGGCCTAGATCCGACCTGTTTGCATAAGCATGAAGTCAGTTAAAGCACCATAAGGATTAAATGTTAAATCATCTGTTGTTCAGTTTTACATGAATATATGTAAGCATCAAATTGCTTACTTATAGCAGCAAGACAATTATAAAACAATAACTAAAAAGTCACTTTATGTTAATACAAATGAACTTCTTTTCACCAACGACTTAGTAAAATATCTCATAAACAACAGTGACAAAAGACGAAGCAATTTCTCTTGCGTCAAAATAGTTTTCCCAACCTTTGTAACAAATATCTTTCAAACTCAATAAAAGTGGTACCAGAGCTCCAGATAAGGCGCGTGATTGCGTGATTACGCATTTAAATACATTAAAAACGCATTGAATTTCACCTGAATGCGTGAAGAAACGCATGGCAATATTGAATCACTCTTTCATGACAAATTTCGGCGAGTGAAACGGCTGAAACTGAAACAGGAAGTTTACATCTCATCATTCGGAATACTTTGTTATGACCCCTTGATAATTTAGCAAAAGGGTCCGCATTATAAACGTGTTATACTGGTCCCCGTTTTAGTCTATTTCACCGAAACGGATGGTATCCAGTCTTAAACAATAAACGTTATTCGGATTGCTTTAGTTTTTCTTCGTATATCAATAAATCAGAATCGTTTTGTTTACGTTTTCAAGGTTCGCTGCGTCGCACAAAATGTCGGGGAGAAAGAGAAAGATTTCTCAGGAAACCGAAACGGGTTCAATTTTAAAGTTTATTCGTCGAAGTGAGGACCAAAACACAAGTACATATATTGTTAAAAGCATTTTACGGGAGTTAGTGGATTCGGTAGTGACAAATCATGAGAAGGAGGTTCGAAAACACCATGTCGCCGTTTCAGAAAAAACTTTGAAAGCATGGCAATCAGAGTTTCCGTGGATGTCATTAGATCGTTCTGGCACGGAACTTAAGATGAAATGTAAAGTTTGTATTGAGAAAAAAATGCCTTCAATTTGGTCACAAGAGGGATCAACAAATTTTCAAAAAACAAGCCTTTCCCGACATTCAAACTCGGTAGAGCACCTCTCTGCTCAAACGGCCATCAGTACAATCCCTTCCTGTTCGACAATTGATTCAAGTTCAGATGATAATCAAAGTTACATCAACACAGATGAGTTCAAATTGTTTCGCACTGTGTTTTACTCTGCCAAAGAGGGGTTGGCTACAAATCAAGTGAACAATCTTCTTGAATTGCAACGGTTAAATGGAGCGGACATAAAGTATAAAAACTTGAGCTGGAACACGCTTTCTGATATTCAGTCCAGTATGAAAATATGTCAACAAAAAGAGATTGTATCCAGTATCCTAAATCACTCTGAATTCTTTGCTGTAATGGTGGATGAAAGCACAGACCTTAAGGTTGAAAAGCATCTATCTATCTGTGTGCGATTTGTTAATAATGGGGATCAAGTAACAAAATTTCTGACAAACATTCCTATCGAAAATGGGAAAGCTCATACAATTGTGAGGCATTTAGTTTCTTCCCTTGAAAAGTTTCAGTTGAATCCAGTGAAGATGATTTCATTGGCTACAGATGGGGCTGCAACCATGCTTGGACACAAAACTGGTGTAGGGGTTCAAATGAAATCCAAATATTCACCATTCATGGTTCAAACACACTGTATGGCTCACAGGCTGAATCTTGCTTTCACTGACTCCATTAAAAAGAACGATGATCTCAAGCTGTTTCGGGAAAAATTCAACTCCCTTTACTTCTTTGTGAGTGGTTCAAGCTCTAGAGTTTTAACATTGAAAAATATGCAACGTATTCTTGAACAACCAGACCTGTCGATAAAAGAACCCTACAGCATAAGATGGATGGGATTGAAGAATGCTGTAGAAGCTGTGTATTACAGTTATGAGTCTGTTTTGGCAACCCTCTCAAGCTTTGCTGCAGAAGATAATGCCCAAGCCAAAGGCCTCCTGAAATACTTTTTGAGATACAAAACCGTGATGTTAGTAGCATTCTTATTTGACGTCCATGATGTCATTGGATCACTTAGTCTGACCCTTCAAAGGGATGATTTTTCATTTGGTGAATTAGAACCAATTATAGATGGAACAGTTGAGAAGCTTGAGGAAATCAAGGAGAAGGATGGTGAGGGGCTGGCAGGTATGAAACAGAGCATTTCAATAGCTGATGAAGATGAGAAGAAAATTGCACATTTAGGTGGTGAAAAGCTTACACATTATTCTGAACAGGCTGAAAACCAATTTGAAACTTTAAGAAAGTCATATGTGAAAAGCTTACAGAAAAACATAGCCAATAGATTTCCTAAGCAAGATGGACACATATTCAGACACCTGAGTACATTGTTGGACCCCAGTGTTTATAAGTCAGCAGAGGATACTGAGATCCAAGAGGCATTGGACCATATTTCTAGTGTGTATGGCACAGAGAAAGTGACCAAGATATTTATAGATGATCAGACAGAGGAGACCAGGGTAGAGCCTTTACTTGATAAAGAGAAATTCCTTAAAGAATGGCCAATGTTAAGGGGTAT
Organism: Cerastoderma edule; assembly: GCA_947846245.1. Classification (NCBI taxonomy): domain Eukaryota; kingdom Metazoa; phylum Mollusca; class Bivalvia; order Cardiida; family Cardiidae; genus Cerastoderma; species Cerastoderma edule. The sequence continues at coordinate 22,768,474 of OX401420.1, forward strand.
GTTGAAAGGAGCATACAAGGATAAGAAGACAAAGGCACTGTGTAAGAGAGTGATGACTGTGCATAGGAAGGACATGCCTGAAATGACAAAATTGTGTAAAATAGCCATGTCTATAGCTGTTACAAGTGTGGTATGTGAAAGGAGTTTTAGTTATCAGAATAGGATAAAGAACAAATACAGAAGTTCAATGAAGGATGACACTCTGGACAATGTAATGCAGATCCAAATGTCTGATCAAGACCTTAGTAATTACGACCCAAGCAGTGCAATCAGTCATTGGAACAAGCAGAAAAGGAGAAGGAAAAGCAGGCTCTGTCAGGACTTCAAACCAAGAAGCAAGTCTGTGAAGTAGTCTGATGTATATGTTTTGACTTTATTTGTCATGAAGTGTAAATAGGGGATTTTTTTTCAGTTATTTGGACAAGTCAATATAATTTTTTTAGAGCAAGCAAGTAACTTTGCTCATGACAATACTTATTTAGGAACAACAATGACAAAGTAGTCTAGTGTGTTTTATTTTTTATTAACAATTCAAACTGATGATATAATCAGATATAATTCAACTGAGTTTTAAGTACATTGTACAGTATTAAACAGAAACATTTGAAAAATGCCATCAAAAGTAAGTGTAATTTTCCTTTTTCACTCTTAGAGGTAGTATTTCCCCAAAAAACGAATTGGTCATGCTTGATAGAGAGTAAATCACTCTTTTGTAGTTCGAAACAGGGAGTGAACACTCTTTCACCCTAAAAATTATCTGGAGCTCTGTGGTACTGTTTCAAGGATAAACACTCAGTGAACTTTATAATCTCACAGGTTTTGGTACGTTTGTATGTTTCAGTACAAGACTATACATTTAGTATTTCCAGGGTTTTCCATAAGAGGCTGCCGCAGGCAGACTTGACCACCTCAAATCCTTTTTCTGACTGGCTCAAATTTGCCAAATGGTTGAAAAAGATATATTATTGGTACATTAAAAGATGTGAAACTCATTTTCGGTGTACTGGCCCCCAGACACCCTTGCCTCCTAAAGAGGTATTCTGGCCTTCTACTCCAATCCTTAAGGAAAACCCTGTACTTCATGAAAATGATGGACTTAATCTTATCATAGTCTGGCATTGAATACAGTCAAACTTGTGTTAAGAGGCCAGCCTATGGGACAGAGTAAATTGGCTGTTTAAGACAGGTTGGCTGCTGAACACAAATTTATTTACACTATAAATCTAACATTGGGGCTTTCTTTAGTGTCTGTTTGAGGCAGGTTGGCTGCTTAAAAGGGTGGCTGCTTAACACAAGTTAGACTGTACATTATTTTGGCATTTGATAACCTTAGTCTTGGATTGATAGGTATGTCACACAATCCAAAGGTCATGATTGAATAACAATTCATAGCGAAATCAAATTGGCTACCAATCCATGTTGTTTTCAACCCTTATAATGCTGGACCCACTTCATGCTTATGTTAACAGGTTAGATCCAGGCCAGCCGCCAAGTAAATTAACAGCTTGCCTGTCATCTCAACTGTTTGCTTCTCTGAGTATCTTTCTCATTAAAAATTGAGCAGATATTTAAGTTTTTGGAAAGCAGACCACACAAAAATCTTTTTTTAGAAAATAACCTTGCATTCTAAGGGTTAAATTGTGATATATCATGATACATGTATATCCTATTGTATTCCCTACTATTAGGCTTTAATTGAAAGCTGATTAAGGATGTATAATGATGCATTTATGTATCTACAGTTGTGCCTAATGTTTGGACCTATCACTTACAGAGAAATAACTAAATTGAAGAATAACATTTCATTTGACCATTCACCATTCACCAACTATTCATTGGCATGAAATAATCACCTTCCTATCTATAGAGAGAAGTCTGAAGTGCTACATTTGAAGACTCTAATTGAAAACAAAATTTCAGCCATCATGTTGTATAAAAAAAATCAATGGTATAGAAAGAGTCCAGATTGTGTAGAGATTAAGACATTGACAAGGCTATTATTTCAAACTTAACAGGGCCTTTCCTGCTTAAAGTTGGAAGAGGCCTAGGTCTGTTAGTTTTTGGAAAATGTATCACTGAAATTTCAGAATTAGGAATAAAAAAGCTGGTGTAACATTGAGTTTTTTGGAAAACTGCATGATATTAAAGAAATTTCCAATTTGGAATGTGCCTTTTATTGACCCCTGTTATAAAGCGAGGAAAAGCCCTGCTTAAGCCCAAGAATGGGAAATAAATTTTGTAAAGGTCTTGTTTATGAGCTTTGCTAAAGATCTTTGAATTATATACATTTAGGAGTAAATGAAAGAAAATACAGTACTAGTAAGTCCTTCACTAAACTAAAGGACTAAGTATAGTCTTGCAACAAACCTTTGAATAATGGCTGTCCTATTGTGTCTTATTGATTTTCAACAGGCTATCAAATCATCTATTTCCTTTTTCTTCACAACTTTAACTATGAAACTATGACCAAAGCAAACTTTTCCCCATCAACAACAAACCAAGGTATAGGTTTAGTCACTGGTCCAAATTAAAAGCATGCACAGAAAACTATCTTGAGTAAAGTCTGAACAAATAAACAAAAAAAATATCTGCTTTTGTATGAGTTTTCTACTTATTAGAAGGTTGGCAAATTTCTTCTGCAGGAATGTTATTACAAAAGAAAATTCATAAAAATAACCTTATGAAATGAAAGAAAAGGCCATAAAAGAAACTTGACTTACTTTGATGTAACAAATTCTAATGTCCTAGATGTCAATGTCCCTTTTTTATTCATTCTGCTTCAAATTCCAAAGTAGACATCTGATCCTTGTGTACAACTTCACTACTCTGCTACATCATATCAACCATTGTGATGTATCATTAGTTTGGTCAAATCTTAAATAGAAAACCACAAAAAATAATGTAACATTCTTGGAACCTAATGTCATAGAGAACATGCAGGTTTATAGATAAACAATGCAACTGATTGGTGGAAGACAGTGCTTTTCACTGATTGGATGTGATAGTGTCTTTGAAAGGTTAATTATCTCGGTTTGTTACAATAATAAGAAATGTTTTTTTCAATGACATTGTAGAGTAATCAGTTGAAAACTACAGTAACAGCAGTCGTTAAATATAAAATATGAAAATGGTTGAAATGGAAAACATTGTGACCAACTGAGGAGTTGCAACTCCTTTTTTTATCATTGGCTTCTTAAACAATAAGTGCAGAGGTTTTACTTTCAGTAAAGATCCAAGTGATTTGTTTTTCGCAAGACCAGCCACCTAGTGTAACTCAATAGGTGTTTTAATTTCAACTTATCTAAATTTTACTTTGATTGTGAAACAAGCTCTTACAACTTGGATCATAACCAGTACTCGGACCTAGGTGTGGATTAACGAAAGGTCTCAAGACGGAACCCGCTTTTCACAGGATTAGAATCCACAACCCTTGTGTCCGAAGGCCAACCCTCTACCCTTAGACCACTGACCTCAACTGTCATCCAATGTTGAAGTGTTTGTGGGTTAAAGCCCTAGGGTGTCGAAATCTGATCTAATACACTAGTCAGCAAATGCCAAATTTTTTTCCACACGTGTTCGACAATAAAATGGTATATAGCCTGTCTTGCTCTGGTTTCAACCCCCTTAGCTTCTAATTTGGTGTATGTGCAGAAAGAGTATAAGTTAGGATAAATTACTTTGGCTATTAAATAACCCCAAACAATTCTTTAGTTCATGAAACAATTCAATAACCATCAAACTTATAGAAAAGTAATGATCTGTTTACTTTTATGAGTCAAGGTCAGTGCTCCCGGTTAGCCAGATGCTTTCCTCTACATTCAACCCCCTGATATAAAATGAGCCACAAGGACAAGATAACAAAGAGAAAAAAATATTATATAGACTGTTTCACAATATGATAAACATCAAGAAAAAGAGGAAACATGTTTTTAAATAATTTTACAAAATAAATATTGATTTTTTTTTCTGCCAATACTTTGATCAGCTATTTACAGATTTAGGTGAAATATGCTTGCTTAGATCACAGTAGGTTAAAATTGTAGTTTAGAACATTTTTCCTGTTTCTAACCAATTGTTCTTGCGTTAGATGATAAAAACAAGCAAATAGAGTAAATTCGACTTTTCTTGATTCCGTAACACGCAGTGATTCAGATTGGACTTGATTTCCTCAAGGACACATGTCCTAAATGCTTAATTTTCTTCAGGTCATTTGTCCTAAATTGCAAGAAAAACGTCGGACACTACATTTTATCTTCATAAATTAAATTTTGGACATTAAATGAAACTTGAGGCTTACTTTCATTAACTCTTTAATAGAACTTTCATTAAAAACAACATGGATCTTTTTAAAATAGTATTTAAGAATTTGGCAACTATCAATTTCAACAATACAACAATTTATATTTGAAACAATTTCCTTGAAACAGCCTTCCAAGCCTCTAGGGCAGCTTCAAATGGAAACACATTTCTTCCATTTCCATTGATCCTGATTTTCATGATCTGGTCCTGTGTCTGGGTTAAGGCGATTTCTTAGTGCAGTCAGAGTTTGATTCTGCACTGAGAACCCGCGTTCACAGCCTGCAGTGTTTATGGGACATGTAATATTGCAAGGCATGCTAGTTTGATCATATTTTGTGATGCACTGGCAGCTTCAGTTGTTGTTGATACCGCCGGTGCTGGTTGATGGATACCATAACCCAGGGTCTTCCCCAGCCCCGCAAAGCGCCGCGGCTCCGCTGCGCTTGACTTTCAAAATAAGCACTCCCGCGGCGCCTTAGCTGACTCCCGCGGCGCTCTAAATGTGTCCGCAGCGCTTTAAATTGACCCCAAATGGAGTCAACGTCAATGGCAGTATATTCTAGATAAACCGCCAGTCTATAAAGTAGTAACTAACAGCTGATAAAAAAAGTCGATAGGCGTTTACACACTCGGTTTATGCGACGTCGTCATAGGTACAGACATGAGCGTGTGTATTGGCGTTATGGCACGTGCTTTGTCCTAAAAGGAAAGATCTATGATGGGTGTTAAAAGATCGCACTTAGAGTGAGAAATAGACTTTGATTAATTGACATGGCTTCTGTCACTTTCTATGATACTATAGACGGGAGTTTTATGTGAAAACACCTGATTCAGACATCCATCTCCACATCGCCGATTTTCTTGGTTTGTCATGGTAAGTTATTAGACAAACTAATATGACGTGATCGGGAAATATTGAGAAAGTTTTGCATCCGGCAATATCTTTCTTCACATCGAATTATTTTGACCGAGTAAGTTATAAAATTCAGTTTCTCTGCAACTTAGTTTCACTATAAATATGCCCAAAACCGGTTTTGTAGTATCTGTATACATAAACTGCTGAGATGAAATGATCATCTGGTGGGCTCAGGCATAACGTCATTTTTCAAACGTCAAAATACTTGTTGAGCTCAATGTGACAAATACACCATGTGAACCTGAGCAAGCTCCTCATTTCTGGAATTTCTTACGAACAATTTTATAATATGAGGACTATGTGTTAAGTGCCTCTTGTATGCAAAAATGTCTACAGGTATTGACACTGCAGCTATAGTCATGTTCACTTTGTTAAACAATGAACAAACCTCCAAGTGGTTAAGGTGAAGGAATTGTAACTTGGAGTTTTGGTTTGATCCTTCAGGCAAGACATGACAGAGCCCTAGTCTTGTACTGTGAATCCCAGGAAACCCGTATACAATACATAAAATACTGTTGACAGAGAGTCAAATGTTGCATACAAAATAATAATTTGTGACACCATGATTATCTATGAACTTGTCTTTTTTTTAATGAATAGACTAGTGAGAAATGATTTAACAAATTCCTAGTGATGCCCCATTGTAAAAGGCATTTCGGGTAGACATGCAGATTGCTATGTATTTGGCTAGTCATGACTATGTTACCTGACATGAAAAGACGCAAGCACAAAGAAGCAAAAAGACTTTGACCAGCCTCCAGACATAGGAATCCTGTATCAAAGTTCAAATAAGCTTGATCCTCCAAGCCGTATGGCTGCCTTCAGGAATCTTCACTGGTTGATGAAGAAAACTCACTCAAACCATTAGTTGCATGCCACTTATGGATTTGTGTGAGTTGTTTAAAAAGAACATTTCTGTTTAAGTAAGGCTGTAATAATAGTACTGGTGGAGAATTTTCACTTGCAAGCCATCAGATGATATTCGATAAAGGATAAAAACTGGCTGCAATACTCAATACTTAAATAATATACATGTAGTATGGTGTTATGGTTCTTTAGAATTAACAACTGACATGAAGTAACACAGGATGTCAGAAAAAAAGTTTGTTATAAACTTTAACGAAGGAAAACATCTAGCTTGTCATGGAATCATTCTTAATTTTGTAAAATAGTTGGATGCTTCTATGATTGATCTAGTTTTTCATAATTTTGTTTTGCTTTGCACCTATGAAAACACTATTCATTTTGATGTAGTCTTCTTGCAACCTTCACAGTACTCTGACATGAAGAATACGATAAATAATAAATCATGTTTGTGATTTAATTTATATGTCAACAAAGATCTATGCTGAATGGGGACAATGGTTCTCGAGAGCCCATACGCTCTTTGCTATGAGAATCACATTGGTACTCCATATTGACCAGATGGATACATGTCCTTGAATAAATCTATTAAATGTGAGGGGGAGGCTGTGACACCAATTGGACATATTTTGTTTAAATGGGATGTTGCTCAACACTTCTATATACTTCTGATTCAAGATGTGTCTGAAAGATAATAATAATAGAGGTTCACATTTTCATTTCAGACTGTTAAAGGGATTCAGCATGCATGTCCTCTAGACTTACAGAATTTCCAATTTAAAAAAGCTCAGGATGAATGGTTCAAAGCAAAACCAATGAGAAGTAGAGTATTCAAAATAGAAATGCACATTGAAGTACTGTATATGGAGTTTTGAAAATATAATTTTGTAGACTATCACTCATTGTTTTTGTCTAGCAAATGTGTTGATTTAAATATATTATGGGACACTTTCTTTTGTCTTTTATTTTCACAACATACCTTAAAAATCACCATTTTGGTACACATATATAAAAAAATCGAAAAGGGAGGGGGATGACCCCCTCCCTTGACCCTCCCCCATCCTCCCCAGCGCCTGAAAAAAATCCTGGGGAAGACCCTGCATAACCCATATTGAATAATGACCACTGCTTGGTTTTTTGTTCTGCCATTTTTGTGTCACATCATGGCAAAAACAAAAACAAAAACAATCTGCATTATAATTTCAATCGTCTGCTGATTTTATTATTGGGCATGTTTCAAAGAGCGCCCATTGATTCTGATTTGCACGCACTACGAAAACGCGACAAACTAGGGTTGGAGACCAATTTGGGGATAATTTGGAGATCGATTTCAATACGATTGTTAACCGGCTACATCGGATGGTGGTCATCAAAATACCATGGAGACTGATTATATATACAACTAGAATGATACATCTGGAAGGTATTTGATGATTTTGAACCATGGAGACAGATTTTAGACAACTAGACTCTGCGGGTAAAGGGCATTAACAACGTACATTGGAGACAAATTTGACATTTTTAGAACTACTGTTAAAATTTGTTTATATTTCAATTATTTATCTTTTTTATTGTTTTCTGTTGCATTTTTAACCATGCTAAGTCTTTAATTTTCCATTTAACACATCCAAATCGAAAAAAATACTATGCCGCTAATGTTGTCGCAAATAACTCCAATTCTTACCATTCTAACTTTAAATGAGACTCCAATCTAGAGCCGACCGCGAAAACATATTTCAGAGATATCTGAATATCACCGAATGTAACGATTTCTACAACAACAACAATGAACCAAAACAACTCGTAAAGCGAAGACTGTTTCAATTATTTGCTGACTTTTAGTTTCCCCTCCGTGATTGACCTATCCATACTTTTAAGTGTTGGTCATTTTGTCTGACGAATATATTCTTTATTGGCCCTGTGGGCCTACTGACTTTTTATTTGTCGGTCAAATTGAGATTTTATCGGCCCTGGGCCGAAGGGCCGATCCAATTTGAATCGCTGCACGGGACTCCGGGTGCAAGAATTCTGATTTTGCTAAGGGGTCGGATTGAGAAGAAGGGTTGTAACTAAAGGAATCAAGGATAGTCAATTTCAGTGGGGGCCAAATTTCAGTAAACAAATTTCTTTAGGGCAAGAACTGACAATTGATTTTCTCACCCCTTCATTTATGGCACTTTTCTTGCCGTCTTCTCTACCAAAGAAGGTTTTCATTCTGTTATCATAAAACCAGAGACTACAGCTCTTCGTTGAAAAGATAAGAATAAAAAGCAAAAAAATCATATGACAGATGCTGCGAAGACCTGGCTACGTAAAACTGGGAAAATTATGATACCCTGGCTCATTAACATGCAGAAGTAAAGTAGAATGCGTCGACGGCGTGTTTCAAGTTAATTCTACTTACCCGGGAACAAATGGTTGTAAGAGAATCACTGTCACGTTATAATTCCTCAAGAATTAGTATCAGTAGCCTTGAAATGTTGACAAAATCTCTATGGATGTTGACTCCCATCTCGGCTGATCAATAAATAACAACTTCCGGAAAAGGGATATCACTCTTAGTCATTCATGTTTTATGACAGTTGTATTTCAGTAGTTATCTCCCTTTCCATCTATCGGCCAAGTTTCAATGTAACACTCGCCTGGCATATTTATTCGTCGTTTAAAACACTTTCTGGGAGCATTTTTATGCACCAACGTTTTTTAGTATCAGGAATCAGGAATCAGGATAAATGGTGCTCAAAACTAAGAATGACAGTTCGAGGTATACTCATTTCTAAGGGGTTTAAATCATTCCTTATTCAAAAGGTATTGGGTTGGACCTAACTCCTCACAGTAATCTCCCCTTGCCACGCTGCATCAACCCCATAAAGGGAGATCACTGTGAGGAGTTTGGGGTTGGACAGGAGCTTGTATTATACATTGCCTTGAAAAAAATATTTTATTTTAAATCGATTATAAAACAAGTTCTTACAACTCAGATAAATCACTCTCGACTCCGCTTCCTGGATACATTACCAGTACTCGCGCCGAAGTTAATTAATGAAAGGTCGCATGGCGGATCGAGTTTCTCAGGTGATTCAAACCCACGACTCTCGTGCACCGAGACCGACGCTGACTCTCGTGCACCGAGACCGACGCTCTACAACTAGCCTGGGGTCCAACCCCTACATTCTAAAAAAATACCTCGACGCTGCTAGATTCTTTAATACTAAATCAACCCATCTGAACAAAGGCTGAATGCAAAATAAATAACTGTTGTTAGTGATGAAATTACTCAAAAAATGATGTCGCACGAAACAGAGAGATCATCCGAATAGTACATCTTAAATAAACACAAGTAAAGCTAGGGTAGAGGTGTTTTTGGAAATCTATTCGGAACGCGAGACCAGCTAGTTGGCCTAATGTCTGCTAAGAACCTTAGTGTCCAAGACACTTGGCTAGAAAGTACGTGCAAGCTAGGGGGGCCCTTATTAAGACACTATATGTGTATTGGTTTCATTGCACTTCGGATTCTTTAATGCTTTGGAAGTTCCCAGAGGTGTCCAAATGCATGTTGGAAACGTGAAAATAGGCCTATATATATAATGCCGGAACCGACTTCATGCATATGCAAACAGGTTAGACCCAGGCTACCACCAAGTAAATCGGCGGATGGCCTATGATGTAACCTGTTTGCTACCCTTTCTCAATTTATTTAAGCAGATATGTAAGGTTTTCGAAAGCAGACGACACACAACTCTATTTTAAGAAAATTACCCGGCATTCTAAGGGTTAACACAGTTGTCCATTTTGCATTCGGAAATCCCCTCAAACTTTGTGAGCGAAGGCACGTCCGAAACATAAAGGAACCAAAAGAAGGGTTCTAGGTAATCAATCATCATTATCAGATGGCCAAGTTGCATGTCAAGGGTCAATGCAAGACTATACCACATACCTCACGTTTGCTAAGAACTTACTATGTCTCTTACATTGTACCCTTGATATGTGTTCTGAGGTTATGTTACTCATAAGCCTAAGCCATTAGAATGCAGGGTATTTATCTAAAACTATTTTTTTTTTGTCGTATCCTTTGCAAAACCTTAAATATCTGCGTAATTAAGTCGAGGAAGGCTACAGAGTAGCAAACATGTTAGATCACATGCCATCCGTCGAGTTTATTGGCGGCTGGCCTGGATCAAACCTTTTGGCATAAGTATGAAATAGGTTCCAGGGTACCGTTTTACTAAACAGTTTACGCTTGAGATTTGCGTAAGTCTAAAACAACAATTCCTCTTATTTCAATATTGGGCGAAGCAATGTTGCAATGTAACACATCATTGGACTCGTCTCTCCGAGACGCTTCCATTGAAGTGTCACATTGCAATAGTGTACTTTCATTGAAGATATTATCCATGTGTATCTGTTATGACTTACGCAAATACTTTCCTTAAGTTGCTTAGTAAATCGGTTCCAGAACTATAAGGGTTAAACATACACTGATCGTCATGTAATGATGTTGTTACCACTGAGCTATACAGGCTTTTGTTCTTATTACACGGATAAGCTTATTTTAGCTTCTTCTTAGCCATATATTTCAGTATGTTTAAAAGAAAAGGAAATAACGTTTGCCCCCAGTGAGAGTCGAACTCACGACCCCTGCTTTACGAGAGCAGTGCTCTAACCACTGAGCTATACGGGCTGACATGTGCCATCAAGCTGATATTTGGACTTAATCAATAGATATTCAACCCTTTAATCGGCTATGCGAACTGAAGACAGAATTTTCAAGAAGCCACACTTGATAAGTTATTTCTCAATTTGTTCAATTCAATTCGTTTTACTTTTTTAATATCGTGCGGACAAATTCACCTGACGTTGGTGACCTCTATTATCATCATTACTTAACATTATTGAACGACATTATGGGATCTCAACAAGTTTGAAGAGAAGTAAAGGATTGAAAATTATATTTGTTTTAGTGACAATGAGTGTACATAACACAATTTTACGTTTATTGCTCCAAGAGCATCAATCTCTGAGTTAGCCTCTTTGCAAATATGAAGTAAAATCTAAGATGTTATGGTTCGATCCAGAAAGAGGAACGACACAACAAGAAGTCAGATGGTGAAGTAGTGACTGTGTCTCTGTGTATCGGAAACTTGGGACAAGTCACCCCGTTTAAATGAATAACTCCAATCGACAAGACACTACTTCACAGCTTTGTTCAAAGAAAAGGGTGTAACTGAATAACGGTTGAAAGCGGTGTTAAAAGCCCAATTGATAAGATATACGCTTGTAGTACTGGCGGGGAAATGTTAAGGATACATGCTAATATGAAGTCACGGTACCAAAACAAATAAAAGCAGCCGGAAGCGCCAAATGGCCAATAAGGACATGTCGTATCTGCTTTACTTTGTTGAGGAAAGATACATAGAGTAACAAACAGGTTAGATCACAGGCCGGCAGCCAGGAGAATTAGCAGCTGGCCTGAATCTAACTTATTGCATGTGTATGAGGTCGGTCCAAGCACCATTTTGGTTAAACATACAATGATGGTCATCACGAAGAAGTGTCTGTATATTTACCAAACTGTGTGCCTTTAATTTAAACACTGCTTTACAAGTGTTCTAACTGCTCTACGGGCTTTTGTTCCTTATACCCTTTGTGAACCAACCTTGCTTCTCTTCAATCCAAATATTGATATATTTTTAAAAAAAAGTTACACTAAAGTTGCCCCAAGCAGTGCTATAATCACTGTGCTATACGGGCTTGTGATTAGCCGACCTTCATAAACCTATTTTAATTCCTCTTTATCCAAAAATTTATATATGCTTAAAAAGAAAAGTATAATAACATTTGGCCCCAGTGAGAGTCGAACTCACCATCGCTGCTCTACGAGAGCAGCAGTCTAACCACTGAGCTATGCGGGCGTGTCTTCTAACAATGACTTATTATTATTTCACTTTCTACAAACATTTATACATGTTTAAAAGAAAAGTATATACCAACTGCCCCTATTGAGAGTCGAACTCTCGATCCCTGCTTTACGAGAGAGGTGCTCTAACCACTGAGCTATACGAGCTTATCTTCTTTTTACGTTTGATTAACTCCATGTTACTTGCAGTTTATCCAAACAGTTATATATGGTTAAGGACGTTCTCGGTAGTTTTATCTGCGCACTTCATCTGCGCATCCAAGGGAGGTGATAATCTGTTACCGAAGAGCTACTTGCATGTAATCGGATTAACTTTTATTCGGATGAAATTTACTATATATATGGATTTTTTTCCCAAGAATAAACATATTATCCGTACAACTTTAAAATGTTATTAAGATTATTATATATTTCTCATGCAAACTAAGCCCCCAGCTTCGAATTTTCAATTTTAAATTTATTTTAATCGTTTTTATAAATGTTTTTCAAATACTGTTACCATGGAAACTGTCGTTTTACAAAAAAAGTAACTTGTCAACATATACTTTTTTTTGCATTTTGTATTTCAAGATTAAATTTTACTTCACATACTGAAAAATAAGAAAATTCTATGAAAGGAATTTTTAGATATCTTCATTTATTTGTAATATACATATCAATTTTCATTGTTTTATTTTTTATGAATAAAAAACTTCAAAAACTGATTAAAAAGTGTTCAGATTGTAATAAATAAAAAAAAATGAATTATAAAGTATTGAATATATGAATTCATGTTTTTTTGTGTTAATAACCCTTCCAGAAATTATTTTATTACCTTTGAAGATGATATGGTCATTTTGACATTATTGCCCCAAACGGTTACCATGGAAATTGTCATTTTACGAAAAAACAAACTCGTCAATCTGCACTTTTCTTTTCATTTTTGACTTCACAATAGAATTTCAAATAACATATCAAAAATTTAGAAAATTCTATGAAAGGATTATTTTCTTATTAAACTGTAGAACATGACCTTAAAAAGAATGTTTATATCATTTGCCCCCGGGGAGAGTCGAACTCACGACCCCTGCTTTACGAGAGCAATGCTCTAACCACTGAGCTGTACGGGGTGACGTTAACCATCTGGCTCTTATTTGGGCTGAAACCATAGATATTCAACCCTTTTATCGGTCATACGAACTCAAGACAGAATTTTCAGGAAGTCACATTTGATAAGTAGTTAATCAATTTGATCAATTCAATTAATTTACAGTTTAGTTAATATTGTGCGAACAAATTCACGTGGCGTTGGTGACCTTCATTATTATAATTTTACTTTACATTATTTTATGAAATTACGGGATCTCAGCAGGTGAGAAGTAAAGGATTGAAATTGGTCTTTGTTTAAATGACAATGATTGTATATATAAAATATCTAACTTTTATTGCTCCCAGAGCACCAATTTCTTTAGAATTGAACACCAGATTTTTTGTTACATGATACGTTCTGAAAAGTAGTAATTGGCAGCAAAATTAGATCGTTTTTAATGTCTAGGGTGTTTATAAAGTAAATAAATATTTTTTTGATACAAAAGCGTCACATCTCTTTTGAGATCTACTGCATATTAACCTGTACATACTAATATGCTTCCTGAATAAGTCATGCTTTCAATCGCTACTTTTAATTATATATCAAAAACAATACAAGAACTATATTGTTGTTTATAAAGTAAATAAACATTTCTTTTAATACAAAAGCGTTACATCGCTTTTGAGATCTACTGCATATTAACCTGTACATACTGATATATTTATGCTTCCTGAATTAGTCATGCTTTCAATCGCTACTTTTAATTATATATAAAAAACAATACAATAACTATATTGTTTTAGCGCCATTTTATTTTGACTTTCAAATTTTCTCTTCTGTACACAAGCGCATTTAACCTAGTGCATGTAACTAAATTATAATTTCACTATATTATGGTAGAATAATCTTTCACAAAGTGAATCCTTGTAGTGCTTGAACCGACTGTATGCTTTTGCAAAAAGGTTATATCACAGGTCAGCTGACAAGTAAATAGGTGACTGGCCTGTGATCTAAACTATTGGCTACTCTGCGTATCTGTCATCAACAAATTTAAGAAGTTATGTAAGGTTATTGAAAGCAGACGACACAAAAATCTATTTTAGAAAATTACCTAGAATTCTAAGGGTTATTAGTGTTTAACCTACATTTTCATCCAATGAGAATGCGTCAATTTGAAATTTTGTGTTGGTTTATTTTCCATAAACTACTATTCGAGTGTTCTATCTGGGCTCTATGAGACTATTACTCTGGTATCACGCATGCGCATAAATGTGTAGTTTTAGGCTCCACCTCCAAATCAATGACACGTGTAAACCTAGCCTACGGTAGCGATTGAAAGATCGCTGTGACGTCGCGGGGAGAAATAAACACAGAAATAAATAAAAAGGAATTACAATTAACTGGGCATCCTAACATCGTTGAGAAAAAAAGAAACTGAACTATATTTACCTTTTACCCCATTAGGAATAATGTGACGGGTACAAATTGAAAGCATCAACAGACAACACATATATACATTATGAAAACACACAGTTTCTTTTTGAAATTGAAAAGAAAACATTGTGACAAAAGGAGAAATTGCTCGTTACAAGCAATTTCTTCTTTTGTCACAAGGGCTTCTCAAGTTTTCTGCTGTAGGTGAGGAATAAATTATGGAGTAACGGGTTAAACTCAAAACTGCATTGCAATCTACATCACTGGGTAGTGCAGTTTTCTTCTTCCAAATATGGTATGGCAGATTCTTGGCATGCAATTGACAGCCGCGGAAGGCGTGGTTTATGTCGAATTTCAAAATACTGAGCAGCAGTTTTATGCCATTCGCAGATCATATCCGTAGAGGCGTGGTTTGCCAGAGTCAAATAGAGCGCTCTATGGAAATGTAGGTTAAACACTAAATTGTTTAGAGGCTATATAGTGAAATTTAAACGCCATAGAAACCCCGTCAGTCGCTATCGCTCCTTCCTTGGGGTTTCTATATCGTTTAAATTTCACTATCTAGCCTCTAACCTATATACATAGTTTTCCATTATGCATTCGGACATCGCAAGCGAAGGCACGTCCGAAACATTACGAATACAGTTCACAGGTTCTGACTAATCAGTCATTAATATCAGATACCCGAAGCTGCATGTAGAGGGTCCAATGCAAGACTTTAGTAAGTGGTACATTGAATCCTTGACATGATTCCGGAGGTTATGTTACTCATAGACCTTAGCCCTTAAAATGCGGGGTACTCTTTCTAAAGATAGATTTTGGTCTCGTCTGCTTTCCAAAAACCTTGAATATATGCTTAATTGTGATGAGGAAAACACACAAAGTAGCAAACATGTAAGATCACAGGCCAGTCACCAATTGACTTGGCGGCTAGCCTGAATCCAACCTGTCTGCATAGGAATGAAGTCTGTTCAAGCAATACATGAGTTAGACATACACTAATGTTCATGTAATGATGCTGTTACCAACGAGTGATACTGGCATATGTTCTTATTGCACTGATAAGCTTATTATAGCTTCTTTAAACCATATATCTCAATATGTTAAAAAGAAAATTAGATAGTAGTTGCACCCAGTGAGAGTCGAACTCACGACCCCTGCTTTACGAGAGCAGTGCTCTAACCACTGAGCTATACGGGCTGCCGATAACCATCTAGCTCTTATTCTGTCTAAAACAAAACAAATCTAACCCTTTTGATCGGTCGAACGCGCTTAAGAGTGAATTTTCAAGAAGTCATAATACGTAGATTATTTCTCAATTTGTTCGATTAGTTTTGATTTTTTTTTTTATATTGTGCGAACCAATTCACCTGACGTTGATTTACATTATTTAAAGAAATTACGGGATCTCAGCAAGTGAGAAGAGAAGTAAAGGATTGACAATAGTTTTTGTTTTAGTGACAATGATTGTACATAACACAAGTTCGACGTTTATTGCTCCCATAGCATCAATCTCTGATTTAGTCCCTTTGAAAATATGAAGTAAAATCTAAGATGTTATGGTTTGACCCAGAAGAAAGAACGACACACCAAGAAGTAAGATAGTGAAGTAGTCACCGTGTCTGTGGGTCGGGAACTTGGGATCTGACGACGGGTTTCGTTCCCTGAAAGCGATCAATTCCTCCAATAGATAAGACACTACTTCTCAGCTTTATTCACATGAAAGGATGTAACTGATTAACGGTTGAAAACGATGTTAAAAGCCCAATTGATAAGATATACGCGTGTAGTACTGGCTCGGATATGTTAGGGATGCATGCCAATATGCAGTCCCGTTAGCAGTATTCTAACCATTGAGACATACGGGCTTTTGTTCCTATAACCCTTGATAAACCTTTTTTTATTTTATTATTATCCGAACATTTATATACTTTAAGTTTAAAAGAAAAGTATATACCATTTGCCCCAATGAGAGCCTAACAAACGTTCCCTGCTTTACGAAAGCAGGGCTCTAACCACTGAGGTTTACAGGCTTGTGTGCTGCTGACATTTGATTTACCTATTTTTCTGTCTTTTTATCATACATTTATATATATTCAAAAGGAAATTGTATTCTACCTGCCCCCAGTGAGAGTCGAACTCACGACCCCTGCTTTACGAGAGCAGTGCTCTAACCACTGAGCTATACGGGCTGACGCTCTAAGCCTAGCTCTTATTCGGAGTTAAACAATAGATATTCAACCCTTTTTCGGTCATACGAACTCAATACAGAATTTTCAAAAAGTCAAACTCGATAACTTATTTCTCAAATAGTTCAATTCAATTTGTTTTACTTTTTTCGTTAACATTGTGCGAACAAATTAACCTGACGTTGATGACCACTATTATCATAATTTTACTTTACATTATTTAACGAAATTATGGAATCTCAGCAAGTGAGAAGAGAAGTAAAGGATTAAAAATAGTCTTTGTTTTAGTGACAATGAGTGTACATATAAAGTTTTCAGCATTTATTGCTCCCGGAGCATAAGTCTCTGAGTCAGTCTTTTTAAAAATATGATTTAAAATCTACGATTTTATGGTTTGATCCAGAAGAAAGAACGACACAACAAAAAGTTATAAACAGAAGTAGTGACCGTGTCTGTGTGAATCAGAAACTTCGGACATGACCACCCATCCCGGTCGATTACTCCAATTGACAAGACACTACTTCACAGCTTTGTTCACAGGAAAGGGTGTGACTTAATAACGGTTGAAAGCGGTGTTAAAAGCCCAATTCATAAGATATACGAGTGTAAAACTGGCGGGGAAATGTTAAGGATACATGCTAATATGCAGTCACGTAACCAAAACAAATGAAAGCAGCTAGAAGCGCCGAATGTCCAAGAAGGACGTGTCGTATCTGCCTAGTTAAGTCGAGTAAAGATACATAGAGAAGCAAATAGTTAAAACCCTAGGCCAGCCGCCATGAATATTGGCGGCTGGCCTGTGATCTAACCTTATTGCATAAGTATAAAGTCGGTTCCAGCACTGTAAGGGTTAAACATACATTGATGGTCATGAGGTGTACGTGTGTTTATTTATCAAACTGCCTGCTTTTAATATGACCACTGATTTACAAAAGCAGTGTTCTAACCACTGAGCTATACGGGTTTGCGTTCTTTTTACCCTTGATGAACATATTCTGCTTCTCTTTTGTCGAAACATTTTTATATTTATAAAAGAAAAGTATATACCAATTGCCCCCAGTGAGAGTCGAACTCACGACCCCTGCTTTACGAGAGCAGTGCTCTAACCACTGAGCTATACGGGCTGACATTAACCATTTAATTAATATTTGGCCTTAAACCATAGATATTCGACCCTTTTATCAGTCAAAAGAACTCAAGGCAGAATTTTCAAGTCACACTTGATAAGTTATTTTTTCAATTCGTTTAATTCAATTCGTTTTAATGTTTTGTTAATATTGTGCAAACAAATTTACCTGACGATGATGACCACTATTATCACATTTAACTTTACATTATTTAACGAAATTATGGAATCTCAGCAAGTGAGAAATTAGGATATAAAATTGTCTTTGTGAAAGTGACTATGATTGTACATATCAAATTTTTAACGTTATTGGTCTGAGAGCACCGTTCTCTGAGTTAGTCCCTTTGAAAATATGAAGTAAAATCTAAGATGTTATGGTTTGATCCAGAAGAAAGAACGACACAACAAGAAGTTAGATAGTGAAGTAGTGACCGTGTCTGTGTATCGGGAACTTGGGACATGACGACGGGTTTCGTTCCCAGAAAGCGATCAATTACTCCAATTGATAAGATACTACTTCACAGCTTTGTTCACAGGAAAGGGTGTAACTGAATAACGGTAGAAAGCGGTGTTAAAAGCCCAATTGATAAGATATACGCGTGTAAAACTGGCGAGGAAATGTTAAGGATACATGCCAATATGCAGTCACGTAACCAAAACAAATGAAAGCAGCTGGAAGCGCCAAATGTCCAAGAACGACTACACGTTAAAGGCACATGGAAGGATACGAGTTCAAGTAAATTTGCGGCTGGCCTGGATCTAACCTGTTTGCATAAGTATGAAATCGGTTCCAGCACTATAAGAGTTAAACATACATTGATGGTCATCAAGCGTAGGCGTGTTTATTTATTAAACAGTCTGCCTTTAATATGACCCCTGCTTTACGAGAGCATTGTTTAACCATTGAGACATACGGGCTTTTGTTCTTATAACCCTTTATGAACCTTTTCTTATTTTATTATTATCCGAAAATTTATATACTTAAAGTTTAAAAGAAAAGTATGTACCATTTGCCCCCAATGAGAGTCTAACACACGATCACTGCTTTACGAGAGCAGGGTTCTAACTCCTGACCCATACAGGCTTGTGTTCTGCTGACATTTGATTTACCTATTTTCCTTTGTTCTTTTTATCATACATTTATATATATTCACAAGAAAATGATATTCTACCTGCCCCCAGTGAGAGTCGAACTCACGACCCCTGCTTTACGAGAGCAGTGCTCTAACCACTGAGCTATACGGGCTGACATTAACCGTTTAACTAATATTTGGCCTTAAACCATAGATATTCAACCCTTTTATCGGTCATACGAACTCAGGACAGAATTTTCAAGAAGTCAAACTCGATAACTTATTTTTCAAATAGTTCAATTCAATTCGTTTTACTTGTTTGTTGATATTGTTCGAACAAATTAACCTGACGTTGATGACATCTGTTATCATAATCTTACTTTAAATTATTAAACGAAAAAATACGGGATCTCAGCCAGTGAGAAGTAAAGGATTTGGAAACTGTCTCACGGATGGTCATAAGGTGTATGTAAGTATATTTATCAAATAGTCTGCCTTTTATATGACCCCTGCTTTAAAACAGCAGTGTTCTAACCACTGAGCTATACGGGCTTTTGTTCCTTTTACCCTTGTTGGACCTTTTTCGTTTCTATTTTATCCAAACATTATTTATGTTTAAAAAAGAAAAGTATATTCTATATGCCCTCAGTGAGAGTCGAACTCACGACCACTGCTTTACGAGAGCAGTGCTCTAACCACTGAGCTATACGGGCTGACATTAACCATCTAGCTTATTTTTGGGCTGAAATAATAGATATTCAACCCTTTTATCAGTCGTATACCTTCCAGAGTCTAGTAATAAGCAACCATTAACGTTTGGACAGACACATAAAACAGAGACTTTGTTAGTTTGTCCAGATTTCTGGTCTCGAAGGCTATTACACTATTGCTACATTGACTGACGCCTTCGACAATAAATGCCAAATGTTGAAAGAAGCTTCGATCACGGATAATTATTGAGACTTCTTTGTTAGTACACGTACGTAGACCCCTTGTCTAAACAACGTAATAAAAAATTTGCGTAAGTCAAAACTAATAAACATTGAAAGTATCCTTATTTGGAGAACAATATTCAGAGCTGTGAATCAAGTGATCAGAAATGGTAGAGACCGTGGAGGGGTTTGAAGGGGTTAAGATACAAAATCTTCCACTATTCGTGGAACGTATCCAACAGCGATCGACCTGGTTCGAACACTGAGGCCGAGTGTTAGAAGAAACCGTTTATCTGGCACCATTACACCAAACGGCAGAGAAAATCAGATCGTAAGGCGGATACTTTGCGCTACATTTCGTGCACGAAATAGCTGTGTAAAAGAATACTCGCCAGTTTGAAGAAGTAAAATCGACGACAGTCACCATTTTTCCTCGGTATCTACCATTTTTCCTCGGTATCTACCATTTCTGATCACGTGATCCTCAGCCCTAACATTGCAATGTGACATGTCATTGGAAGCGTCTCAGCGAGACGATTCCAATGATGTGTTACATTACAATATTGGTTGGTTAGATATTTAAACAAGAGGGAATTTTGTTTTAAACCTACGCAATTTAAAAATAAAGTGTTCAGTAAACGGCACCCTGGTCGACAAACGAAATACCGATGGTTCTACCCGGATTGACAAGCAGTTATGGGCAGTTGGATATGGGATCTTCCACTATCATCTAGGATCGGGACTTGCAACATACTTATAGTAATGTTGACGAGATGCAAAACCGATATAGATAAATAAATGAACAAAATAGGAGCCATGGTATGTTTGAGGCTGTTGACGTTCCATTGGTTCAAACATGCTCTATAACATTTTTGTTACTCTTTACTAACGATAACACAAATACTGGTTGGGGGAGGTTTTGGAGGTAAAACGTACAATCGGTTTTCCCCATAACGCTTGGGTCTGGCTATTCTATAAAAGTATAAATACTCAAAAACCCCACATTATATCTATGAAGTGAGAGTAGCATGTTTTCCTGAAAATAACAATGCAACAATGATGCCATTAACATCTACTTGACTTTATTCATATTTCCTTTACAATGGTAAGCTTACACTTTCACAGGGATTTTCCCTTCAAGGAGCAAAGCTAGATTTAGTTTTTATCCGTATTGTATCCATATCTGATTCTTTGCACCCAACCTGGAGCTACATCAAAGGTGGGCGACATTGGTGCAGAGGTAGAACGTCGACCTCTTGTACCGAGGGTCCCGGGTTGGAATCCCCGCTAGGCGTGGTGATTATTGCCAGGACTAACCCACGAATCGGCGCTAGTACTGGTGTAGAATACATGAAGCAGAACCGAGAGTGATATATCTAAGTTGTCAGAACTTGTTTCACAATCAATGTAAAATAAAAAATTTAAATAAACTAAACTAAACTGAACAACAAAGGTCCAGATTAAAGACAAACTCCTATTCTAACGCCATAATTTCTTCCACGAATCCTTATTGTGGGTACTCATTGAAATCGTTCCACAGAGAAAGATCTAATGG
This sequence comes from Cerastoderma edule, assembly GCA_947846245.1. NCBI lineage: Eukaryota > Metazoa > Mollusca > Bivalvia > Cardiida > Cardiidae > Cerastoderma > Cerastoderma edule. Next base: position 22,789,848 of record OX401420.1, read on the forward strand.
GTATCCACAAAAAGCAGTAAACGATTCTTATACGAAATTCGCCTAGACCTCTTATAAACGATTTCACCTTGATTATTTTATATGTAAACTATTATTTGGTATAGAACAGAAAATTCAGAAAATCTCTTGCTATGTTTCGAACATCATCGCATGAGCTAAAAATAGAAAAGGGACGCCAACGCAATATTCCCAGATATGAGAGAACATGCAAAATTTGTAATTCTGAACAAATAGAAACGAATTTCTCTTTTTATTATTTTGCTGAAATAAAAATATATAAGGAAATACATATATGGCCAAATATGCATAGGTTTAATAAACTATTATCAAATCCTTCAAAGAAAATCATTTTTAATCTGTCAAAGTATATTTATTATGCTTAGAAAAATAGAAATTGAATAACACCTTTAAATGAAAAGCTCTTCTGTAAATCCATATCTTTGTTAAAATGTTTGTAAAATTGCTATATAGCATGTTATATTTATAATGCAATAAATTTTATCATGTTATGTTCATAATAAGGATATCTTCAATGTCAAGATAGCAAACTCTGTGGTATTGATTAATTGACGGTAAAATTGATTGATGGGCTAGTTTCGATTTCAAATGTTATCAAAGGGAATGGATGGAACTGTTCCAACAATGCCTGGTTTGCCATGCACTGTGACAAATTACGATTAACAGTGATTCGTATGGACTGCATATCTCAGCAGATCTACTCAACTAACTGTGTTCACATGAATAGACATGGACACATTTATTCAATCACAGAGACCATAGTCCCATAGTACAACATGCAGTAACACAATAAATATACAAAAGAGTGACAATCCACAAAGAAAATTCAAAACGTTAAAATAGTTCTTGAATAAGTTTCCGTCTTAGTTCAGAGGCTGTCACAGGGTATGTTGACACTTTAAATATAGATGACCTATTATTACATTCAAAAGTTCCATATAATACACCTACTGTTGGCACATTTGGCCTACAAAGCAATACTCATGGTGCCATCGGTACCATTTTCGCATGGGATGAACCCCCGAAACTGCTGATTATTTGTTATCATTCTATTGTGTTAATGAGAGTTAGTATCCAAGCTCTACGGTGGCATAGTGGTGACATGTATGCGTTTTTTGTTTCATTATTCCGAATAATAAAGTCGAAATAACGAGATAATTAAGTCGTTATTTCGACATACTAACTTGAAATAACGAGATAATCGAGCTCTTCCTTCGACTTACTAACTCGAAATAACGAGATAGTTAAGTCGTTATTACGAGTAAGTTGACCAATCAGATTCATTTTAACTAAAAGTATAATGTACCCGCGTGCGTACACAAAACAGGAGTGGTTAAGGTTAACATTGCGTCACGCTGTACGTCACTCAGCCTGGTGAAGAGATCACATGAATTCGCTGAATAAAACAAACCATCTGATTGGTCAACTAACTAGTTATAGCGACGTAACTATCTTAGTTATCTCGCTATTTCGACTTAGTAACTAGGAAAAACAAGGTAAAAATCGCATACATGTCACCTCTGTGCCACCGTACCGCTGACTAACAAAGTACCGACCATTCAATACAGTCTGACTGAGACCATATCGGCAGAACAGTTCAGCTTGTTTAAGTTGGATGTGACGTCATTAACAAACAACTATACATGTGATTCCGAACCGGACTGGTGACTTTATTCGAAAGTTAGCCTTCTTGTGGAGGGGTAGGGGTTCAGGGGTAGAGCGTAGGCTTTGGATACGAGGGTCGTGGGTTCGAATCCTGAGAAGCGGGATCTGCTTTTCAGTCTTTCATTAATCCACACTCGGCACGAGTGCTGGTTATGTATCCAGGAGGCAGAATCGAGACTGATTAGTTGTATTAAGAATTTGTTTTACAAACGATTTAAAATAAGTAGGTTTAAACTTAACCTACTTGGGAGACTAAACGTGTCAACTATGACTTTAGCCAATTTAAAAAAGCTGATAATTGAATGCTGTACATGTAAGAATGCTGGGTAATTTTCTAAGAATAGATTTTTGTATTGTCTGCTTTCAAAAAACTTAAATATCTGCTTAATTTTGATGTGGAAAGATACTTAGAGTAGCAAACAGGTTAGATCCAGGCCATCCGCGAATTTATTTGGGGGCTGGCCTGGATCTAACCTGTTTGCATAAGCATGAAGTCAGTTCCAGCACTATCAGGGTTGAATTAGTATGAGGGTAGTATCCCATTACAACTCAAATACGTAGTACTTCGTACGAGATGTAAAGAAATACAGTTAAACATTTACACCAAATACAACACCTTTGTAAATCTAACTAGAACAAAAACATCATGTGACAGAGCAAAGCTAATGCATTTTCCAGTTTATATATTGAGCATATACAAAAATAAAGTCATCATTCTTTTACAGTTTAGAATCCCTTTTTCGATCTACATTACTTTGTGAAAACAGACTTATTTATAAAACAGTCAATTCATCATTCCCTTACATTTTAGAATCACTTTTAAGATCGACAGCGCTTTCTAAAAACAGACTTACACAGAGTCCTGAACTTCGCGTCAAACATGAAGTAAACGACGGGGTTGGCGACATTGTTGATGATAAAGATCCGTAGAAACACATGGTATACCATCACCTGGGTAACGGACATGTTATTTACGAAGTCCTTCACTTCGATCGTTAACAGCATCAGAGTAAGATGGGGCACGAATGCTAAGACAAACACTAATGTCACCGTGAACAACATGACCGTTACCCGAGCCGTGGTTTTCGAATTCTTCGTCCTCTCTTTGGACGCTTTATCCTTGTTGCCTCGTCCAAGCGTCCCTTTAACGTGTAACTGTTCGTAAACCTGTCTCTGTACCGGCGTCAGGCCCTTAAAGAGACCATGTCGACCGGAACTATTGGTTTCCTTGGTAACACCGTACTCGTTCTCTTCACCAGCTTTATTTGTGATCACAAGCGATAGTCTGGCGTTCGAGGCATGCTTTTCGGGTGTGTCCTTATCACTGCAAATGATGTCGCTTTTTGGTCTTTGGGCTCGGATCTTTGGATTTTCGCCAGGCACACTAGGAGGATTATTCGTATTACCATTTGAGTTACAGTTCTTGATTACTTGCGTATCCGGTTGCTTGGTCAAACTCGGGAGGTTTGTAGTATCTTTAGAAGCTTGACCACCATTTCTATCGGTAGTGTGAAGGTCCCTTAGTCTGTTTAAAGTAGGATAACTTCGTTCTTTAGAATGCGAGGATCTAAAACTCGAGTCCATGGAGTCTTCGACAGAATTTAGTTCGTCTGTCGAGTGTACCTGGTCTTTACGTTGATCCTGTCTCCCTGCCTTGTTGATGTTTCTCATTGTCGTTATGAACTGGTCACTGGCCCAGAGTTTCCGAATTATAAAGACGTACAGCACGGCAAATACCACGATACAGATAAATGTTTCGAAAAGTAGAGCGGCCATGTATAGCTCAAAATATCGGTTCCCCGCGTATTCATCCGCGACGTAACACTGGGTACCAGAAATATTGCCGATCCCCGTGTATATGGTGCTGTTACCATAGAATACGGCAGACGGAATGGCAACCAGCACACTGTATACAACCGTCCCTATACACAGATATAACGTCTGGCTGTGACTGAACTGCTTTTTGAACGGTTTGCAGATCTTCATGTATCGCTCCATGGCTATAACAACAAGTAAAATGCCGGAAGCATTGTTCACCGCGTAGTGAATACACCGAAGCACCTTACACGCAATCACTGACGTCATCATGTACGGTAGGCGGAGACTGGCGAGTAGGAATGGCATCCCGCTGATGCACGCAAGTAGATCCGTCACCCCGAGGAAGAGGATGAAGTAGCGGTGATTTGACCGCCGGAAGCGAGTTTTGTAGATCGTCAGCACCAGTACATTTCCGACCACACCCACAAATATACACAAATAGACGAATACGGTGGCCGGTATGTGTAGTTTGAAGAACACTTTCTCGTTTAGTTCTTGTAATGTAACCGAGTCGTTTATCTTACTTGTGTGAACAATTCTAGCGGACGAATACATGTTTCTATGTTTCTTTGTATTCTTAGTGCACTACAATGTATTTCAATAGAATTGAATTGCTTAGCAAACGTTCACGTTCTAATGTTCTAAGGAGTTTTACACCCTTGTACCGTCACGGAAGCTGGATTGGTCTTTCTCTGGTGGTGCGAAAGGAGCTGGAAAACTTGTCTATATTTTCTTTTCTTTTACTATTGGCAAGATTATCTTGTCCACTATTCTTCTAGCTTTCCTATCATTTGACTTTGTCTTCAATCTTTTTTCTTAAACGCACCGTTGTGTAATTGCCAAATATGACAGAACAACGTATCAACGTAGAAGTAGAAGTAGAATGCAAATCTGTTAACCAATCCTCAGAACACTGCACATCCACACATTTGATTAATGCACTTTAATATCCATGTCGATAAATTCGGGGGAATGTTGACAATGTCATCCTTGTTAACATTGTTACATACAACGATACAAAAGGTCAATGTCACGATAGATATATGAAGTATTTAATTACGAAAAATGGATTTTGATCCTAATAATATCATCAAATTACAGTCAAACTAGAACCAACACAACTGTGATATTGCTAACTTTAGCGATGATGTAAAAAAAAAAAACTTGCGTCGCAACTTGTACTTTACCTTTGTTTTATTTTAGATATACACGTACATCATTTTTTCACTAGTTGATCAAGCTTCACAATATTTTCACCAACCCAAGTAAATATTTTATTCCACAATATGTTCAACAAAACTATATCTGTTCCGTAACATTTTACCAATCATATAAAAGTTTATGTTCTAGAGTATTTGACCAACCAATATGTACCACGGTAGTTTCGAAAACCCCTCGTACATACAGCCTAACGCGTTTTCCTCTACTCTGGTAAACAGTCATCAAGTTGAGGGTCATGTGGGTTAGACATAAGTGGATTTATTACAATACAACCCTTTCATCAGAAAGAGGACCATACTGGTGAAATCAGAACCTCCTCCTATATAATCCAGTTATACTTGAACGATTTCATAATCGGGCCAAACAAAAGTCAAAAACAGATGATCATTAAAAAGCATGAACTATAACATTACTGGTAAAAATACTCTCTCCTCATATTTTAACCATTTATACATAAACGAACTCGGAATATGTCTAAAAAGAAGCTAAAATATGTGCTAATTATAGAGTATGACATACAACATACTGGTAGAAATACTCTAACCTCATATTTAATCCATTTATAATCAAATGATTTCGTAATCTTTTCAAGCAGAAGGCAAAAACATGTTATGATTTTTAATTGTGATATATATGCATGTTTGGACTTCGTTCGTAAGCGTAAGAGCTTTCCTCACGTTGCATAGTTATTCAAAAAACAGTCGTGTCCGCATGGTTTTGCTTTCAAACTTAACATGGTGTAGCTTATGGGCCATTATTTATTCAACCAATGCCCCTCCAAAACACTGTTGTCTCAAATCGAGTTTTTTTTGTCCGATTTTCCTCACAAGCAGCAGTTGAAGGACGGGAGAAGCAGGCGATGGTTTCCAAACATTTGAATTGTTCGAAATCACTTTACATTAAAAGGCACATAAAAGGAGATTAGTGCTTTATCAAACTACTTTAATTCTTAAACTTTTGATCAGATTCAATTAGTTATCACCATAAAACCCCATCAGCAAAACTTGAACGTGAAAGTCAACCAGATATAACCGGGATTAGCATGTTTAATAATTTAGATTGCCTCATTCTTGACCTCTGACCTTGACAGTTGATACACAAACATTTGAACTGACCAATCAGAATTCGTTATTTTGAAAATGTAAACAAACAGGCTATTGATAAACATGATTGAATTAGAGACAAGTATATTTCAAGCACAAAATAACTTATGTTAAAGGAGTCTTTTTAATAGGGTCTAAATGCATTTGTAAATTAATTCTGATGACTTTTATGAACATGATAATAGACTCCATATATGTTTTCAGTAATTTATTTGTACTTATCTCCTTTTATGTGCCTTTAAATGCCACTTAAAACTGAAGATTTAAAGAAGACATAAACAAATGATAATTATAAAATATGAATTACAACACTCTCTTTGTGATATTATGTAGAACTAGAAATTATGCCAAGAAAACGAGAATTTGCTTGTTGTGATCGTTAATTCCATTTAACATAATAGTTTCTTACGCCTTGTAATACGACAAGGGGTTGTTAGCGTAAGTATTAACGGAGTAAGGGCTAGACCACTTCCATGAAATATCTTATGAATCATGATTGATTATAGTTTTTATTTTGGATTAAGGACATTTTCTACAGTTTTATAAGAAAATAATCCTTTCATAGAATTTCCTTAAATTTTTAAATGTTATTTAGAATTGTATTGCATGTTCAAAAATGAAAATAGAAATGCAGGTCGACGAGTTAATATTTTCGTAAACTGACAGGTTCCATGGTAACCATTTGGGCAAAAATGTCAAAATGACCATACCATCTTCAAAGGTTATAAAATAATATCTGGAAGTTTTATAAACACAAAAAACATGAATTCATACAGTCAATACTTTGTAATTCAAGGTTATAAAATATTACAACATTCTTAACAATTTTTGTAATCCAAATCAGTTTTTCAATTTTTGTCTTCGGCAAAAAAATGAAAATCGAAGTGCTTATTACAAAAAAATGAAGATCTTTAAAAATTCCTTTCATAGAATTCTCTTATTTTTCAGTATGTGAAATGAAAAATGCAAAACAAAATATGTGTTGACGAGTTCTTTTTTCTGTAAAATGACAGTTTCCATGGTAACCGTATTTGAAAATAATCTATAAAAACGACTTTAATTACTTTAAACATGAAAATTAGAAGCTCTGGAGCTTAATATGCGTGAGAAATATGAAGTCAAGTTAATAATCTTTTAAAGTTGAATGGATAATATGATTATTCTTTGAAAAATGTGTATACAGTAAATTTCATCCGAATTAAAACGTTTGTCCGGTAACTATGTAACTACATCTTCGGTTACAGTTTTATTATCTCCCTTGAATGTGCAGATGAAGTGCGCAGAAAAAAATACCGAGAATATCTTAAGTTCACTCATTGAGTTGTTGTGTTCAGCGTTTCATAAATGACGTCACAGCTAAGGGAAGTAAGTCATACGAACTTTCACTAAACGGTGCGCTATGACGTTGATTTATGACGCAATGCGTTATGCTAAAATGTTGCAAATAATTACAATATGATTACAATGTGATTCTTTTATTTTCATGTTATGAAATAAACTCAAGCTGTATAAATGACCGTTAAGCGATCAGTTGCTGTATCTTGCTTGCTTCTCTTTCACAAACATAAAAATCTCTTGTGAACAGTCTTGCATTTCACCCATCAATTGTAAAAATTGTATTTTGCTTTCGATCTGAAATATTTACAATTTTATTTATATGGAAGTGGGATACAGCTGTTAGTGCTGCTATAAAACGTGTTGTCTGGCTGATTGAAAGTCATAAATGAATTTTATTTGAGACTGTCTACAAGGCAATACGGACAATACACCTTGCATTTAAATACCCACATGCTTATGCAAACAGGTTAGATCCAGGCCAGCCGCCAAGTAAATTGGCGGCTGGCCTGTGATCTAACCTGTTTGCTACTCTGAGGATCTTTCCACATCCAAATTACTAGTCAATCATTGATAATACTAAGCCTGAAACATAGCAAAACAAAGATTTAATGCGTATCTGAACATATCAGGTTTATACAAAGAAAACACCTCTGACATAATATGAAACCCAACATATTGCTTCTGGCAAGACTAACTTAGATCTCAAATGAAAATGTCATTAAAGCTTCAGCATGGGACTGCAGTCACCGTTGTCAAGATTCCTGTAAAAAACCTTAAAAAGAGGCTGTGTCAACATTCTTGTGGCTGGAAATGATATTGAAGTGGCCACGACCAAAAGGGATGAGCTTACCAATTACACGCAGCAATTCCTACAGTATTACTTTATCCTCCACAATTTTAAAGATGATGTTAAAGAAGGAGATGTCTTCAGACTAAGCAATAAGATGAAGATGATGATTCCCCTCTTCTATGACCACTCACCACTGTCACAATACATGGTGGAATGCATTGATTTCATCATGAAGACTAATGTTCTGCTTCCTCCAAAACTGGCCATGCAAGTAAGGGTAGTAGTCTTCTCTTGTAAACCCAAAGGGAAGACCTGCCAAGAACAAAGCAGCAGACATACAAAAGGAAAACCAAGTCACGGACTTGAAAGATCTGATAAGAAGCATAGGATCTAATAATGCAATATCTAACAGTCAAGAAAATGTACCAAAGAAAAAAACCACATCTTATAATTTCAGTTATTATGTATGAGTTACCAACCAAAGATAATGATTTTAAAAGATTTTCAACACTGCTCATTGAAATACTCAACGTGCACCTCCTGGGAATGGGTATTAGACGGGGACGATTCACCCGAAATTTGTAAACTCACACTTAAATACGATGTGTTATCTTAACCCAATGCCAAACAATAACGACATTTAACCACTTTGTTGTAGACAACTGTAGAAAACATTGTAGGAAAAGAAGAAATTGCTCGTGACGAGCAATTTATCCTTTTCCCACCATGTTTTCTGGCCTAATAGGAGATTGTTTTCAATTTCATTACATTTTGAAATGTTGTCTGTAAACTCTTTCAATTTGGGACAGTTGAGCATTTGGCGTTTGGGAAAGGGTTAAGGTCACGGAGATGCCTGAGTAGTGACGATTTAGTCAATGCAAGCTAAGTCCCTAACAAACATTAATCTCTAACTATAGTCTTGCATTGAGCCCTCGGTATGTACTTAAGACGCCACTTCCGTTATTTAGTTAATGTACATACAGGATGATTGTTGCATTCAAGTGTAAATTGAAAAGTGTTTCATACTTGACATCGTTTCATACGATGTATTGTTCAAGGGATCTCGGAAAATCTTAACTGAAACCGATACTTTAACTTATATAAATCTACTTTAACCCTTTACCAAACGCCAAAGACCCTCCAAAATTAAAAGAGTTTACAGACGACATTTTAGAATGTGATGAAAATTGTAAAATGATCTTCTGGTAGGGTAGAAAACATTGTGTGAAAAAGAAAAAATGCTCATAACGTGCAATCTCTCCTTTTCCCACAATGTTTTCTGCTTTATCCGAAGATTACTTTCCGACTTCATCACATTTTGAAGTGTCGTCTGTAAACTCTTTTAATTCGGGAAAGTCGAAAATTTGGCGTTTAATATAGCGTTAAAACGTTCGTAACATTGGTCTTACACTTGCTTGCCATGCCATAGATAAACCCTTTACCAAACGCCAAATTTTGATTGTCCCAAATTTTGAAATGTGATGAAAGCGTAAAATAATCTCCTGATAGGGTAGAAAACATTGTGGAAATGGGAAAAATGCTTGTTGTGAGCAATTTCTCCCTTTCTCACAATGTTTTCTATCCTATTCGAAGATTACTCTTTTAATTTGTGAAAGTCGAAAAAATTGGCGTTTGGTAAAGGGTAAAACCATTCGTAACCTTGGTCATACACAAGCTTGCCATGCCATGATTTAATACAGTTTAATATAGTTTGAGCTGTCCCCACTGGCGACTATTAGGAAATGATTTACGGAAATATGGGGTGAAATCACTTATAAGATCAGGTCATACGTCCTTGATTTATGAGGGTTGATTGAGGTTTGAGTTTTATTTTCATAAAACAGACACATTACATATTTTGTTTTGTTTAATGAGATGTATACATAGTACAGATCCATCTAATGGAGATAAATGTAACGATTGTTTTCCGATGCAAGTCGCTTTTTTTTCTATGTCCAGTGGTAGGATGATGTTTTGTTTTACTATTCAAGCCTAATGAGAAGTTGCGTTATCCGTCACCAATACCCCCCTTCATCATACTTATAGTTAAGTTTTGGGTTTTCGTGATAAATTGAGTGGGCCAAAGATCCGCTCTCACCTTCCGGTTTAATAAGCCTAGTCCTCCATATAGCCTGGTGTCCTGGGTACAGTTTTACTAATAATTGTATGCTGAATATTTATTTGCGTAAGTTCAGTTTTTGTATGTACGGATCCCTTGCCAAATTAGTCCGTATTCCGGAAATCGTAAATAAAAACAAAACAAGAAGAAAGAGATCGCTTCTGTGACATCTATAAGACTTGACTTTATAACAGTAGCTCTCAGGCAGCATCAGCAGAGCTTTCGGTGGACATAGCGTTGTTCCTGGCATTGATATATAACCAAGAATCTTATACTTTGTTTCAATAACCAGGTCTGGCTATGTAAACAAAGTAAAATACTCTTGGGAAACTTCCCAGCGAGGTTAGACACATTGATGAAGCAAATAAGTGTTAGACCTTATCTATCATCTAAACAATGTTAAACATTATAAATGATACGGTTCGAAGGTACTAGAGGGGGAATAAATCAACTACGCATTTAAACATTACCCAACAATACGTTTTTCTTTTTTACTGCTGTAAAATAAATCAACTACGCATTTAAACATTACCCAACAATACGTTTTTCTTTTTTACTGCTGTAAAATAAATCAACTACGCATTTAAACATTACCCAACAATACGTTTTTCTTTTTTACTGCTGTAAAATAAATCAACTACACATTTAAACATTACCCAACAATACGTTTTTCTTTTTTACTGCTGTAAAATAAATCAACTACGCATTTAAACATTACCCAACAATACGTTTTTCTTTTTTACTGCTGTAAAATAAATCAACTACGCATTTAAACATTACCCAACAATACGTTTTTCTTTTTTACTGCTGTAAAATAAATCAACTACGCATTTAAACATTACCCAACAATACGTTTTTCTTTTTACTGCTGTAAAATAAATCAACTACGCATTTAAACATTACCCAACAATACGTTTTTCTTTTTTACTGCTGTAAAATAAATCAACTACACATTTAAACATTACCCAACAATACGTTTTTCTTTTTTACTGCTGTAAAATAAATCAACTACGCATTTAAACATTACCCAACAATACGTTTTTCTTTTTTACTGCTGTAAAATAAATCAACTACGCATTTAAACATTACCCAACAATACGTTTTTCTTTTTTACTGCTGTAAAATAAATCAACTACACATTTAAACATTACCCAACAATACGTTTTTCTTTTTTACTGCTGTAAAATAAATCAACTACGCATTTAAACATTACCCAACAATACGTTTTTCTTTTTTCCTGCTGTTCCATGCAACGAAGGAACCAACAGCAACACAAAAAAGAAACCATTTTGATAAGAAAAAGAAGTTACGTCTTTCCAACGCAATACTTTCTGTTTTCTCTGTTGTTTTATTTTTCCTGTGAGGGAAAAAAATATAATCTTTCCAGACCTGGAAGGATTTTTTCTGTGATAGCGGAGAGCTCCTAACCAAATGAAAAGAGAAATCACTGCGAAGGAGAATGCTTAGATATCTGCATTAATTTGATAAGGAAAGATACCCAGAATAGCAAACAAGTAATTTACCAATTTACTTGGCGGTTGGTCTGGATATAACACGTTTGCATAAGCATGAAGTCGGTTCCAGCGCTATAAGGGTTAGAGCTAAGGTACTTCGAATAAATGAAATAACTATATATCGTTTTATAGAGCATTTGTCAAAGATGTGTCACTTATATTGCATTGTTCGCATGAATGTTTGGCCTAAGATGCTTATTTAACATTTATTACATACTTTTTTCTCATTTTAACCCCACATTGTATGTGATGTACTTGGGCCAATTAAAAGAGTTTTCCTGCTTTTTTCCTGTTCGCGGGTTATCTTGGTAACGGGTCCAAGTTCACCACCAGCCTTCGACTCGAACAAACATTGGTACCAAACGGTTTTCGCTTTCGTCAAACAACTTGTCTACTAATGTTTTATATCTTAAATCCATAACAACCTATTGATTTCTTATAAGGTTAGGCTTTTTAGGCATCTTTAAAGCAAACTAGCGCTTAGAAAAACTTCAAAACTGGGTAGTACGAGTTATAAATTATGATAAAATATGTTGAAAGATAGCGAAAAACCACAGGATCATGACAATATAATGCCTGTACTATTTATTATCTATCTTTTAAAATGCTTTTTTCCAAGATTTGGTGGCCACCAATTTAACTTCATTGTTAACATTCTAGTACCATCTAAAATAGCAAGGAGTGCTCGGATTAATGAGTGACGATCACCTGGTTCGAAAAATCACATGAAACACATAAAAATACAGTCATTTATCCAATATTAACAATGTGAACATTCAAAAAGGAGAATTTCTTGGGTTCCAATCGTTTCTCGGATGACCTTGTTTTGTCACTAATTGTAAACAAACGTTCTAGTATTACCCATTTAAAAGCATCATGTGGACGTGTAACATTCTTGATTCCTCTGTAAAAGGGAATTTAAAGCACTTTTAAGCTAGTTTTCAATTATTCTAAATCTTCCACAATTTAAGTGTAAATGAGCGCGAGTATGGCTTTAAGTATCTAAGGCCACCCGGCAAATATACTGGTATCGGTTTGTATATCAGAAACAAAACCTGTTCCAGATGACACGACTACTTCGCCCTGCATACTCGTTATTGCGGAACGATTAAGAAAACACACACTTTATGACATGCGATTTTAACCCATTACCAAACAACAACGACGTTTGACGAGTTTGTTGCAGACGACCCTGGAAAACACTGTGGGAAAAGGAGTAATTGCTCGTGACGAGCAATTACTCCTTTTCCCACAATGTTTTCTACTCTATAAGAAGATTGCTTTCCAATGTCACAAGGAAACAAGTCTATGTCAGGAAGCTATTATCAAATCCTTTTCTCAACATCAGGAACGGTCGGTCATATATATAACAAACCGATAGATACTATTGTTATCAAGATTCAAGATTCTTTATTGACTTAAACTATATACAGTTTATCATCAAGTCAGTACAAATTTAAACACTTTGAAATAAAAGGTAACCATGTTATCATATATCATTCAAACGTTTTGCAATAAAACATATCCACTGTGATAATTTAACTACTATGAATCAGTATGAAATAATAGGTATTCAGTGGGATCGTATACATTACACAATTATGGTCAAATAGATATCCAATGTGATTGTATAAATTACTCCATTTTGAACAAATAGATATCAAATGTAATTGTAAACATTACACCATTATGAATTAATTATTATCCAATGTGATCGTATACATTACATCATTATGAACAAAAAGAAATCCAATGTGATCATATACATTACATCATATTGAACAAATAGATATCCAATGTGATCGTATACAATACACTATTATGAGCAAATAGAAATCCAATGTGATCGTATACATTAAATCATTATGAACAAATAGATATCCAATGTGATCGTATACAATACACCATTATGAACAAATAGATATCCAATGTAATCGTATACAATACACCATTATGAGCAAATAGATATCCAATGTGATTGTATAAATTAAATCATTGTGAACAAATAGATAACCAATGTGATCGTATACAATACATCATTATGAAAAAGTAGATATCCAATGTGATCGTATACATTATACCATTATGAACCAAAAGATAACCAATGTGATCGTATACAATTCATCATTATGAAAAAGTAGATATCCAATGTGATCGTATACATTATACCATTATGAACCAAAAGATAACCAATGTGATCGTATACAATTCATCATTATGAAAAAGTAGATATCCAATGTGATCGTATACATTATACCATTATGAACCAAAAGATAACCAATGTGATCGTATACAATTCATCATTATGAAAAAGTAGATATCCAATGTGATCGTATACATTATACCATTATGAACCAAAAGATAACCAATGTGATCGTATACAATTCATCATTATGAAAAAGTAGATATCCAATGTGATCGTATACATTATACCATTATGAACCAAAAGATAACCAATGTGAACGTATACATTCTACCATTATGAACAAATAGATATCTAATGTGATTGTATAAATTAAATCATTGTGAACAAATAGATATACAAAGTGATCGTATTCATTACATCATTGTGAACAAATAGATATCCAATGTAATCTTATGCATTAAGACATTTTGAACAAATAGATAACCCATGTAATTGTATACACTACACCATTATGAACAAAAAAATAGCCAATATGATCGTTTACCTTACATCATTATGAACAAATAGATATCCAATATAATCGTATACACTACACCATTATGAACAAAAAAAATAGCCAATATGATCGTTTACCTTACATCATTATGAACAATTAGATATCCAATATGATCGTATTCATTATATCTTTATGAGCAAATAGATATCCAATGTGATTGTATACATTACATCATTATGAACAAATAGATATCCAATGTGATTGTATACATTATATCTTTATGAGCAAAGAGCTATCCAATGTGATTGTATACATTACATCATTATGAACAAATAGATATCCAATGTGATTGTATACATTATATCTTTATGAGCAAAGAGCTATCCAATGTGATTGTATACATTACATCATTATGAACAAATAGATATCCAATGTGATTGTATACATTATATCTTTATGAGCAAAGAGCTATCCAATGTGATTGTATACATTACATCATTATGAACAAATAGATATCCAATGTGATTGTATACATTATATCTTTATGAGCAAAGAGCTATCCAATGTGATTGTATACATTACATCATTATGAACAAATAGATATCCAATGTGATTGTATACATTATATCTTTATGAGCAAAGAGCTATCCAATGTGATTGTATACATTACATCATTATGAACAAATAGATATCCAATGTGATTGTATACATTATATCTTTATGAGCAAATAGACATCCAAAGTGATCGTATACATTAAGACCTTTTGAACAAATAAATAACCCATGTAATTGTTTAAACTACACCATTATGAACAAGAAGATATCCAACGTGATTGTATACATTACATCATTATGAACAAATATATAACCCATGTAATTGTATAAACTACACCATTATGAACAAGAAGATATCCAATGTAATCGTATGCATTAAGACATTTTGAACAAATAGATAACCCATGTAATTGTATAAACTACACCATTATGTACGAAAAGATATCTAATTTGATCGTTTACCTTGCAACATTATGAACAAATAGATATCCAACATGATCGTATACATTTTATCATTATGAACAAATAGATAACCCATGTGCTCGTATACATTACACTATTATGAACAAAGTGATCGTATACACTTATACCAATATGAACAAATAAATATCCAACGTGATCGTATACATTATAAAATATGACATTATAACATTATGAACTTATAGGATTCAAGATTTAAGAATATTTTGACTTTCTCTGCATCTCCGAAACTGAGATAGCTAAATAAAACAACTCGAGGATGATTCCTACTGATTTAACACTTGCAGGGAATTGCGGAGCTTGAATGCTTCCTTTAAGTATTTACCGAAATTAACAATACTTATTTTTTACGACTGAAAAAGTTGTACGAATTTTAACATACTTGGTCTAACAGTATAATAGTTTTCTATGTATTGTTTTCTTATCAAATTGAATCTTTGCATTCTAATACAAAGTGGTATTCATCTTCAACCCTGTTTGTATTTCTTTGATCCCTTACTACTATATCCCTTCTGTTTCTTCCAGTTTCAACATACAAAGCATGAGCAGAAATTCTCAACTTCGTAAGCAGCATCCTGTTCTGCTTAACCATGACATAGTTTAAATAATCGCCAAATTCAAAATATGGTTTAATATCCTTATAAACTAATAATCTGCTGCTATTTTCTATAGAAGAATGCCACTTTTGTACAAATGTATCTTTAACTCGCTGTTTAAATTCCGAGACAAAAGCGTAATGACTGCCAATTAAATTTGGGTTTTCCCATGCATACATAAATCCATAGTTGAAAACCAACTTCTAAATACTGCCGACCCAATTATTCTTATTATGTTGTCAATCTTCGACACTACGTTGGTATACATAACTTGTAATAATATTTGTGGAATTTTGAACTTTTAACCAATACTTAACCATTTGTACAAATCTATTTACAAATAATGGAAATCTACCTAACTGCATCGTTACGACCACTACCTTTCACACCCAAAATAAACTTACAAAACTTGAGCTGTATTCGGTCTTGATCCTTGGACTTTGTGTGACCCCCATTCTTGGGCCCCATAATTTAAGAATAGAACATACAAAAGCATCAAACAGCTGCAAACTCAGTTTGGGTCTCATTTCATGCTTTCGTATATTCGACATCAAAACATGCATGGCTTTAAGTGCTTTCCCATAAATGAATGAGTCAATGCCAGTATTGGATGGATGATGAAGTTATCAATTTGAACGACAAAACACGTTAAAGCTAAAATCCCGGCACTAGAGAAACGTGTATTTCATTTGCTAAAGTTTAAAGGGAAATAACTCGTACATTTTAAAGAATATTCATTCTGCAGGAATTGTTTCCCTTATATCACAAAAACTGCAAATTAGTGATAGTTCGATTCAAACTCGGTCAAAGGGTGACTACAATTGATTAAATGCTATTATTTCCTTACTCTTACCAGAAACGTAAGTTGTGGGGGCAACTAAGAATAAATGTTCCTTAACTTTTTCATGACTATTCATGCATTTACAAATTCAGTAACATTATAAGAATTAAGAGAAAGCATATGAAAATGTGTATCTTTGATACAAAAAAAGAAAAAAAAAAGAAAAAGAAAAAAGGATATGCCAGGACTCGATCTCACGCGGTTATCAAACGAATTGATCTAAACAAAATGTGGTAGCGACTAGGCTGTCACAGCCATGGATTCTACTATTTTGACAGTCAAAGAATTAAATTATTGTTTAAGTTTTAGCTAACAATTGAAGACAGTATTGAGTCTGACTCCTTAGAACACGTTTTATACCACTGTTTTCGTCAATCAAAACTTCCCGGGTATTTCCCGAGTTTTCATTGGATAAACCCGGTGCGTTCAGTTGCCATTTGCAATGATGACGTCAAAAAGATTTTGGTAATTGTTCGTAACAAAAGGCAAAATGGTATTAGATATAGCACAAAAATACACATTTATTTATATTCTGCTGTTGATTTTTTTTTTCATTTTTCTTTTCAAATATCTTCATTTGCCATTGTGAATATTGGGGGTGGGGTGGGGGGGTGGGGGTGGAAAAGTATACTCTGCCCCCGTCTGGATATTGGGGGCGGGGCCCCCAGCTCCTACACCTATGTGTATGGCCGAATTTATAAGTATGACCTTCCTTTGTGATCTAACTGACAAACCTCTCACTAATAGCAGTTTTACTTTCCCGCCCAAAAACATGTACTATACCAATTGGAACTACTCGGGTAAAAAAGAGTTCATTTGATAAACCCGATGTGTTCAGATTGGTATTATGTTTCATTAAAAGCCAAATGTTCGACTGTCCCAAATTGAAAGAGCTTGCAGACGATATTCCAAAATGTGACGAAAAAAATCTTATGATAGGGCAGAAAACATTATGGGAAAAGGAGAAATAGCTCTTGACGAGCAATTCCTCCTTTTCCCACAATATCTTCCAATGTCGTCGGCAACAAAGTCGTCAAATGTAAATACAAGTTTAAACTGATTTATTTTACATCGATTGTGAAACAATTTTTTACTACTTAGTTTAATCACTCTCGATTCTGCTTCCTGGATACATTACCAGTAATCACGCCGAATGTGGGTGAAAGAAAGTTTGCAAGGCAGATCCCGCTATGCACGGGATTCGAACCAACGACCCTCATGTCCAAAAGCCGACGCTCTACCCCTGGACCACTGTCCTCCACAGGTTGCTAATGTTTGGTAATGGGTTGAATAAACCTTTGTGTGTCTCAATGATCAAGACTATCGCTGTTTGTATGGAACCTCGTCAGGTACTCAATGCGTGGTGCCGTATGTCTAGCTATAACGCTTTTGCTATTTACCAACCATAGCTTCGCTGGCAAAGAGGTGACATGCAAGCGATTTTTTCTCATTATTCCGAGTTAGTAAGTCGAAATAACGTGAAATTTAAGTCGTTATTTCGACATACTAACTTAAATAACGAGATAATTAAATCGTTATTTCGAATTACTAACGCGAATAACGAGAAAGAAAATTGCGTACATGTCATCTCTCTGCCACAGCCGTTATTTAAGCCGTCTAGTGCAGACGATATTTCTTTTAGACATGTAATGGAAAAGGGAAAATACCTCACACAAAGAGGCATTCTGTTTGTATTACTAATTTAACCGTTCCCAGTGAATCGACCTGAAGAATTAACTCTCGTTTTTGTATAATTCTGAATATTCAAACGTATGTATATCTTTGACAAAGGGTGACGGGGAATCAGGGTTCGATTCCGGAGAGGGAGCATGAGAAACGGCTGCCACATCCAAGGAAGGCAGAAGGCACGCAACTTACCCAATGCCGAGACGCGAGGTAGTGACGAAAAATAGTAATACGGGACTCTCTTTACGAGGTCCCGCAATTGAAATGAGTACACTCCAAAATCTTTAACGAGGATCTATTGGATGGCAAGTCTGAAACCAGCAGCTGCGGAAATTCCAGCTCCAATAGAGTATGTCAAAGTTGTTGCGGTCAAAAAGCTCGTAGTTGGATCTCGGTGTCGGGCTGGCGGTGCGCCCGTAATAGTTGCTTTTTTCCTTTTGAAAATCAAGCTCATATTTGGAACCGCGAAAGGGAGATCTTTCCTGAATCATTGTGCCTACAGTTTCCTGCTTACACGGATATGCACCAATTTCCGACACGAAGAAAATATTTTGACATTGGGAAACATTGCCTCACTCGACTGAGCGGTTCATTCTTTCACCACAATGTTTTCTTCGTACGATTTGTAGGCGACACTTCTGATCGTTAACCAAACACCAAGGCTAGTTTAAGCCATTCCTCTCCCATAGAACTGATACATGTGTGTTGGTGAACGGTCCAACTTAAAGGTCATATGTACAGGTTGGGTTTATTTCATAAAATTAAAATATGAAGTAAAAGAATCACATTGAAATTATTTGCAACATTTTAGCATAACGCATTACGTCATAGATCACCGTCATAGCGCACCGATTAATAAAAGTTCGTATGACTTACTTCCCTTTGCTGTGACGTCACTCATGATCCACTGAATGCGCCATGTAAAGGGCGTGAAGAGCGATCGCTGGTTAGAATTGGTGTTTTTCTTCAAATAAACGATCCTAAAGTCATTGTTTGGATTGACAGCGCATTTTCTTTATTGAATATGATTCATTTCATAAGAATATCAATTTGAAAAAAAGATAAATTAATAACTTAACCCGTGAATTTGCATGGATTTGTCATTGCGTAAACCTGTTCAAATGAAATGAACGACTTGAAATATGGACGATTTTCCTTGAAATAAATGATTCTTAAGTCATTGTTTGGGTTGACAGTGAATTTTCTATACTGGATATTTTTCATATTATAAGAATAGCCATTTGAAAAAAATGAATTAGTGACTTAAAGCGTGAATTTGCAAGGATATGTCAATGCGTTCATATGAAAGGAACGGCCTGAAAGTGGGACGATTTTCCTCGAAATAGCAATCCGTAAGTCAATGTTTGGATTGACAGTGCATTTTCTTTATTGAATATGTTTCATTTTATAAGAATATTCTTCTGAAAAAAAGAGTAAGTGACATAACGCGTAAATTTGAAAGGATTTGTAAATGTTTTCATATGTAAGAATCGGCTTGAAATTTTGAAGATATTTGTGAAAACAGCTATTTTTATTAATATTTGTTGAAAAAAACCACGAGTCATTTTTCGTCAATGATCGTGTATTAGCATTAAGGTTTTAATTGAGTAGTAAACAAAGACATAGATCTAAATAAACGAATTGTCTTAAAACCGTACATCGTATAACTAATGACTGTCAAATTCACCCTTCATTGTCTTATCAATACATGAAATGAAACGGGAGAAGATCATAAATTGCGAACAAACAAACCGTATTATAACCCAACTTACTTGTGATACGAAGGTTATCCTTTAACTCACATTTTCACCACACATCCAAATTTCAAAACTAAACACTGGCACATTCAAGAGTATTTGTTAAAATCATCCGGCAACTTTCCAGTAACTCCATCCCCAGTAAGAGGTCTATGATTTCGAAATTGATTCCGATGTCGTCTTTCTAGATCAACTGTTTTGACTTAAGAATTGTTCTTCATATTCACTTTACATTGAAGTTCGTTTTCTCTCGTGTAAGTAGTCTTGACATATTGAGCATTTAATTTTCGGACAGGTTTAATAATTAACAGCTAAAACAAAAAAGTCGTCATAGTTTATTTTACTAACAACCTTAAATAAACATATTTGAATTTTTTTTTTATGATTTTGTAATTTAAATATCAATTTGACAAAACTTGATTTTGATGTTAAAACGTTTTTTTGTTGAAAACATAGAGTTAATACCGTTTTGGTGAATACTGATTATCATATACTTATTGAAGTGTCAAACTAACAGCGCTGGATGAATTCATGCTGAGTCGAAGTTAACCGACGTTCGAAGTTCGAAAGATACAGACGTAGATATTTCATTCTAGCTTGGATCATCCGAGTTAACAGAGTCGACGTGTGCAGCAATCTGAACTCATCGGGTTTATCCGATGAAAACGCTTCTGACATAATAGGGATGACGCCATATTGTTTCCCGCGGGACTGACGTCTTTTTACTCTCGTTTTCATAAATAGATCTTAAATGTGAAATCTAATAAGTCGTTTATTTTGATCAGAGACATAGACATTGTTGTTTATGTCTCTGATTTTGATTTAGGAAACACCTTTATATGCAAAAACTTATAATTTCGCAATTTCGTATGAGTTAACGATTAAAAATGATTTGAAAGGATGCCCAACACTTTCAAGCACATTGAACTACTAAACGTAGGCGCTGAGAGGAAATGTGTTGTATGCCGGGGACGATTAACCCGAAAAATTGTTACCCTATACTTATATCCGAGGTGTATTTCTCAGCTCACGTAACTACCCGAGTAGTTCCGATTGGCAAATTCGTAGGACGAATGACCCGGACGTAGATAGTTCATTACTTGCCCGCAGGAAAATATTGAGAAAGTTTTGCATCGGGCAATATATCACGTCAAACTCGAAGGATTCATTTAATGGAGGACAAATGCGACGAATTTTGTCGCACCGTTTGAAGACCCATATTTCCATTGTTATTGTGAATTAACAAATTATTTTACTCAAAGTTGTAAAAACATTCTTTTTTTAATCAATCCATGCACTTAACATGCCTGTATTCCGCATTTTAACTTTGTAAGAACGGTTTAATTAACAATAGTTGACGATTTTTGCTCCCAATAATTTTTCTCTGTACATGCGCACTGGAATATGAAAAACCTAAAAGCGTGTTTTTTATTTGTTTATCGGAAATTGATGTCATTGCTTGGTGGTTTACATATCTTGACTTATCAATTGACTTTGAATGGCAATGTATGCTTTAAATCCGAAAATAAAATCAGAGTTTGAAAAACCCGACACAATTTTGATCCTTCGAAATGTCGACGTTAGATTGCCCCACACTTTAACTAATATTTTTTTTGCATGGATTTCAATTCCAATTTAATTGCTGGTGATAAGCCTATTTTCATGACACTAACATATGCATATAACATCTGAAATATTTTGTGGTATTTATAAGTTTTCTGTAGATGGCAACCTCTTTTATAAATCTTATGCACTTTGCAAATTTATAAAAAATGAACTTTTCTTACTTTATACCTTTTATTTCTTTAATGCCTTGAAATTAATAATATGTATAGGAAAATCCAGTTCTGCGGGCGACTTGATGCATACGCATAAACATTTTACTTGTTTAGCTTGGATCACGCGAGTTAGCTGAGTCGACGTGTGCAAGCTAGGCACATGTTCTGTTCCCGCCAACACTCTAACCCGTTATCTGGGTCACAGCGAACGGATGTTTGGCGTTTAACTATGGCGTGATGTTTAACCCTTTACCAAACAATAACGACATTTAACCACTTTGTCGCAGACGACTCTGGGAAACATTGTGTGAAAAGGAGACATTGCTCATAACGAGCACTTTTTCCTTTTCTCATAATGTTTTCTGCCCTATCAGAAGATTATTTTCCAATTTCATCAAATTTTGAAATATCGTCTGCAAACTCTATCAATTTGGAATTGTCGAAAATTTGGCGTTTGGTAAAGGGTTAACTCTTCACCACCTCTAGACGACATCTTTTTACATGGAGCAGACGACTTTAGAAAAGCTTTGTAAACATGCGAAAAAAAAAATCCAGTCCTCTAGTTTTGATATGTGAATAGATTAAAAAAGCATAGTGGCTAAAGGAGAAATTGCTTGTCAAAAGCAATTTCTCCTTTTGCCACAGTGCTTTTTGAAAGTCGTCTGCTACAAGTCCCAAGCATGTGGCGTTAGTTGGTAATTTGATTACACCTAAATACATCACCCGGCAACGTTTATACATCCGTGGCATATGTTCTGCAGAACTTTTGCATGAGCACAGATATGTCAACAAACTTGAGAAGTGATTTGGGAAAATGCAAAAAGAAAATAGTGTGGCGTAAAGAGCATTCGTTACCATACACTATTTAGAGTTGCAAAGTACGCAAAGGAAGCCTTTTCACTCAGGAATTCAATTGTATAGTTGTTGTTGTTGTTTCCTTTTAAATTCATCCTCATGATATGTATGTTTTTTCATACACCATGTGATATATTTGTTTTTCATGCTATGTATGTATGATGATGTGCTTCGTATAAGTAAAAATATGTTCTGTTCTGTTCTGTTCATTAAAAAAGCAAATTGTTTTTAAAAAAAATGTTAATCTTGAATAAAGTAAACTGTTATTTCGGTACATATGTATAATGGCTGTTAAACACAACCTAGATATCAATTCTTAAAATAATGATTGTTTATATGGGATATAAGGCCGTGCAAAGAATCTTTCAGATACAATGTATGTTCAACTTTCATGGGTTCACCAGTTTAGTAGGCTAGGGCTATGGAGTATCTTGCCAGATGACACTCCCACAAAACAAGAGGTACCGTTGGGAATCAAACCCACTACCTTAATCATTTGGCCCCGCAGGATCCTTCAAACTGATAAGTCTATAAACGGGATAGATAGAACAAATAACAAAAATAGTACTAAGCTGGAAACGTCGGTGCTTGTAAGTGCTATGTTTTATGGCATTTTTAACACTTTCAAACAATACATATCGCAATGACAAGTGTTCACATATCGCAATGACAAGTGTTCACATATCGCAACGACAAGTGTTCACATATCGCAATGACAAGTGTTCACATATCGCAATGACAAGTGTTCACATATCGCAATGACAAGTGTTCACATATCGCAATGACAAGTGTTCACATATCGCAATGACAAGTGTTCACATATCGCAATGACGAGTGTTCAATACTCGCTGAATATCTACAATTTATCATTCCCGTTTTTTTTACCCATTAATAAATTAAACAATAACGACATTTGACCAGTTTGTTGCAGAAGACTCTGAGAAACATTGTCGGAAAAGAAGAAATTGCTCGTTACAATGTTGTTACCACAATGTTTTCTGTCCTAGCAGAAGATTGAATTTTTAAAATATAACATTTTTAAATGTCGTCTGCAAACTATTTCAATTTGGGTCAGTCGAAAATTTGGCATTTGATATCAGTTTTGAGGGAAAAGATGCATGGATTATTGTGACGAAGGGAGAAATTGCTTCTCCCAAGTAATTTCTCATTATACCGCAATGGTTTCTAAAGTCATCTGTTCAAACGTTTGTAGAATTGAGATATATCTTTAATACGGTCAGTTAACTGGGAAATAAAGTTTAAAAGATAATTAAAAGAAATATTGGAATGCCATAGAATGGCATAGATGACATGATTTAGTTATCAAGTCCATACATGGATGTGATTAGTTTGATGTCTTCATTTCTTACACCGTTTTAAAAAGTCGACAAAAAGCCACAATTTCGCGCTTGCAATCATTTAGCCTTATAAATGTTGTTTAAACCTCTCCGTATACAGAATCTTCACATAAGGAATGTGCCTAAAAGTTTTCTATCTGTTGATTTGAAATTATTTTGACTTATATATGCTGTTTTTAGATCCACGTTCCCCAGGATCATCACCCACTCTTACTGTGTATTCTGATTTTTTTATGATGTTCAGTTACATGTAATTAATTTGCATATTGTAATCTGTGGAAATGAAATAAAAGATAACAACAACAACAACAACACATGCGAGTAATCTACATCAGTGATAATTTTTGATCCAAAAAATCTCATAAAATTTCCAAAAAAACTCATTACTTTTATTCATTTTAATCATTTATCTAGATAAAACCCATTTATTTTTAAGTTTTAGAAAAAAATCACTGCTACATTTGATAAACATACAGCCCTTCGAAATTAAGAATTTGATTAGAAATAAATAAAGGATAAACTGATAACAATAAAATCTAAATTGAAAAAAAGAAATAAAAATAGATTTACTTCACTAGATCTATGTATATATTTACATGATGTTTGATTTTTATAAACGTTGTTTTAACATCTGATCGCTAGTCTAATATTTGATAGTGTTTAATATACATTTTCATCAAATAATAAAAGTGTAGGTTAAATACTAAGTTATCTCGAGTCTAAATAATGAAACTTTAACGACATAGAAACCGTGTCAGTCGCTAACGCTTCTTCCGTGGGGTTACTTTGTCGTTTAAATTTCACTATTTATTCTCTAATACTAAATCTTATCCTTTACCAAATCCAAAGGTTTTGACTTCTCCAAATTGAGCTGGTTTGCAGACGACATTTCAAAATGAAATGAAATTGAAAATAATCTTCTGATATGGCAGAAAACATTGTGGGAAAAGGCGAAATTGTTCATTAGGAGCAATTTCTCCTTTTCACACAATGTTTTCCAGAGTCGTCTGCAACAATGTGGTCAAATGTCTTTATTGTTTGGTAATGGATTAACTGAGAACGACGCGGCAAAAGCAGGTTTTGACAAACTGATTCTACATTATCGACAAAGTAAAAAGGCGGCAACGCCCCCAAGACTCTAGCATCAACCTTGGTAAGGTCATGTATACAAGTGTCACGCGATTAAACATCGTCCGACCTGCTTTATAAATAGTACATGTATGACTCCATATGGTAAACCCTTTTCGCAACATCGTGCCGGTTTTCAGATGCCCGCAACGAGACGATATCGTAATTCCGTGTGACAAATTAAGTTTTTTTTTTTACACATATCACGCATTTTTCTCTTCTCAAAACATTTTCAATGCGACATTGCGGTAATTTTAACGCTTTTATGAAGTTCTATGAGAGTTTAAGACGTAAATACCTCTCGACGGCATTTATGGTCGAACGCGGTGTGAATAGATAAGGGTGGGTGTTATAACAGCAGGTAGTGTACACTAGCATTATTGGGTCGATCTGTGTATATGGGTCATTATCAAACCTTATCCCTGGACCAAGTCGTTTAAACTTTAAACTGCAGCAAACATTTGAACAATCTGATTTTCCTATCGGTATTTTTGTATATCATATCTACAATATAAGTATCAAGTGTATTTGAAATACTGTTAAAATGTTCCATGCATAGGTGATAGTTTGTGCATATGAAAAAGCCCGTTATTATATTCACGCTGAGGTGGGAGAGAGACGTGTTCTCAATCAAAGAAAGTGTTTCTAAAAAAAAATTTCGCTGTCGAAATTTTCTAGATAGACTGTTGAAAAATTGTCAAATCTGAAATATCAACGTAGCAATGGAAATGAAGACATTTATAATAACATCAAAAACGCGTTTGTAATTTACTTTTGTCGCCTTCAGGTTTAAAGCAGTTCCAAATAAACATGATTTAACCCTTAAAATGCCGGGTATTTTCTGAAGGTATATTTTTGTGTCGTCTGCATTCCATCACTAAAAACATCTGCTTAATGTTGATGAGGACAGATACCCAAAGAAGCAAACATGTTTGAATACAGGCCAGTCGCCAATCTTCTTGGCAGCTGGACTGGATCGAACATGTTTGCAAACAAATGTACGCATGGAGTTGATTCCAGCAACATAAAGGGTTGTATAGAATTAAACGTAATTATCATTTACTATTCGTGGGTTCAGTGCAAGACTATAGTAAGTGCTTCATAAACATGAAGCACTTACTATAGTCTTGCACTGAACCCTTGAATTGCCATCTGCTAGTGCTTCGCATTGGAAACAGTTCCAAATACAGATGACTTAAACATGTATCCTATCCGTATATATATGTCTAAATGTTCCTAGGCTCATTTTGTTACGATGGTTTCTACGCATTGTCGTAAAATATATTACGTTCATACATTTTGGTTATTTGCTGAACGACCCGGATTGACTTAGTTTACACAAGTTGAAACATGCTCATATAGATCTAGTTCTCTTTGTCCTGTCACCGAGTAGTCCAATGATGGTAGTCACGATGGCAATTTACGGACCGATAACAGTATAACACTTTTGATATCCGTCACTAGATCACGTGATTGCTGCGCGCACCCTATAGTGTTGACTTTCCGTTTGGTTTCACCTGTTTCGTGTTTAATTTCGTTTTGTTTGTTTATTTCAATATAAAGGTAACAGGATAAAAAGAGTAGATGGTTGATGTCTTAGAATAGGAATGGTTATCGGGCTCGGTTATAGGTTATTATCAGATTCGCCTTCAGGTCACCGGATACTATTCCTACATCTTGCCTGGTAACATTTCCGATTCACGACACCAATTCTCTCTTATCTATGTCTCTGATTTATCCTACTCTCTCAGCCAAATTAGAATTGTTTTATTTTTTTTTCATATCTTTTTAGATTTGCACGATCGGGAGGACATGCGAAACGGAACTATTTGCAGGCTGGCATTCCGTTGTCAATTAAATAGATCATGGTCTCGCCTGTGTGCGAATCATTCTTTGATTGAGGCTGAATGTTTCGAACCTCGTGGCTGGTATGGTGTCCAGGAATTGTCTGATTAAAGGTGATCGGTAAGTGATGAGCGTTGAGTATGCAATCGCAATTTCCGTATCTGAAATTTTATGAGGCCAGAAAATCCGTTCCTTTAGCCCTTAAACAAATACTAACTAAAAAAGTTTCACGTAGAAAGTGATCTGGATCCCATCCATAACAAATGCAAGATAACCATCAGGTTAATATTGTAAAATACATTGGTAAATCAATAACATCATTAAATCACGAAAGGAAACTAGGGTATAGTATGCCATAATATGTTATATGAATGCTGTATTTTGAGACAACTCTTACCGTTATTTGACTTACCTTGAAATGTGCTTATCTGTTGTAACCGTCCTCTTTGATATTGGAAAGAAAGCTAGAAGTTGGTAATGTGAACTTTTCATATGTTTATTTTCACACAACAAAAGTTTTATCACAAGGAAGTTATAAATCTCAAAACAATCATATTCTTAACATTTAGATTGTTCTTTCTTTTGAGTGACCGTACATAGTTGTATTGTTTGGGATCGAACAATAAAAAAATGTGACTGAACAATCGAACACTGTTCCCGGTTAAATTATGAGCATTTGAGGTCATAATTAAGCAGATAACTTGGAAATGAAGCAATTTTACTTTGGTAAAAAATGATATGTAATAAGAGTGTGCAAATGCGGTTGAAATCAAAAGGTAAATGGAAGACATAATCTAGAGTGATAAAGATTGTACATGAGTGGAGGAAATCTTGACTCCTTTCAACCATTTCAAAATTCGTGTACAGCAGAACTGTATCTTTACAAATTATTTACAAATTCTAGGCCAACTTACACGTGCTAAATTCCGCGTGTTATTATCAGACTACAGGTATGAATCTATGCGACACCTCCTTTAAGTCAAAACCGGGTCAACATCTAGTCTAGAAGTATAATGCATAGAACCGTAAAGCGACGGTGACGTATGTATACATGTCAGATTTTGTGTTTTAAAAGGGTATATTATTGGAGAGAGCAAAAAGTCATGTGACACATACTTAGTGCCATAAATAGAACATTTCTGTGACGTTCGGGTGGTGCTGTGCTTTAATAGCCTCTGTGAGGGATTTATAATGTATAAGTTCCAATTAACGAGGACGGTGTAAGGACGCGTTAAATAGGTGTGCATTATTGCCTTGTGAAGCTATTCGTGCAGTAAAGTCGGAACTTGGAACAAAACACGTGGACTGTATTGTATAGGGAATTACAGAGTTTAATTATCGTTGTGTTGTGTTATAAATCGCCTTTGTAATTGTTTCGTTTAATGGTTAAAGATCGTGAATGCTATTGTTGATAAAATATTGGACGTTTTGTTAACCACGAATATCGATACATGTATATATAGAGTGGACAGGTGTATTGAAATGTCAACATGTGAAGGTAGAATTAGATTGCGATTTGAATTGGTGTGTTGCGAATATTAACAATCAATTTAAGGTATCTATACACGTTGTGACTTTTATTACGACAAAATAAGTAAATAATTGAACTTTTACGACAACTTATTAACGTGGATTTATTCGACCGCATTATCGATTTTTATTTCGTTGCGTGTTATAAAGTACATTCTACTTAAAAACGGGACAAAGTGTGGGCACTTGACCGCTGGTCAAATTACGCAAGCTTACCGGTTTAATTTATTGGAGCGACGGACCAGGTAACTATGGTTGTTTTACTATTGTTTACACTTAGGCCGGATTTAGCCCATTTTACGCTATTAAATAAATCGTCTTGTTTAGACGGCCAGGCATTGAACCCTTTATTCGCAAATTTTGTTAATTCGTTCTTTCCATAGGACATGTATTTCACGCGTATCAACCCATTACCAAACAATAACGACATTTAACCACTTTGTTGCAGACAACTCTGGAAACTATTATGGGAAAAGGAGAAAATTGCTCTTAATGAGCAATATTTCCTTTTCCCACCAATGTTTTCTGCCGTATCAGAAGGTTATTTTTCAATTTCATCCCATTTTGAAATATCTTGTGCTAACTCTTTCAATTTGGGACAGACGAAAACTTGGCGTTTTGTAAAGGGTTAATGGATATGTAGCTGATGATTAAAGAAACAATTGTGGCAAAAGGAGTCATTGCTCGTCGCCGTTGCCACAATAGTTTAATTTTTATAATTACACAGTAAATGCTATATTCCTAGTTTTTGATGGTCGTCTATATATATATTGTCACGATTATGAAATCTGAGAGAAGGGTGTCAAAGTGCTAAATTATGGGTCATGCTTACAGCACATTTATAGCTATTTCAGCCAAAGTTCTATCCATATTTGATTTACCAGTCCAATTTAAAAGATGCCTTACGCAATGATCAAACAATACAGAGTATTGTTATGTATATTGAATTAAAGAAACCACTTGACACAAGAGGAAATTGCTCGAATTGCACAGATCTAAGGTGCATGTCCAAAGATAAATGAAGGAAAGAATCAAGGCTGTGAAAAAAATCCACAATCTTGTTTTAATAACAAGAGACAACATCGTGGATGTAGAAGTATGGTTTGATACAGACGCCAGCCATTTAGAAAGCACCATTCTGAACCTTTTTGAATGACTTGCATTCTGTATTACGATACCATCAGACGAATAGCCCTTTAAAGAATGTTTATGATTTTTGGCTTCTGAACATGCCAATTGCTATATTCAAATTCATTATTTATTTTGTTATGTTGAGTAATTCATGAAGAACGCTTTGAAGGGAAGAATGTGTAGGTAAACGTTTATCAATTGAAATGATCAAGTAAATGGTTTTGTGCATTTATGATAGATTTGATGAAATTACACATAACGTTTGTTGCCACAAATTTCATTGTGATCACACAAAGGGGATTAAACAGGATGAAGGGGAAGGTATTGTCTATGGTTGAATAAGGGGAAAACCCAATTGATTGGTTATTGAAGGGAATTACTATTTGTGGTATGAGAACCTGTAATTTGATGAAGTATGAACTTGAGGGCAATCGTTATTGTAGATACAATGTTAAAACAAAAAGAAGCATGCTATTTATATAACATGTCGCTTAAAATGTCATACTATTGTCTCATTTTATTTAAGGTAATAGTTTGGACGGATATTTGCTACATCAGTAAAGTTGATTATTTTTGCGGTGGGGCTGTTGAGGAAAGAACACAGGCTATCCGTAACATAGCTAATGTAGAAAGAAACCACGCTGTCGAATTAAGATGATTTTTATCCTTTTGCCACAGTGATTTAAAATCAGAAGGCATGTAGATTTCCTTTAGTTACCAACGTGTTATATTAGTTCTAAAACACACAAAATGTCTCTTCTCCACCATAGGAAAATAAGGAGGTACGATTATTTGGTTATTCATTAGGTATGACATTTTGGTTAAAAAGAAGGTACCACGGTTGGTTATTTAATCGCGGAGGGCTTTTATTGTAAATGAAATGAATTAAGGAAACTATTTGTGCAAACGAGTTAAGATGCCTCACGGTGTATGCCAACCTTTTTCAATGGAGGAACAGGAAAGACGTTGTAATATAATATGCACTTGTGTTGACATTAATATCCTTACGTGATACGTTTTTACCATAAACTATACATAAGAACACAATGCCCCCGTAAAGGAAGAATAAAACAAATATATAAACACGGATACATAGGTTAACACTCCCCTTGTAAAGACAATCTTGAGTTAGACTAAGTATGTTTTATCGGAATTTGTGCGTCAATTTTCTTTTGTCATGTTATTGAATTACACAGTCCACCAGTTCTCTGTTATATGAGGCTTACACCGTCGGAACGGTTGGTACTGAATAGATGTGTTATTATGGAGAAATCCCTAATAAGTAGATTCGTCAACTTTCGTATGATTTCGATGATAGAATATCAATTATTAAGTTATTGTTAAATACGTTTTATTTTGATTGTCATTGTATGAATATTGCTCAATACAACTTACGCTTTGGAATAAGAATTAAAACCATATCTTAGCACTATTGAAGGATCCCTCACTTTTTACGTCTCACCTTCAGACGCTAGTTTTGCTTCTTTTTTTTCCA
The DNA here is from genome assembly GCA_947846245.1 of Cerastoderma edule. Lineage (NCBI taxonomy): Eukaryota > Metazoa > Mollusca > Bivalvia > Cardiida > Cardiidae > Cerastoderma > Cerastoderma edule. The sequence goes on from OX401420.1 coordinate 22,821,111, forward strand.
TACAGCAGACCGTCTGTAATACAGTTTAAAAAAAGAAAAAAAAAAGAAACGTTATTAATGTCCAAGTTTCCTTGCATCTCTGAGCAAACAGCTTTGGTTTGTTTCAGATATGAACTTATAACTTAAGCTATTTCTGATTCTCTCCGGAAGTTGTTTTTCTCGATTTCTCGGCAAATTGTCTCTTTGGGTTTATCGGAAAAATATTTCCCACGGTTTATATTTTGTATTTTTAAACGAGCCCCGTTATATAGTATCATGCATTATAGTTATTAATACATCAAGGGTTCAATGTAAGACTATAGTAAGTGCTTCATTAACATGAAGCACTTACTATAGTATTGCATTGAACCTTCGATATATTGATCGTGGAAAAGTAACTAAGTCACCGACTAGCAATGACCTCCATCGATCATCGATTGTTTGGTCCATCGTACTTTTGAGCGGTATACATGTTTTATTTGTTGACATGAATAATTCGTTTTAGTGTGAAGAAATAGAGCGAATCCGAGAGTCATTGATTTCATCCATTAAAAATAGCAGCGATCGTTGAAGTACGTTTCCTACTATAGAAAATAGGACACCATATTATAGTTGTTGAAAAGTTTATTTCTGGTGACTTTTTTCTAAATTAAATCAATGTTCAAGTTCTGGAAGCACATCAAAATGTATTGATCAGGTTTCAAATGTAAAAATGTAGAAATATATGTCGAGTTACAAAATAGGAGAGGGCCAATCGCTAATGGTGTTATAATTAGTGGCCCAATTCAAATGTTGTCAGACATCGTACTTCAATCCCTAAATGAAATATTGCTTGCAATGATTAAAAGGTTTTTAGAGACAGGTGCTTGAAACATTCTTCGGTAATATCCAAATGCATGCATATGTGCTATGTATACTCAGTGATAATTTTTGGCCCTAAAAATCTCTTAAAATTTCCCCCAAACTCATCGCTTTCATTCATTTTTATCATTTTTCTATAGAAAAAACCCATTGACTTTTTAAGTTTTGGTTAAAAAACTCATTGATTTAATTTAGAAAAAAATCACTGTATACTATGAAGTATAAAGTACAAATATTGGGATATCATCGCAGATTGTTTCAAACGCCTGTGGAGTTGGGCACTAGGGTATTAACCCATAGAATGCTGGGTAATCTTTACAAAAGGATTTCTATGTCGTCTGCTTTCCAAAACATTAAATAACTGCTTGATTTTGATGTGGAAATATACTCAGAGTTGCAAACAGGTTAGATAACAGGCCAGCCGCCAATTTACTTGGCGGCTGGTCTGGATCTAACCTTTTTGCAAAAGCATGAAGTCGTGTTGGTCGAATGAAGTCGGTTCAAGAACTATAAGGGTTGAGGACCGTATACGCTTCCAGTGATTTTATTCTAAATTACATCAATTGGATTTATTGACAAAAAATTTGAAATCAATGGGGTTTCTATAGAAAACTGATGAAAATGGATGACTGTAATGAGTGTTTGGGTAATTTTATGAGATTTTTTGGGCCAAAAATTATCACTGCCCTTCATTGAAAGTCCTTTCAAACAAATAGACAAGTCAGCGATATTTGTTTGGTTTAACGGTTTACCCTCACCACCTAGGCAAACGCCATTCGGTGAGCAGCCATTGTTTGTTTACGTGGACAATAAGTTGAAATGACTATTTTATTTTATTAAACACGCTTTTTTTTTATATATATATTTTCCATTTATTTCTCTCTGATCATTTTGCCTCTATTCATTCATACATTCTGCCCCTGAGGCTAAAACCATATATTGAAAAAATAAAATGTACTACTCGGACAATCACTTTTCATTGAGATAGGAACGGCCCCAGGACCATTGAACATTTTCTTAAAACAAATTAAAATACCTCAGGAGCAATATTTCATTACAATACATTATATACAAAATTTATTTATACTCATCTTTTTTTCTATATATTATAACAAAAATATATTAATGTATTAATTTATCTCTATATAATTTATTAATATCTATTTAAAATATACTAATTACATAATCTAATTAAAAATCTTTTAATCAATTAATTATTCATGGTGATTGACAAAAGATCAGTGATATTAACAGTAAGCACGTCTCAATGAGCGACATATGAAGGCGGATAATTATGAAAGCTGGTATCGGCTTGTTGGAACTTTCTCTGTTTGTCGGAGTAATTACAGGAAACGGGCAATTCGAACAGAATATAGAACATACTGCTGTCATTATCGGGGACATTATTTTAGGTCACTGTGAAATACTTTCAAGCCGTTCAGGCTTAAAATAAAATTAAATTTGTTTGGCCTTTATCTACCTACCCACTTTTTAGCCCCTATCTATTTTTTTTTGCAATTTTTTAAAACATATCTTTTTTTTTATTTTCTTTTTTTCATTTTTTAGAATATTCATAGACGATTTATGTATCAAAAATATAATTTATCAAATAAGATAGAATAATTTTCCTACCTACCTACCAACCAGTAAAATCAAGGGTCGGTAAAGGGCAAACCAAAAATATTCAGATTGTGGCCTCACTGTCATTTGACGGCTTTATTCCGCTCTTGTTAAATATAATGAGGGGCTTTATTCCGCTCTTATGAAATGGTTAAGCCATATTTATAAGGGGCTTTATACCGGAATTGAAAAGCGGGATTTTTTGCAAAATAGTGAACGTTTTTATTTTCATTTGTAAAAAAGGGAAGGTGCTTTATTTGGTAAAATCGGGAGTTTTTTTATTCTGCACATAATTGACGACTTGGTACTTGGAAAGGATTATTACCGACAATCAGGTCATGGGTTTCTTTTTACTAAATCAAGGCATTTTTCCATGAATTGGGAAGAGATATATGGCTGTTTATCCTAGGTAGTTGTATCGATGGGATCGCTGAATTGGGAAATCTAAAAGCTGGTGAGACTTTGAATTGTTTGGAAAACTGAATGATCTAACAGCAATATCCAATTGGAAAGGTGTCTTTTAATAGCCTTTGTTGTATACAATGCAAAAAAGTCAAAATAGTATCGTAAATCAAAAATTATATACATGAGTATAGTATCGCTAAAAAAGTATAAAGTTCATCGTCATGTGACACATCGTTAGGACACACCCTTGGAAAGATATGTCTTTTCGGTACTCCTTTACCAATGGCCTAAACGATTATTGGTCCAAAATCAAAGTCTATGGTCCAGGGGCCCGTTTTACTAAACAACTTACGGAAAATGTTTGCGTTAGTCATAATTGATTAACATGGATAATATCTTCAATGAAAGTACAATATTGCAATGTGACACGTCATTGGAAGCGTCTCGGAGAGACGATTCCAATGATGTGTTACTTTGCAATATTGCTTTGCCAAATATTGAAATAAAAGGACTTGTTGTTTTAGACTTACGCAAATCTTAAGCGTAAACTGTTTAGTAAAACGGGCCCCAGAAGCATTGGTTGATTCTATCCACCATTTGACTTCATGCTCTTTGTTTGTCTGAAATACGAGGAGGACAGTGATAATGGTTGGGACATCTTGAAACCTAACCGACAGAAAATAGTTATAATACCTTGTTAAATTTGTGTTTTATATCAAATCACCTTTTGTTTTCTGTAACAGGAACTAAGTGAAATAAAGGAAATTGAAAATTGAATTGTATTGTATCCTGGAAAGTAGAATGGAGATCGTCACACAATTGATTAAAAATAGATGATTTTCAACTATACCTTATTTGATAGTAAACAATTGAATCGTTATGTGAAACAATTTTATAATTCACAATGCAGAAGTCGGTTGATTATTGATTTAAGACAGTTCTCGCGCTTCAAGTAAAGTTAAATAGACCTTCTGCTCCAGACAATAGATCAAACAAAAAGACAAAGTCGTGTTTTTAAAAAAACAAACATCATGGCAGTGAGTGTGACTGATAACGAATCCGATTGAATCAACTCGAATGCTTTGCTGTCAGGACCTTGCGTTTATTACTTGTTAGATGCTGTACAAATCACTACAGGTCAAGTTTAAGGCACTTTACCAAACAATAACGTCATTTGACTAGTTTGCTACAAACAACCATGGAAAACATTGTGGGAAAAGGAGGAATTGCTCTTAACGAGCAATTTCTCCTTTACCCACTACGTTTTCTGCCCTATCAGGTTTCTTAGTGAATTTCATCACGTTTTGAAATTTTGTGTTCAATCTCTTTCAATTTTGGACAGTCGAACATTTGGCGTTCAGTAAAGGGTTAAACGACGTCTCTGTAAATGATGATTCGCCTTTACCGTCAAATTGACATTAACAGAACAAATCAGGTCAAATCTATGATATAGTCCCTTAAATGCCAACGACGGTATGAGAATGGTTAGTAAAATGAGTATATGGTATTGGAAAGGAGACGCCCGCTACTATAAAACGTCTTGACCTGAATGTATTTGTTTCAAGTGGGTTTTGTATTTCAATTTAATGAGACATTTCGTAGAATGAGACTGTTTACGGGTTACGACTGGAATGTGCCCCAATGGCTCACCATGAAAATACTAAGGCAGAACGAAATAACAAAGAGAAACATCACGAAGCAGTTGTTTGCTTGATAAAATGATATTCGGCGAAATTGGTGCGGAGGTAGGGTGTCGGCCTCTTGTGCCGAGGATCCCGGGTTCGATCCCCGTTAGGCGAAGTGAAAATTGCCGGGACTAGTCTAGTATCCAGGAAGCGGTCATTGAGAGTGACTTTATTGAGCTTTAAGTTTCTGTTACAATCGTTACAATAGATGTGAAAAAATAAGTTAAAATACTAATACTAATAATATTAAAAAGAATTTGATTACGAAGGAAATATCTTTTAGAGTGTGAAGGGATTATCGTCGTGTCTTCAATTGTTTAGTTATATATCGACTTTCCTGTAACTCACTAGGGGACTAACGAATGGTTCAGGTTCTCGCCAATTGATACTCACACGAAACCAGCGGTGCCGTGGGGGGGGGGGGGTGTAGGTCGAACCCTCGATTCATGGGTTGCAGGTCCACCACATTAACCATAGGGCCATTTAGTGTTACTAACAATGATATAGTATTCGGTTTCATTTAGACGAAAGTTGATCATGAAGAAGATACTTTCTGTCGTTGGATACGTTTTACGTATGCAAAGGAATTAAGCGTTAATTGAACTTGATTAGTGCTGTTTAAACATAGTTCATGGCCAATTTACCACATGATGCACAGTTAACACCATTCATTAATAGTCACATCATCGACTTTGACAAAATGGTTCGATTCACAAGTTCTCACCACGTAGAGGTAGATTGTTTAAGTAATGTTGTTCTGAATAATATTCTAATTAGAGATTACGATGAATGAAGAAAAAATCCCCTGAATTATGAAATGTTGAATCCTTTTCGACGCGACGAGAGTTATAATAATTCATACAGATCCTTATCTATACTTAGACTGTTCGTCTTGGTAAATTATTTTCCTTTTCTTATGTTTCAATATTTGTATGAAGAATTGTATGTTAAATTGTACGGCTATATAATATGTAATGTTTAATGCCAATAAATAATTATGTTATGTTATAACGTGATCCAAAATGACGACCAATTGATGATAAAATGGCATGAAAACAACAACAACAACAACAACAACAACAACAACAACAACAACAACAACAACAACAACAACAACAACATAAACATAAACATAAACATAAACATAAACATAAACATAAATACTTTATTCGAAAGCAAAGTCATATATTGTATCAAATGGGTAAAAATTCTCTAATAATGAGTGTTATACTGCTATAAAGATCCTAATTGAACCAAATTCAGTCTGCTGCCATTATATTGAATATCGTATGTTCTAAGAGAAGGATTATTTTACAGGATTGGTTAAGTTGGTAGTTAAAACACAATGAGGTACACTCATTGGCTTAATCAAACCAAACCCGGGTTTTGTTTTAACCCATTACCAAACAATAACGACATTGACCTTTTTTTGCAGACGACTTTCGAAAACATTATGGGAAAAGGAGAAATTGCTCGTAACGAGCAATTTCTCATTTTCCCACAATATTTTCTGCCCTATCAGATCATTGTTTTCCAATTTCATCACATTTTGAAATGTCGTCTGCAAACCCTTTCAATTTGGGACAGTCGAAAATGTGGCGTTTGGGAAAGGGTTAAGTCTTCGATCACATTCACTAGATATTACCTCGGTTAGCCTTGACCGCGAGCTCGACTTTAAATACCTTGTCTATGACAGACGACACTTTCCCATTGACGATGTCGATTTGTCAAAATTCAAAGTGTTGGCATACGACAATTATCAAGTATGATAAAGAATGACTTCTAAGTAGTTTTTTAGAAGAAATCATTGTGACAAAAGAACAGATATATTGAATCGAGCATTTCACTTCAAGTAATTGTTTATTATGAAAAGTTTATCATGAAAGGGTTGTCTGGATGACGTTTATGATGACGCGAATATACAAAGGAAAGTGTTGCAGAAGGCAGTATCGTCGCGTTCCCATAATTGAATTGTGCACTTTTTTCTAGATTCAAAGCAAATTTAAACAACACTTTCTTAGTACATGTATATAAAACAGGTGGAGGAATCGCGTGGTCATTGTTTACGATCTTATGTCCGAACAAGATGGCCGCGCCCAGGTATTTTTGCATTTTCACAGAACAGAACAGAACAGAACATATTTTATTAAACAAGTACATAGTACATAGTCATATCATACATAGTTTGTACAAAGTATTATACCATGTGGTTTTTAAGGAAAGTTATACTAAACACGTAAAACAATATTTGATTATCAAAGAGTGAAGAAATAAGTAAAAATAGGTAATTAAGATTGTTGTGTATGATTATGGACGCTTAAGAATAGTTGACGTGCCTCCAATGCCGTTTTTATGTATTTTGCCAAATCAATTAGTAAAGCTTCATTATTTGTAGACATGAGAGCATTGAACTTAAAAACAGATGGTTTTTTATAGTAATACTCAGTTATATATTATTATATATGGTAGTCACATTGTCACAGTTTGTGTACGCTGCACGAGTTGACCATTAACATTCCGGTTCAAGCCTTCAAGATTTACGGGTTACGATATGTTTTAAACGCAGACGTACACTTACAAATCTTTCTGAGACAGAAACTCTACGTGTTAGACATCTGACTTGGGTGTTTTAAGATGTAGCGTTACAAACCAATCTTGATCAACGATGGTGTTGAATCGCGTTGTGCCGTCGTTTATTTTGACGTCCCTATAGTTTCGTACCGTCAATGTTTATATTCCTCAAGGTAGCGGTTGCATGTACATAGAGAATCGAACAATACGAGTCGAGAACAAAGCCTGGTATGTGTTTGTATCGATTTAGTGATTACTACAAAACCTGGACAACACATAAGCAGGGGTGAACAATATTCCTTTTAATCCTTTACCAAACGCCAAATTTTCGACTGTGTCTAATTGAAAGAGTTTGCAGACAACATTTCAAAATTTGATGAAATCCGAAAAGGAGAACTTGCTCGTCACAAGCATTTCGGGTACACACGAGAACAGATGGGAATTTTAAATCCATCCAGGCCTTTTTTCCCTCTGAGGGGAAAAATTCATTATCATTTTTATAAACATGTAGTTAAATTAGGTAATTAGGGGAATCATGTTGGCTTTGCCAAAGGGGGGAGAAAAAACCCTGTGGTAGACTTAATTTAAGTTGAAAACTGCATGATTTTAAGGAACGTAATGAAAAAAGCCCTCCCTGCCATCTTTGGATTTTGTTGCCGATCCGACTTCGAATATGCGGACGATCGGTTCTAGGGTAGAGTTTTGGATTAATGATGCGCGGGTAGCGGGTTCCAATTTCATGCGAAGCCGGGTTCACTATATGATTATTCCTTAATTCACTTGCAGTGCTTGTAGTGGTTATGTATCCAGAAGGCAGAATTGAGAGAGATCCATGTAACATGTACGAATTTGTTACACAATCGATGTTAGATTGACAAGTTTAAACAAAGAACGTGTAGTATTGAAGTGGAAATAATAAATATTTCTTCAAACTATCGATAATGAAGGCCTTTGGTGGTGGTTGATATAGAAATTATCCATTTTGTCTCTTTGTTCTTATGTCTCAACTGATAAAAATCGAACGCAACAAGAAAGGACGAATCTTAAGAACATGAACATAAATTAAAATAACATTTTTTGTATCAAAACAGTTGTAAATAAAGAAGGAATTGCTTGTTTTAAAGTTGTTTGTAGTAAAAGATAACAACATTATCAAATATGTTGATGCGTTGTAAAAAGAAACTATATAAACTCGAAAGTCTCATTTTAAAACGAACGTTTCTCGATTGAATCTTAACTCTGATAAAGGCTCACTAAAGAGGCACATGTATATCGGAAGGAAGTAGTTTTTAGGACCATAAACACGTGTCATGAATGCCTTTTATTCGGAACAGCAAATCGATGGGTCACATGCATTGATAATATGACGTCAAACCATTGAATAAAACCTACAGGGCTCGACAGAGTGCCATACGTCCAAATTCACCCCATTCGGGACCTAAGGCTGTGCAAAGTTAATCTATGATGTAGACTACCCACCTCGTGTACAGTACACAGTCGGTCGTGGGTTCGATCCACAGGCTAGGTCATACGAAAGACCAAAGAGCAATGGTTGTAATTTTTCGATCATAAGGTATTACATACGTTATGTGGATATCATTACAACTTGAAAGCCAGTTTCGGATTGAAAAATACTTTTAATTTGGACTCGATGAATGACGCGATATAGCTGGAATACTATTGAAAGCTTTAATTTTATACTAAAAATATTGATTTTGAAGTTGATGTACATATACTTGTTGTTTATACACGTCAGCTGGGCTGGCAAAATTCAATTTTGATTCACATGTTCGTGCCCCTAAATCCATAGCCTTTTTGTCCGTACAAAGGTTATATGGTTATAGAGACTGTATAGTAAGTTTCGTTAAAACCTCACTTGTCTGTTTAAGCTTTTGGACAAGCTGTGCAATTGGGAAAATGCTAATGTAGCCCCTGCTGGTACCTCGCCATATGAATTTATTGTCATACTCAAGTGAAAATGATTTAATAGTTTAAACTTATTTATTTCACATCGTTTGAATAGAAAGTTAAAACAACCATTATAAATCACTCTCGATGTAGCTTCCGGGATACAGCACCAGTATTTACGCAATACGTGGATTCACGCGATAAAAAATAAAATATATTGCATATAAATCAAGCAAAAGACAGAAAAAGGGGTTTGACAGTACAAATAACAACTTCAAACGTTTTATCATGTAACACACAGACTACTTGAATCGCATCGATAACTGCATGCACGTACCTTGTTTTACCTGATGTGTCATTTTGATAAAACCACACTTATTTTTCATCCGCATTACAAGCACACATTCTTTATCATGGTGCACGTTTTGTAAAGTTCTGTTCAGTTGCGTGCACCGCGATATTCACTTATCTAACTTTAAACGTTTGTCCGGGTGCAAACATGTGGTCCGTGTTTGTTAAAGCCAACCCTTGAACCTTTTTCCAAAGTGTAGGTTTTAAGAGGGGTTCTTAAATCTCCGATTTAGATAAAGCGCTTACAGCTTATTGGTCAAAGAGAAATGAGATAGCAATTCGGGACCGATTTATTAAAAAGTTATGTTTTATGTCATGCGTCTAAAGAATATATTAAGGCAGAATACCCATAATCCGCCGTTTTGAAACACTTTCTTTCGTCGGATTGCTTCGGTCGTCATCGGCATACACCGGTTGGGGCCGGAAACTATTTTGTGAATTGTAATACGAATCGTATTAAACCGAATAGTTTCGGCCCCAACCGGTGTATGCCGATGACGACCGAGATAATTCTACGAACGAAAACATTTCATAATAGCGGTTTATGGGTATTCTACCTTAACCCTATAGTTTATGAACTAATATGAATTCATAAACTATGAAGCGCATTTGTCTTAGTATTCTGTACAATCCTGTATTGAAATCGAGACCCATTGGACATTCCTTTGGGCTTTTGATGAGGTCAATGCGACATGAGTTTTCGTTACTGCTGTAATGTTCAGTTGGAAGAGCGGTCATTAGATTGTGCACATACGGGAAAGCAGCCAGTATATTGTGCATTACTCGGAACACATATGTGAACACTCGTTCCCGTCAATCAATCCTGAAAACCTCCATTCAATCAACTCCAGATTGTTTTATACCCAGATCTCATGTTTAATGAATTCACCGCACTGCGCGTGTATACCTGCATACCGCCGAACATACTGCATGAGTTTAAGATAAAATAATCCCAGGGTTTCTTGTCGAGTGTGAGATATGGATTTCTTTATCTAAACACAATTCGTCCATTTATTGCTGATAAGACAGAATGGATTTTATACCATCCACAGCTGAAACGTGTTCTATGTAAACAAACCTTTACAATTATTTCTTTGTTATGTCTTTAAGACTAAGAATGCTGGGTAAATTTCTTAAAATATATTTTTGAGCCGTCTGTTTTCCAAAACCTTAAGTATCAGGTTAATTTTGTTGAGGAAGATACTCAGAGTATCAAACAGGTCAGATCACAGGCCATTCGCGAGTTTATTTGGCGGCTGGCCTGTTATCGAACCTGTTTGCAAAAGCAAGAAGTAGGTTCCAGCACTATAAGGGTAAATAATCAGGCGTTCAGATAAGATGCATCATCTCTTAGCTAACATCGTTATTTCTTCTCGTAAACCTATATATGTACTTGTTAGAATCGTCGTGAAGAGGCTTATTGTGTTTGTCCAAAATATTTTGGAATATTGCCTGTTAGTGTCCTATATTCACAACTTCTCTAGGCTAACGAATATTGTCTAACAGTATTATTCTATATGTGTCTGTATGCACATTAGTTTTTGTGCTCGTCCGTTTATGTAAGCGCGCGTTCGTTAATATGCGCGTATGTTAGCGTCCGTTTTTACGTACGTGCAAACGTGCATTGTTGCATGTTCATACCGAGTGAGCGGTATGTCTGTGCGTGCTGATCAACGAGGGTTTATTATAATTATTCTTCACAATCAATTTGTCACTGTTTGACAATGTTTTTTTTTTAAATCATCTGGGTACTGTTGCACTAAACCTTTTACGCTTAAGATTTGCTAAAGTTTAAAACAACATTTCCTCTGCTTTGGCCGAAGCAATATTGCAAAGTAACACATCATTGGAATCGTCTCTCGGAGACGCTTCCAATGACATGTCACATCGCAATATTGTACTTTCATTGAAGATACTAGCCATGTATATCAGTTATGACTTGCGCAAATATTTTCCTTAAGTTGTTTAGTAAAATGGTGCGAATGTGTAATGTGGTCAGCTGATGAAATATCAGAAGCTTGAATATGTGGATTTACCGCCGATGTGTAAGATACTGAATAAATTGTGATAATTGTATAAAATTGGTTTTAGTTCGACAATGTTTTGATCAAATGCTCATATCGTAAGTAGTTCAGACGAATCTTTCCGGGTACGATTCTACCCTGGTACGATCCTTGATGTCAGTCAACTCATCATCACCACATGGTGCCCTATGGCAAGGCACGTTTCACATCCCATTTACTGGAATATTGAATAGATTAGCTATCGTCGTAAAATGACTACCATTGTGTTGAAAGCGAGGTTATCACATTGCATCAATTCAAATGAATTATCGCAAAAGTATTGTTGCCAGATTTGATATTATTATTGATTTAAAGCAGTAGTCCTTGTTGCGAAATTCGTTCACATGAAAGGTCGTAACTTGAGCTATTTATTTTTTTATTTATATTTCGCCACAAACTTGTCGTTGAACTACCCTTGTATGCACGGAAAAAGTCGGTGGCTTGCAAAAAATATTGTGCAGTACTGTTGGGAAAAGTACAGGAACGTGGAAAGGTGCGCTGATTAACACGATATTACCGAAATACTGTTGAAAATGAAATTAAACTGCAATTAAGGTAGAATACCCATAATCTGCACTTTTGAAGTTCATTCTTTCGTCGCATTACTTCGGGCGTTCTCGGTATACATCTATCGGCGCCGGAACTATTCGCTTTAAACCGATGTACACCGAGAACGCCCGAAGTAAAACGACGAAAAAATAGTTTCAAAATGGCGGATTATAGGTATTGTATTCTACCTTATGTAGTATTCAAGAATGTCGCACTGTGGGATTCATTTCGCAAGACAGATACAGCGTCATGTTGAAAACCCCGTGATGTTGAATGGTAAATAGTTTCGAGTCGATATAGGATACATGAAGAAGGTGTATCTAGCTCACAGTTTGACCTTTGATGAGTGTTGTCTGAGTCCTGTAATGACGAAACCCATATTCTACAGGCTTGGGCCTCTTCTCAATTCAAGGAAAAATGGCCCTGTCGGTGCTCAACCCTCTCTCATCACCGAAATAAAGCACGGTCTTTCTTCCAGTTTACTTCTCATGAACAAACGTGCGCAGCGATACGACGATAAAGATTTATGACGCAATGACTCGATTAAATTTTGACAGGCATTTTCGAGTGATTTGAGCGAAGTTTTACCCCGTTTTAAGAGTACTTCAGTGATCACGTGTCGGCCAATTTCCCCGTCCCCGTTATCAGGTCTATCTCCTCATATTCTGAAGTGAGTGAGATGCTTTCGGGGATCCTATAAACTGCTTTCCCAATTTTCACCGAGATTGTTTAGAAATTAGCAGGGATCAATCCAGAATTTAAGAATCGTCCCCTTTTTTCATAGCGTACCTTTCTATATAAAGTATATAATATTAATGGATCAAATGACTCTATTTATGAATGAAAGATATTTACATTTTCAAGTTTGTGGCGAAATATAAATAAAAAATGAGTAGCTCAAGTTACAACCTTTCATGTGAACGAATTTCGAAATGAGAACCACTGATTTAACCTTTTCCCAAACAATAACGACATTTGACGACGTTGTTGCAGACGACTTTAGAAAACATTGTGGGAAAAGGAGAAATTGCTCGTAACGAGCAATTTTTCCTTTTCCCACAATGTTTTCTGTCCTATCAGATGACTATTTTCCGATTTCATCACATTTTGAAATATCGTCTGGAAACTCTTTCCATTTGGGACAGTCGAAAATGTGTTATTTGGGAAGGGGTTAAATCATTGTTTATACCAAAGTTGGGAACGAGCCCTATTGCGGTAGTTCATTCGAACTGATGTAGTGTGATAACCATGCTTTCAACAATACAGCAGTTAATTTACGACGACCGCAAACTTATCCAATATTCTACTAGATGGGCTGTTATATGTGCATTGCCGCAGGGCACTCTGTGGTGAATATAAATGGACTGACATCGAGGATCGTACCAGGGTTGAAACGTCCTCGTTACGATTTGTCAAAAAAAACACAAAAAAACATACGCTATATGCATATTTTAAAGATATAAACTTAAAATGAGTTTAAAACAATTTAATTCATTTAAAGTATCTCATCTCAAACCTACAGAAGACGGATCAAGAAACCATAATGATAAAAACAAAATATAAAAAACTGCTCGTAATGAGCGAATTTACTATTATGTTACGCTGGTTTCTAACATTTATCAGATATGGCATGTCATTTTTCACTTGTTAACTGTCGTAGGATTTTGTTTTCAAGTTGAAAATGTCTCGTCTGCTTTTTCATCGAACTTGAACACCTTGAAAAATTCTTAGAAAGGGTGTGTGTATCAATTTCCGTGAAACTGAGTCATTATGAGCAGAATTCCCCGTTTTGATCAAGGTGATTATCAATGTCTCTATTTCAAAACACGGTTAACCCTTTACCAAACGCCAAATTTTCAACTGTCCCAAATTGAAAGAGTTCGCAAACGACATTTCAAAATGTGATGAAATTGGAAAACAATCTTCTAAAGGAAAGAAAACATTGTGGGAAAAGCAGAAATTGCTCGTAACGATTTTGTAAACTTACACTTAAATTTACGCGCTTTTTGTGAGACCTGCCGCTGGTATGTGAAGGGAAGAAGAGTAAAGACAAAGTCGTTCAGGGCTGTTAAACGTCAAATAGTTTCGTATAGTAGAAAAATGTCCTATACAACCCGGAAGCTTATGCTTACATATCGATGGTTCAGTGCAAGACTATAGTAAGCGCTTCACAAACATGAAGCACTTACTATAGTATTGCGTTGAACCCTCGATATAACGTACTACTCCTAGTTTTCGTCGAAATCTCGTTTACTCGGTTTATCTGTCCTTTCCAAGTACATGTCGCATGTCGCCGTTTTGGGGTTTTGATAACACGCCGTTTTCAAATACTATACACTTAATCCAAGACCTCCCTTTTAGGATCAAAGCTAGATGATATCTATCTTCTTGATCCCTAACGAGCCCCTTTCATACATCAGCTAAACCAGTTACGTGGAATGCCATTGTAGCTATTGATCCGTAATCAATCAATCAATCAATCAATCAATCAATCAATCAATCAATCAATCAATCAATCAATCAATCAATCAATCAATCAATCAATCAATCAATCAAAAAGTAGTTCAATCAACTAGTAGTTCAATAAATTAATCATTATACATTAGACAAATTCAGAGAATAAAACCTATGACAGACGACTACACTATCGAGCGTGTTTGATGAAGGATTAAGGATTTACGACGGTGGCAGGTTAACGTCTGCTTGTGATGATTTCGAAATCCGGGTATTTTGTAATGTACTATCTAGCTCAAATACCGCATGGCTACCATGCATATAAACACACGTGGTTTCCATGTCCCGGGATATTGATCTGTTTTGAATTCTCGAAATCGTAAAAAAGAGCGTTTATAAGTGAGATTATTATTTGCAATAAAACTACTGGTGTACATTGCTGGTGGAGTAAAAACTTTCGGACTTAGTTATTTTTTTAGTTACAGCGTTTTAATGTAAGTACGGGTTTTCGTGAAACAGGTTACAATTAAATAGGGATTTAATGTATTGTGCAATTTTATTTTAAGCGACTGTAGTTTAAAGAACAGATCTTAGGTGCATAAGACAACCTACGGCTTTATACGGCCGCAAATCATTCAGAAAGTTCCTGTAAGAGCTTTCGGTATCCCTGGCGTCCCTTAGAATGCTGGGTAATTTTAAAAATGGATTAATGTGTCGTCTGCTTTCCAAACCCTTAACTATCTGCATAAATTTGGTGAGGAAAGATACCCAGAATAGCAAACGGGTAAGATCTTCACTTGGCGGCAGGCCTGGATCCAACCTGTTTGCATAAGCATAAAGTGCCTCTGGCTATATAACTTTTTATAAACTGTTTAAGAGTGGTTGCTTTAATCAAGGTGGGCTGTATATAAAGGCACCATGTCGTTATATCGTATACATCTAATGCAAAATATTTTGTTTGGTATAAAATGAGTTTTAACTGAACTTATGGGAAGATTTGTGAACTTTACCGAAGCCGACGCCAAAGTTTGCCAAAAATGTGTACAAGTATTTAGATTATTCTAACAGCGTTATACAGCCAATTTCTGTTTTGCGTTGCTCAGTACTGTACAGTTTTATGCAGATAAGACGCATGACTCAAGAGACTATTGTGCCTACAGAAAACATAGCTTGAAATGAGCAATTTCTACCTTTTTCGCAATGATTTTTATCCAAAGTAAATCACGAACTTGATTGAGTTCGTCTGATGTTACTTCCAATTTCGAGGAGATGAAAGTTGATATGATTGGCAAGGCATTTTGTGAACTTAAGATAGGGTTGACGGTGACTTCTGTGCTCGGATTCCAATACTGGCTTGCCTAATAATCTTTAACCCTTTACCAATCGCCAAATTTTAGACTGTCCCAAATTGAAAGAGCTAGCAGACGACATTTCAAAATGTTATAAATTTGAAAAATAATCTTCTGATACGGCCGAAAATGGTGAAAATTCTCGTTAAGAGAGTAATGAAACACTGCAACCAAAGGAGAAGGTTGTTCGCAACTACAAATATTTATTCTATTTACAATGGTTACTACGAAAAAGACACCTAAATTGCTAATTTACATACTTTGTAAATGTCGTCTGCTATTTAGTCGTACGACGCACCACGTGTTGTTATTAGTGTCGGATGATGACGGATTAGAAATCTCTCCACTTTAAAACGATATCCCCATAGGAGATTAGTTGACTGGTTCATATGAAGACAACAGCAGGCGACATAAAAACTAGATATAAATGAAAAATAGAAAAAAGAAATCACACACAGTAAAACAATAGAAGCCAAATTTTCTTTTTCACAGTGGTTACTGTTTAATTTAAGTTCAAAAGTATATTAGCGCAACAGCTACATGTTGTTGCTTACATATTAACATATCAATATTACAAGCACTTTAAATAAAAAACAATACAGTTAAGTATTTTTGAACAAAGATTATGAATTAATATCATTCCTTAAGCAGAAAAGTGTTACCAAAGACTTCTTCAACAAATGAACTGAAACGTTTTGGAATGAGGGAGCGACTCGACAGATAAGTTTCCTTAATATCAATAACAGAATGAATAAAACTCCATTCCCCTTCTTACAGCAGAAAATAGCACATATATTCATATTCTGTAGGAACCATCGGGATGAAATGATGAATTGCTCATTAGGTAATTACTCATTTCACATCCGCAGCAAATGTGTAAAGGTGTTGGATTATGGAGTTGGATGTAAGATGTAAAGCAATATTCTCTCTTTGTGAATTTACGATAAATGGTTTTATATGTTTTGTATTGCGTTAGCTGCCATGATGTTATTTAGGAGAAGGGCTCAATAAGCTCTAAGATCCTGTCCCATTCCATTTATAGAAGCATCAATTTACAATAGAATGTAAAACTAAGAAGTTAACCTTTTACCAAACGCTAATTTTTGACTGTCCCAAATTGAAAGAGTTTGCAGACGACATTCAAAACTGTGATGAAATTGGAAAATCATTATCTTATAGGGTAGAAAACATTGTGGGAAAAGGAAAAAATGCTCGTGATGAGCAAATTGTTCTTTTCCCACAATGTTTTCCAGAGTCGTCTGTAGCAATGTGGTTAGATGTCGTCATTGTTTGGTAAAGGGTTAGCCAAGTCATTTTTATCGAACGATATTATGACAGGTGGTTTCGAATCGCAACTACCCCCTACCCATTGAACTTCCTATGACAGTATGGGATCGCAGTGTGGTTATATCATGTGACATGACAAAGTTTTTACAAGTTTATTCAGTTTTCATTGAACACTATATGTACAATAATCCATTTTAAGTAACGATATCAAATTTGGCTATTTGACGAGTTGTTTCTTGATGTTGTAGGAAATATATTTTTACTGCTTCACATAGATTGTTCATTATAAATATGCTTTCATATGAATAAATGCACAGGTGAATTAAGTACGGTGCAGATTTTTGTGGAAATTACATACAGGTAATTAAAAATTTAATTAATATGCTTTTCCTTTGTCTTATCTTATGAAACCTTATTCATTTTCTATTGTCATTAATGTCATTAAGGCTATAACGTATACTGTAGAATCTATATACATTGTACCTCGAAGTTCGGGGTACTTGATGAAAACGACATATAAAGAGTTCGACATAAATATGTCTGGAATATAAAGGCATAGACATAAAGAACAAATTTACTACGACTTGTAGAGGTCGACAATGAGAAGTTCAAGGCACATATATTATGATGTATATGTCGTGGCTAACATTGTGAAAATCGGAATTACTAAGTTGAAAATGAAATTTGTTTTTGTGAATGAATAATGAATATCATTTGAAAAATTTATGTCTCCATTTTTTTGCTATTTATTAATCAATCCAACTATGAATAGACGAATCTCCTTGTGTCGTCATAGCTGAATGTACGATAACTTTCGTTTCGCCAATGTTGTCGATTTTATGTGTGTTATGCTAACGAACCGTGACTGTGCTCAATGATTCTTCCTGTATACTTATGTGTATACAACTGTGTAGCATAGAGATAAGTGGGTACGTCTCTTGCTTGCGTTTCAAAACAATACACTGTATCCTATTTTGTTGGTACTCATAAGAATGGTATCGTGAGTACCAACAATATTGGATTCAAGGAAAGTAATTTTTAAAATGGGGGATTAACCGACGTGTCCACAATACTTCTGATATGTTATGGCTGACCTTGATTCACCAATATTAGGCTAGGCTCATGACGAGCAATTTCTTCTTTTCCCACGATGCCTTCTTGTCTATTAGACGATAATTTCCAATTTCATCACATTTTGAAATGGTGTCTGCACACCCTTTCAATTAGGGACAGTCGAAAATTTGGCGTTTGGTAAAGGGTTAACTGGGTCTGTGCTCAACATAATTTACATCCCCATCTGTATGCACCTGTAACATGGAGATAAATGGGACCGTCTCTTGCGGGCGCTATCTAAACAAAAAGATACGTGATAGCCTATTTTGTTTGTACTCTTTAGACTCGTCTCGACGAGTTCATTCTAAAGAGTACCAACAATATAGGATTTAGAGAAAGAATTGGTACCATGGGGTTTAATGACGCATCGATATGATTTTAGTTATGTTATTTTTTTTTTGCTTTAAATTCATGTTCGTCTCTACGAGACAATTACAATGATTATCAACAATACAAGATTTAGAGAAGGAATTTGGTAATATGGGATTTAACGACGCGTCAGCATCTTTTCAGTTATGTAACGGGCTTTTTGTATTCAGTAGTACTAGGCGAGGGCTCTGACGTGTCTTGTCAATGGGAACTTCCGCGAAGCCAGATGTACCGGTTGGGCTCTAACCCGGGATCTACAGTTCTAAGACACTCCCCACCTTATTGACTTTGTTTACGCATAACATTCATAAGTACGTAATCGAACGACTCCTTTAACCTTTTTCCAAACAATAACGACAGTTGACGACTTTGTTGCAGACGACTTTAGAAAACATTGTTGGAAATGGAGCACTTTTTCCTTTTCCCACAAGGTTTTTCTGCTCTTTCTGAAGAATATTATTCAATTTCTTCAAATTTTCAAATGTCGTCTGCAAACTCTCTCAATTTGGGACAGTCGAAAATTTGTTGTTTGGGAAAGGGTTAAGGTTTGCGTGATATTTTGGGATTGTGATCGGAAATAACCGACATGAACAAAGTGTGTAAAAGCTTTTATATTTTCACGGTCACGGTTCGAACGGTATTCAAGAAAGGTATTTAGACTATTTACCCACATATATTCAAATGTCACAGTATGTTTCTGCCCTCTTTCGGTGACATGTTTCCCTTACTTGTATATATTCAAATGTCACAGTATGTTTCCGCCCTCTTACGGTGACAAGTTCCCCTTACTTGTATATATTCAAATGTCACAGTATGTTTCTGCCCTCTTACGGTGACATGTTTAAGTCACTTACTTAAAGTATCGCACAGTACTGCGTCTATTTAAGAATGTTAAAGAAATCAATGTATCAACACGGTCTCCAGCTCTAAATGGGAATTGAAAGTTGTCAAAGTTTTTAAAAAGTCGTCTGCTTCAAGTAAACACAAATGTCGTCTGCAGGTGGTAAAGGGGTTTAGAGGGGTTTATACTGATTATTGTGAGTCGACGAAGCTTTAGGAAGTTTGTTTGCTTTGGATTGGTCGTCTCCTTTCAAATGGAAAAGTATTGAAATTTTTTCCTATTCTAAATGTCAAACGAAAACACTTTACGAATTTGACAAATATTTCGCACTAAAAAAGTTTCTTTTAAATATGCCAATATCAAGAAGCTGTGTCGCGTTTTTTCACCTTTAACGTCCTCTCTAACTTTACACATGAATCAGGTTCGCACTTTAAAGCTGCATGCTCACAGATGTTTCTATATTAAAGTAATATTTCTTTTAAACTGTACAACAGCTGCACTGTTGTATGGGACGAACTGGGGACTGGCAATTGAGAGTGAAATTGGACCGTTTTAGAGTCTGTATACTGTGAATAAATATGTATTCAAATCTAAAAGCGTTACAACGTTTTGGCGATCTAACGCCTATAGACTTTACATATTTAGATAAACATGCAGTGATAGCTTTTGGCCAAAAAAATCTCATAACATTTCCTCAAAACTCATTACTTTCATTCATTTTAATCTTTTTTTCTGTAAAAAATAACATTGATTTTTAAATTTTGGTAAAAAAAAAAGACCATTGATTTGATTTAGAAAAAAATCACTGAACATGCATTGACTTTCCTGAATTAATCATGCTATACATTGATACTTTTGATTTTGTATTTTATACAAAAGTATGATTACGGTATCGTAACAGATATTGATTTTAACATGTTTTCTCATAAGTGAACAAGTACTTTAAAAACACCATTTCCCTTCATTATTAAATGAGCAATTGCCTTTAAGATGGTTAGAGGCTGTCATTGGTTTTCAATTGAGACTGATATTTGCGAGTACAGTGTACATGACATAGACAGATTTGATAATTTATAATGCCGATTCTTGCGTGTTGGAACTATTTACACTATAATAAAGGCTTCAAGAATTAGATATCCGATTTTAGCTTGAGTTCAAGCCATCGGATTTGAAAATATGAACTTTTTATCTCCAAGCCTTTTGTATTAAATACCATAACTTCGTCTAGTCCTTTCTAGTATCTATCGGAACAATACATTGGTTTGTAAATATGTTGTTTTAAATGGCGATGTACTGTCTTTGTATAAGTCAATAACATTATTCTGATTTTAATTCAATCCGCAATTGATTTAATTTATTACGTCAATGAAATCTGATGTCTAAACATGTTGACTTTATGTTTCTTCTTGTAAATAGCACGTTATTTGGGTAGATTTTTAAAATATGATGTCGAGACCAAAACTTGTTTGATTTGAAAAAAAAAATCAGGTCATAAAATCATATCCGCTATTTGCTACCTCTCCCCATCGACTATTATGGCTTCGTTAACAAATTGCTCTTCGTTGAAGAGGAAGTCGTAACTCTCTTTACGCCTACCCCCATTCACTCAATTAACCCATTACTCAGGACTAAACAATTAGTTAATTTCACCAGTTTGTGGCAGACGACTCAGGAAAACATTGTGGGTAAAGGGGAACTTGCTCGTTTCCTGCCCTATCAGAATATTATTTTCCAATTCCATCATATTTTGAAATGTCGTCTGCAAATGCTTTCAATTTGGGACGGTCGAAAAGTTCGGTGTTGTGGTAAAGGGTGAACCTTCATCGCGTGTTCATTCTCTAATTTCAGAGCCAGCCCTCACGATAGGTTCCTTACGCCGTACAGACGTTTCCATGGTTAAGTGTGTCTCAATGAGCGACGAGGACAAGCTGCTACAGGATGCGCGCACGTTGCTAAGGTTACTCAAAGATGACGAAGACAGTCTAAACGACGCGGGAAAGAGGCTCGCCAAGCAACAACGTGACTACGCTGCGCGCGTCTTCGTTCACGTCGTCGACGGCTGGACGCCATTTCACGCCTTCGTGCTAAAAGGCGCCCGGAAGATGGTGAAACATTGCCTGCGCGCAGGCGTAAACGTGAACCTCGTTATGGGGGCGCCTGATGGACTTCCGGGAGGTTGCTCCGCCCTCCATCTGGCCGCGCATCGCGGTGACGTCAGCATTATAAACATTCTCGTACAGTACGGCGCGGATGTGAATCTCAGGGACAACGCTAACAAGACGCCCGTTATGTACGCCTCCTGCGCCAACAACACGCTCGCTGTGAAAACGCTCCGACGCGCAGGCGCGGACATGCGCGGTTGCGAAGAAAAGACGGACGACATGGCGTCCTCACGAATGATGTGTTTTTTACCGTTTGTGTGTACGGGTGTGAGGAGATAGTATTCGTCATTCATCGCGGAATTCATAGAGGAAATAACTTGTGTTATTCTCTTGAGGCCTGTCTCACAAACGTTTCGTACGATAGATTTCTTCGTAAACGTACTTATAAAAGATGTTTTTTATCTCGTAAAAGCTTTGACTTAGACGGGAACAGGACAAGCATCATGCCTGTGAAATCTTTATCGACTTTCCAAACACATATCTATTTTAAATTAACAAAAGTTATATTTGAGATTCGAAACACATTACAATTCTGTTAACGAAGACGTAAAGTTACGAGTAGACGTAAAGTTACGAGTAGACGTAAAGTTACGAGTAGAAGTAAAGTTACGAATCTTTGTGAGACAGTACCCAGGGGTATTTCGGAAGTGTTAGCGCTCACGATGTTTGCAGAGGTGTCCGAATTCTATTCCGAATTATATTTGGACACCACTGCAATCTTCGTAAGTGGTTACACGTCCAAAAGGTTGAGGAACCATTGTCTACCTTAAAGTTAGACTTGAATACGGTGTGTCATATGGTGCAGTATCCTATGAGAACTCTAGTTGTCTATTGAATTATTCCGCGTAAAGCGAATTTTGAGTTGTTATGCAGTGTAAAATAAGAAGCGGGTTTAAAATTTGATAAATGTCAAAAATGTCCCGTAGGAAACGAATATAAAACTAAATAATTCCAGCTCAATCTATTCAAATTTCCAGTCTGAAAATTTGAATAGATTGAGCTGGAATTATTGGGTTTAGAACTATTTATTCATTTAATAAAAAAAAAAATCTATAAAATAACCAGACTCTGAAAAAAAAAAAAAATTAACCCTCGAATCATTTTGTGCTTATCAGTCAATGCTTGAATTGAATTTCACGGACATCCATCTAACCCATTTTCGTAAAGCACATAGATAATTGTATTTATAAAAAGACTAAAATCGATTTTGTTTCTATCTTGTTTTATTCATAAATGTTTTGATATCTTATCGAAATCAGCCAAGGGGAAAACTTAGGCTGAAACCTATGTTATATCGATATTTTCATCGATTCTTCATAGAGCTCCGTATTTAACTTGTGAATCGTCTAATTAAAATTTTATATTTAGAGTTCATATGAAAGTACCGAATCAATAGGAGTCTGTAAATTAATGATTTCTGCGTTTACCCTTTATTGCTTTTATGAAACAATAACAGCTGCGAAATATAGTATAACGGATTGTAGAAAACAGTGTTATCTCTTCAGTAGATTGCTTCATTTCGGACAAAACTCGCTAACGACGTCTGCAGAGAAGTCCAAGTGATTTTCGAAATACCTCTACATACTTGGTTAGCGGTTATACGTCTAAGATATTGCGTACTGTATGGATACAATTGAATACTGCGCTTGTTGACACACCGTTTTTTAACCATAACAAGTATGCACGATAAGCCGTTAGTGTTCAACCAAAGTACCGTGTATTCGTTGGGTTACGGGTTCAATGCCTTGCTGGTTCATACCATCCAACCCAAATACCCAATACCCTCCCATAGCATTGAGGGTAGCGTAATCCGCACAAAATTAGCACTCGAAAACCCATTTTGTGTAAAAACTTGTTATGAATGGTTTATATCAAAGCGACGTCTCTCTTAAACTGAAATACAATGTTGGAAAATGACGTTAAACTACGAACAAATTAAACTTAACCACTTACACCTATAAAAGGTCCTGCGAGGTCCGGTAGTTAAGGTATATGGCTTTCGACACGGGGTCATGGGTTCAATTCTCATCAGCGTCACTCGGATTTGTCGCAGAAATATCATTGTTCAAGATACTGCAGACACGAGACTTGTACTGGTTAAATCCAGGAGAGCCGAAAAACAATTGCAATACTGTTGACCCGATGTTAAGCCACACAAATAGATAACTTCAACTAAACGTAGGGCTTTTCCCTCTTAAATTGGGAAAGAGGCCCATGCCTGTTGAATTTTGGAAGTGCTATCGCTTGAATTGCTGAATTGGGAACCCAAAAAGCTGGTTTGTCTTAATTTTTGGGAAAACTGCATGATCTTTGAAGAACTTTCCAGTTAGGAAGGTGCTGTTTATAGGCCCTGTTATGACACGAAAAAGCTTTGAAACGGTACTTCGGTTGAACATTGGTGCCTTTTATAAACTGCTAAGGAGCGAAACCAAAAAATACTTCAAAAGTATAGCGATACTGTGATGTTTTAAAATTATTTTATATATGTATAGGAATATGTATAATTTTGTTTGTGCCTTGGTCTAGAAGATTGCTTGCAAGTATATATGTGTGAGTGTGACACGCCCATTCCTTTATGTAAACGCATGCTAACGCACATGTAACAGAGGATTGAGGAATACCATTTTCATGTATGATAAAAGAAGCTGACTATGCAGAAAAGTAGCAAATCTATCAGAAAAACACTGAACCGGAAGTTGCGCAACCGATTTCGTCCGCAGCACCATGGTGATGCTTTAGAGCGATCACCAGCCGTGATATTGCAAAGGGTTCAGGAAAACCATTGTAATAAAAGGAGAAATTGCTCGAGGCGAGCAATTTCTCCTTTTATCACAATGGCTTTCTTCTACCATTACAATCAAAATGAAAATATCCTTATGGTTGAATAGACTATTTTGTCGATTGCTGTCGCTTTCACTTTGATCATGTTCCTAGAATTATGCATGGGGGAAATGGGTTAATGTGTGACTTGTGATCAGATTAAATAAAACTGATCCCGAGTGAATTTAGATGTTCACCATAGTAAAGGTGAACGTTGTGAAACAGAGATGTCTAAAAGATGCTGTTTTATTCCAAAGATTTTACTGTTGTATATGTCTACTGAAATGAACAAATGAATTAAACCCAATGTGCCTTTAAGGAATTCATTTACTGTTTTAAAGGGAAAAGCAAAAGTTTCATTTTGACTTTTAGAATAAGATATTTTATCATAGTAGTATTTTACCTTTTTTTGAATACTGTGTATTAAATGATTTATTACATGTCCCTTTTCTCGACCTCTGACTATCAAAGATAATAGATGACTGATGTTTAGAATCTTATCTTAAATCGAGGCTTGTTTCCTATTTTTTGTTTGTTTTTAGTTGTAAAATTTAATGTGTTCTCGATATAGCCTTTAGATAGACTTACAATCAAACTATATGCTCGGACCTCGGGTTTAGATAATTAAGTATCGTTATTGTTTGGTAATGGGTTAAATGACCTTTCGCCAACAAAGACTTCTTTCCAAACCCCTTTTGTTCGTTAGAGGTCTAATGTTTACCGAAATGTCCCCGTTCTCGACTGTAAAGTCGTTTCCGTTTCCTCTCAACATTAAGGTAGAATGCTTATAATCCGACATTTTTAAACTGATATTTCGTCGGATGACTTCGATCGTTCTCGGCATACATCGGTCGGGACCGCAACTATCCGTTTTACAGAGAATAGTTCCTGCCCCGACCGATATATACCGGGAACGATTGAACGCATCCGAAGAGGAAAGAGTTTCAAAATGGCGGATTATGGTGTTCTACCTTAATTTGTTATATTTAGGTACGAATAAAAGACTGTATATAAGACTTTTACGTCTCTTTGTGTATTTCGTGAAGTCGGAAAAAAATCCAAGCCGTTCAAACAATAACAAAAATGAATGAGACATTAGACGTATGGATTGATCTGTTAAGGGTATTTCCCTACTAATCCGCCTGATAACTGCCTTGTCATTCCTTACATAGACCATGTTGGCATATTTCTCACCGGCTGTGTAAGTGATGACACATTAACCCTAAGAATTCTGGGTAATGTTCTAAAATATATTTTTTGTGTCGTCTGCTTTCCAAAACCTTAAATATATACTTAATTTTGATGTGGAATGATACTCAGAGTAGCAAATACGTTAGATCACAGGCCAGACGCCAATTTACTTGGCGGATGGTCTGGATCCAACATGTGTGTAAAAGCATGAGGTCGGTTCCAGCACTATAAAGGTTAATGCAGATAAATGAAATTAAAATCAGCCTTACGATAAAAATCATCGTCATCATCATAATCATCATCTTCGACATCATTTTAATTTTCATCACCGAAAGTGCTTTAATGTTTCTATTTTTTATCTATTTGTATTTGTATCAAATGTCGAATCGATAATTATCGTATATCTATTACGGTACTACACCATTTCCAAAGACGTTATATTTGAAAGTAACATATTTGTTTAAGTATTCCAATGCTGGCCTTATCATTTTTATATCTTAAACCATAACTTCATATAAGTGATTTATTTCAATCATAAATACAGCAGAGACAAACATGTGTGACAGAAGCGGAAATTGCTCGCTACGACCAAATAATGTTTATAAGGTCTTCGCTATGAACCATCTCATTCCCCCTTTTGTCACAATGTTTCTGAACATTTTCACTAAAAGTTGTTTGTTTTATTTATTTTTCAACTTTATAAGTTTATTTATTTGCTTTCAAATTGTAGCAACTAGACAGTTTGGTTATGTGTATGTTTATGTGTATGTTTATGTGTATGTTTATGTGTATATTTATGTGTATGTTTATGTGTATGTTTATATGTATGGTAATGTGGTTATACATGAATGTGTTTAAATATGTGTTGGAGCAGGTTATGTTGAAAACAATTTGTCACGACAATCCCTCTAGATCAACGTTTTATTTTACCTCTGTTTAATTATTGTTCGGGAGTGCATCAGAAGTCTTTGTTTTGACTCATTTTGTCGATTTTAAGGACTATCCATTCTGGAATTCAATGTCTGTTTGATTGCTTTATAGATTGATCGATGATTACTTGCTTTGTTTGTTGGTTGATTTATTGATTAATGATTGCTTGATTGATGAATGAATAGATCGATTAATCATTCCTTAGCATTGAATTCGTGTTTGGTCGAAAATTTGGCGTTTGGTAAGGGCTGCACAAAGCAGTGGCTAACATAAACGTGATTGTCAAGACGAGATTTAGAGTGCATTAATGATTAGACATTTACTGATCTATGTTATTTTGTTAACTATCACAAACCATTAACAACTATGCATTGACTGACCTGTGTATGGGGAGCATTTGGTTTTCTATTTTATAAAAACAGAACAAGTTGTATTAAGATATTTTCGTCCAGTTCAAGTAACATGACAGCACAGAGTTAAGTGTTATGAAAATGATGTTTATTTTCCTGTTATTTTATGTAAATAAAAAATGCTATATCTTTTATATAAGTCTCTATTTATTTTCGCTATATACCACCCTTCCACTTTTCCTTGGTTTATAAGCAAATTATTTTTGGTCAAATTCTGTTCTGTAAAATTCCCATTTCAGAAACGAGAAATTCAAGTCGGTTTTCCATGAAAGGCTCAAAAGAGTTAGTTAACATGGCGTTAGGGGATAGTTTTCAGCTGATGTCTGATGAGATACATTCGCTTTATTTATTCATTCATATGGGGTTTTTACATCGCGTCAACATACTTTCCGGTTATGTTGTAATGCCTGACTAATAATGTCCTTAAAGGTACTTGTTCACATATGTGATGAAATTAAGATGTTGAAATCTAATTTCTTTAGAACTGCACATCACACGTACTGTTAAATGATACGCAGTGCAAAGAAGTCCTTTGAAGCAAATTGAGATCGTTGACAATTCTTTAAAGTGAGTATACAGTGAGTTAACATGTATTTGTATCCAAATGTGTGACATCGCTTAAGAGATCTATTGCATATAAGCTCTTTCAAATTTTCTCATATGTGAACAAGCACCTATAATGGCTGGTGAAGCCGGTCGAACCATCGTCATTCGGTAAGTCAATTGGACGAATATTCGCTATAAGGACTGGTCAATAACGAATATTTTTGGTCGCGAAGGGGGACATAGTTCGTGTTGTCTTTAATCACAGGAAGAGTGATTATTCCAAACAAACGAGAACGGTATAGTTAATTACGTACACGAAAAACACATTTAACCGATGAATGGAGAATTTCAACATACAGTGTTAGTTCTTATTAGCTAAAATACCTATTCAAAATACCCCCACTTTACCATATCTGCCCGGGGTTGAAACCGCTGTGACA
This sequence comes from Cerastoderma edule, assembly GCA_947846245.1. NCBI lineage: Eukaryota > Metazoa > Mollusca > Bivalvia > Cardiida > Cardiidae > Cerastoderma > Cerastoderma edule. The sequence continues at coordinate 22,849,015 of OX401420.1, forward strand.
AAATGATTGATTGCTCAACATTTATCATGTTTGAACAGTATTTTCTAACCAAAATCACAAATCATTTTTGTAGCATTTGATTTTTTTTATCTTTTTTTTTTTTTTTTTTTTAATTATTTGGATCTGTCACAAAGTCCTATAAGGGCGACTGTTCTTTATTTATAAAGTATGCCACGAACCACGGAGAAAACATGTTGTACTACATGTTGATATGTATTCAAACGTGCATTAGTATTTATTTCATGACATCTCGTGTACGTAGTGAAGGCGATACCACTATTTGTGTATCATAACGGTAGAGTACCAATAATCCATTATATTGGACCATATTCTTTCGTCGGATTCAGGGATATTTTTTTAAATTATATCAAAGGGTTTTTGGGATACATCTGATTTGAAACAATGAGTATTTTTGGAAAACAATTCATAACAACAAAACAAACTTCATATGGACAAAACTTAACTCAATGATTCAAACTTCTCTGACCACTTGGTAAAAGGCGTTTGTTTTACTGTTTATGTTTCATAAAAGGAAAAAAAACTTCAAATAGGTAGGTGATTAAAGGGATAGAAATAAAGGCTTTACAAGTGATCCCAGCCATTGACACAAGTCTATGTTTCTTTCATCCAATGTGTCCTTGGGGATGCATAGGAAATGAAACAATGGGTATTTTGAGATTTTAATGAGTAAAAATTGCAAATCCCTGTGGATTACTTCGTTTCAACAGTATATCAGTTACATTATGACCTTCCTTGATTTGATCAGTTCTAGGCAGGGCTCTTCGGCGTCTTGCCAAAGGACATTCAAACGAAATTAAGAAACCCAATACCGCCAAGGACTCCCGTGTCACAAGTCCTCGCAGGACCCTTTACAAGTAACAAGGTAAGTATAATTTTGCCCAAACCGTGATCTCCTTCCAGGGTACAATGGCAAGGTTCCAAGCTGCGGATTTGCTCACTTCCGGAATACCATTATACTGCACTATACCTATCAGGCTGGCATGTGTATTTTATAATTTAACACGGACAATCGTTTTCATGATTTAACGGTTTTATATCGCGAACATGTTATTTCAGTTATGTTGCGTGACTTGACAATTAATGATGGAGGAAGAGCTCGAAACTTGAATGCTTACACGGGCTGGTCAAGCCGGGTACAACCATCGGCATTCCCTAGGCCAACAGGGAACTACCTCTCACGAAAGACCAAATTGCTTAATCGGGATTTGAACCAATGCGGAAAGGCGCCATGAGGTTTCAGGTGCAGGGCAGCGTCTTATCAGAAAGTCAGTATCAGAAATAATTCTATTGACACAAACATTACAGTTTATGGTCATTAACGTATGTTCAATGAAAAAAAAAATATCACATGAATCAAGAAAGAAAAGAAAGAAAGTGAAAGAATAAGAAAAAAAGTGATTAGGAACAGTCGTACAATTTTTCAGAAAATGGTCATACGATCGTCGCACGATGTTCGTATGACCAAACCAAACGTACGACCATTGATAGGATGCACCCCCTGTACTCTTACCACAAGGCCACAGAGACCCCTCGAATCCACAATCAATCTTGGAGAATCAAGCTTTGGACTTTCTCTGTCATGTATGGACTGATCATATCCAGCATGTTGGTGGAAGGGAGAAACTAGACCAGGCCGACTCAACATGCATTTCACGCAAACATTTTCATATCATAACGGTTTAATATCAAGTCAGCATTTTTTCAAAAATGTAGCGTTACCCCCCTCATAATAATGGAAAAAGACTACTCCATTATCATGAGGGGCATCGCTACATTATTGAAAAAAAAATGCTGACTTAAAACAAGGACAACTGAAAAGGGCTGGAATAGTCAACGGGTAAACTATCTCAGTTGTGACCCGTCATCGGGCTTTGGACCCATGCGAGAAGGTGCCATGAAGTTTCAAGTTCTATATTCTAACTAGTAGGCCACGTAGACCATTCGAATGAACAATCAACCTTGGATCGTTCCCCATCATGTATAGGCTGGGTAACGTAATTTAACCCTTTCCCAAACAATAACGACATTTGACCAATTTGTTGCAGACAACTTTAGAAACCATTGTGGGAGAAGGACAAATTGCTCGTAACGAGCAATTTCTCCTTTACCCACAATGTTTTCTGCCCTATCAGAAGATTATTTTCCAATTTCATCACATTTTGAAATGTCGTCTGCAAACTCTTTCAATTTAGGACATTCGAAAATTTGTTGTTTGGGAAAGGGTTAACCACTATTCTGTTGATGTTATGCAAAAACCAAATAACAGACAACGTTCTTGAGTTGGGCATCACTTTATAGTTGAAACACTATTAAGATAATCCACCTCTGATGAAAAAAACTTGAATTTGCTTTGGTTAAAAGATTAATTGAAACGTAATTATGAATGTAATTATCATTTCAAAGGCACTCACCAAGCCACTTTTCCTTATTTGTCTTATTCAAAAAAAACTAATCAAATTTACGAAATGAATATTAATAATTCAGTTATTAAATCCGTATTAAAACTCCTGTATCATTAATTTATCATTGAAATTAGAACTACATGAATGAAAGGTGGCAAATTAAAAGTTCAACCCATAACAATTTCTTATGATATAAAACATGATTTATAACGGCATTCGTTCTGTTAAATCTTTGCCTTTATTAATCTGACTTTTCTGATTGTTTCCCATCAGATGTGGAATACCTGAAAAGAATAAAAACGGTTCAAAGTCCCAAACACAATACAATACAAAACAATGCAATACAATACAATACAATACAATACAATACAATACAATATAATACAATACAATACAATGCAATGCAATACAATACAATACAATACAATACAATACAATACAATACAATACAATACAATACAATACAATACAATTTCTTTATTGCATGAAACAAATACACAGTGTTTATAGCAAAACGTTACAATTCAAGAAAAAGACATTTCATTTTTTACAGAAGAGCAATTCAAATTCATGTAAGACTAAAAGATTCACAATTAATTTCTTAACAAGTTGATATTATATATGAATTTGCCTAGATTATTAATAATGTGCTTTTGACATTAGATTGGTGCATCTCTGTTTAGTTAGTCATGCGTAATAGGAACGTTTTAAATAGTTTGTCTCATTATATTTATGGCAGATGAGAAGGAAATGATATTTGCTTTCCACAGTATTAAAATAAGAATACAACGGTACCAGAAAATAACCTCTTTTGAGTCAGGCATCCTTAAATAACCGAAGCACATGTAAATAGAAACGATCGGCATAGAAACACATATATAGACAGTGTGCTCGTCTGGAATAAACGGACATCGTCAAATTTCAAAAGCAAACAACCGAAGACTTGTGTTTGTATAGAATGTATGAGTGGGCAGCGAAAACAAACACCCATATCGATTTCGAGACCTCGTCATAAACTGGTCGGGACCAGCTTCAGTTTCGATCGAAAATCAATCGAGCTATTTAAGGCCACTATTTCAGGCCATTTTTAGACATACCGCAAACTGCGCGAAATTAAAAATGGTTCTGATACGGTGTTCCGTGAACACATCACCGACTAACGCCTCATTTTCGCGTTTTGCAGTAGTCGACTTTCAAAAAGCATTGTGGCAAAAGGAGAAATTGCTTGTCACATGTTTCTATTTTACTGTACACAACATTTTAGAATGTCTTTAATCTTCGGATTTAGTAGAAATACTTCCTGGGGGAAAGTAGAAATAGTCCAATTGAAAATATTCCATTTTTAACACATGTTTCTACATGGAAATATGTGATTTATCAAATAGAATGTGTCGCTAGAGTACATTACAATGGTAAAAGAAATAAACATTTTTGTTTTATGTAGAGCATATAGAAGCTATTGATATTAAAAAAAAGATTGCTTCTCTGTCACAGGGATTTCTCAAAAACATTTGTTACATAGAAAACAACGTTGAGCTGCTTTAAAGGCCCATTAAAGGAGATGAATGCTTTATCAAACTATATATTGGTAAACTTTTGGACAGATTCAAATTGTTATCACCAGAAAACACCATCAACACAACTTAAATGTAAAAGTAAAGCAGAAATAACCCAGATTAGCAAGTTTTATAATTCAGATTTTCTGATTCTTCACCTCAGACTTGACAGTTGATACAAACATTTTTGAACTGACCAATCAGAATTCGTTATTTTGAATATGTAAACAAACTGGTTGTTGATAAACATGATTGAAATGGAGACAACTATAGTTCAAGCACAAAATAACTTATTAATGAGTCTATTTAATATGGTCTCAATGCATTCCTAAACTAATTATCATGACATTTATGAACATAATAAAAGAAGTCCATATATTTTTTCAGTTATTTATTTGCACTCCTCTCCTTTGATGTGCCTTTAAAAAAGGGTATATACAATTAGAAGCTAGTATTGTTAAAAGAGAAATTGCTTCTCTGTCAAGGCGATTTCTCTCAAAAATTTGTCACATGGAAAAAACAACGTGAAACTGCTAAAAAAGGGTATGAACATTCACCATTTACATTTTGGTTAAATTGAATAATGCAGAAACTATTGTATTCAAAGGAGAAGTTGTGTCGGGTAATATTTCCTTCATCACAGTTGTTTCTTTCAAAAAGCCTCTGCTATAGGTGCGTCAAACGATGAAGCAAGAAATTACATTCATAGAATATGTCAATATCCATCTTTTTAAACGAAACAATTTAGAAAATATGGTTGATTTATATATGATAATGAAAAAGTATCTTTGATTCGTTTTGGGTTTGACCTAATACCTAGAGAGATAGAGAAACAACACAGAAGGTAAAAAACGGCGGGCCATAGATACTGTGGTGAAAAGATGACATACCTCGGAGAAACGTGATATTTTACAGTTTCACAGTAAGCATAGTTATTTTCTGAAATCAACGTACTGTATAAGTTTTGCATGCAGGTGAACACCCTTATTTACTATAACTTAACTGACTTATGTAAGATGTTGAAATCTCAGGTCACGGTAATAGCCGAGTAGTTACGATTGATATACGAGATGTGTATCTCAGGTCACGGAAATACACGATTAGTTAAGATTTACGGTGCACGAATCCATACACTTGCAATCTGAACACATCGGGATTATCCAATGAAAACACCTCTGAAATAATAGGGATGACGCCATATTGTTTCCCGCGAGAATGACGTCTCTTTACTTTCGTTTCTAAAATTAAATCTTAAATGTGAAATTTAAAGAGCCGTTAAATTTGATTGAGGAAATAACTGTACATGTCACAACAACAATTTCGCCATTTGGTATGCGTTACTCATAAAAAAGATTTCAAAAGGATGTCCGACACTTCCATACACACTGAACTACTTAACGTGCACGCTTAGAAAATGTGTTAATTGCCGGATGCCGATTTACCCGAAAAATTATAACCCTACACTTATATCCGAGGTGTATTTCACAGCTCACGGAAATCCCGAGTAGTTCCGATTGATCCACTTGCGACGTGTACTCCAGACACCTGACCTCCCTGATAGCATGGCGACACCAGGTAAGGGAAATGACATCAACTTATTGTGTACAACAAAACATTTAGGCATAAACGAAATGTTAAAATGGCGGTGCCCCCTAATCGGAACTACTCGGGTATTTCCGTTATTATTGGATAAAGCCGATCAGGTCAGATTGCGTCCCCGCCATCTCATGTATGAACAATTGCAAGTTCGAACCCCGGACGTGCCACTCCAAATACCGAAAGCCAATTGAATTACTCTTTTTATAACCATGCCACTTATAAAATATCCTGACACCTGACCTCCCTACCAGGATAGGGACACCAGGTACGGGTAAATGTCATCGCACAAATATCCCCGAGTAATTGAGTATCAGGTTTCTGGAAATCGTTAATTTTATTTCACCCTTTCTTCTTGACACTGTAGCTTTCTCGTGTCGTTGTTTTCGCTTCTGTACCTTATTATATACAGGTTCAAATAGTATGTGAGCGTTCCGAGTTGAGAACAAAAACCGAATGATCATACAATTAATGAATAACATAGTTTCGCTTGTGATAACGGCTAAACTTAAGTTTGGGAATAAGAGAAATTGTTGTTCATGAGCAAGTTTTATTTTTGATAAAGTGAGGTTTTTGAAGGTCAAAATGTAAGATGCGTGAAGCAGAAAAAAAAAGAAAAAAAGGAGAAAGAAATTAAAAAATAATATGGAAAAAAGAATTAACTGATGAATGAAAAAAAAATCTATATAAATTGAATAATTGATGAGCATGAAGTATTTCGAGAGCTCCTTTACAATCATGAAGTCGGCTCTAGCACTAAAAGAGTTAACTGATGTCACATTACAATGCTTAGTACAGGCTCGCATGAAATTCGATCTCAATTAGCGTTCTGTCGGAAAGGTCAATATTTGTTCTATTCGACTGCTGACCTATCGAAACATAGACTGATTAACTCTTTATCACCTACAGACGACTTTGTTTTTGCTTGAAGCAGGCGACTTTAGAAAAGCTTTGTAAACATGTGAAAATTCTTTCAGTTCTGCTGTTGATGTATGTGAATAGATTGAAAAAGCATTGTGGCAAAAGGAGAAATTGCTTGTGACAAGCAATTTCTCCTTCTTGCCTCAATGCTTCTTGAAAGACTTCTGCTGCGAGACGCAAAATGTGGCGTTTGGAGATAATGTTTTAAAATGGGCTGATTTTGCAAAACTAGATGAAAGTACTAAATGCAATTGCAATAAGAATCATTTCTGCAAAGACCGCCGGAATTACAATAACAACCAGTTTGGCAAATATGATAACACAACTTTTTATTTATTGCAATTCGATTTGATACAAAGTACCAAATGAAAAGGGAGATCACTGTGTAGAATGAAGTTAAGATTGTTTCTGACACAGGTTCCTCTTCGCAAGTCCCGTACAAACAATGTTTACTCTGTTAACGGCTTTCCTGGATCCGCGAGTACTAGGCTAGGTACTTATCTGACGTGCCAAAGGCCACTCCCACGAAGCCAGAGGTTACGGTAGAGCTCGAACCCGGGTTCTCAGTCAACCACATTAGCCACTGACAATCTGAACACATCGGGTTTATCCAATAGAAAACACCTCTGAAATAATAGGGATGACGCCATATTGTTTACCGCGAGAATGACGTCACTTTCTTTCGTTTCTAAAAATAGATCTTGACTGTAAAATCCAAAAAGTCGTTAAATTTGATTGAGGAAACAAGTATACATGTCACAACAACAAGTTCGCCATTTGGTATGAGTTACTGATCAAAAGTGAGTAAAAAGGATGTCCAACACTTCCATACACATTGAACTACTTAACATGCACGCTTAGAAAAGGTGTTCATCGGCGGATGCCGATTTACCCGAAAAATTGTAACCCTACACTTATATCCGAGGTGTATTTCACAGCTCACGGAAATACCCGAGTAGTTCCGATTGTAGCCACTGAGTCACGCAGGACCAATTACCGAGTGTACGTTATCGTTTCCTTATATCAAATCTATCTTTCATAAGAAATTACTCAAATGTTGGTTTGCATTAACATGTTACCGCCTACATTATAACTATGTCAAATCTCTTATCAGTACGAATTCAAGGAAAGTCTTTCAAAACAACGTGTTTAGTTTCAAATATTAAACTTTATATATCTGAGTCTAATAAAAATCGGTGTGCCTTTACAAAATTCCAGTACAAATTACCAACGTGTGGGGGTATTATTAGACAGGGTTCATTTAACAAATCGCAAATAATAATTAGATATGTTAGGAACGTCGTATCATCGTAACGCCACCTGGCCTATTATTGACAAATTAACACCTAACTTTTCCACTTTTCCTTGTCCTTGTTTCGAGTTATCTTAACCCTTATAGCGCTGGAACCGACTTCATGCTTATGTAAACAAGTTGTCAAAGGTGTATTCTGCGAAGTTGCTTATAATTATTTAAACTGCGTATACGGTGAAATAACATGTATTTGTATCCCAAAGCATATGTAACGTCGCTTTTAATATCTACCGCATATAAACTGTACATACCTTGATACATTGACACTTTATGATTTGATTACATGTATGCTTTAAATTGTATATTAAACAACAATGCAAAAACTGTATTGTTTCAACGACGTTTAATTTTGATTTTTAAATTTATTTTTTCTGTGAACAAGCAATATTAATAGACAGCTTATAAAAGAAAATCGTGATCTAGTGTTTTTATAATGATCTTGAAATAGGGTAAGTGTTCGGGAAATATAAGGCTACTAATTAGATTTAGTCTTTGTAAGTTTAAGATAGATTAAAAGAAATATAATTCTAGAAAACCTTGACCTAGTTGCAAGAGTACGTGACTTTAGGGCACAAAGCCCTCTTCATGTGGATTCCAATCCTGGTGACGGCCTTTTTGATTTTCAAGAATGTTCGTCTCCCGGCTGACCCATGGAATGATGGTTCTTCCTGGTTTGACCAGCCCTTAAGGGTAGGAAGCGTTTGGGTCTTTCTCCATTGTTAGGTCTCAGACGGGTATGACAACTGAACTGGCATAGCGATGAAGCGTTTTACACACTAAATACTCAATATAATGTACACTACAGAACTACTACATACTCAACATGTGTATCAATATAGAACCAACAAAGTCCACTGGCGGTCAATAAGGAGAGAAGGAAGTCATAACACTGCCATTTATCATACATTTAAAAGTCGCCCAAATTGATTCTTTACTCAAACCAAATATGAATTACTCTTATCAATTGTTCGGATCTTTACATGTTCCTTTGGTTAAGCGCTCGTTGGTATTCAACTCATTCACGAAGGACAGCCACCCAGATAATGATCGTATTTATGTTTTTCTCTTCTTTTTTCTTTTCTTTTGATTCTTTATACGTGTCTTTATATATGTCCTGCATACCTCTCTATTCGTGTAATTAAGATATTTCGATCGTTTTCAAGAACAAGACCACAGTTTGCAAAGAGAGTACGGCATTTACAGTGTTCGTGTATTTTGTGGCAAGTATTCTGTCATTCTAACAACTTACGCCATATATTTCCGCTGAAACAGGTGAATTCAGTAGCTAATAAGGTGATATATCATATAAGTTTTGTATCGTATGAATTGCATGGATATCTATTCAATTTGACAATATGAAACCTTCACGTTTTGTTATTTTTGTCTGGTCTTGCCTTGAATTTGGAAAAGTTATAACGGCAGAAATGAACCCTTTACCAGGTATCTGATACTTTAACAACTGATATGCCTAGACTAGTAGGACTGTATAGACGACTCAAGGTCAGACAATGGCGATGACCATGGTTTATTTCTAGAAAGCACATATATTGGAACCGCATTTAAGACATATAGGAAACACTGATAAACGATGTCTTAACCTACATTGTATATTCAATCACAAGTTTTCTTATGTGACCTTTTTTTAACCTTTTACGAAACACCAAATTTTCGACTGTCCCAAATTGAAAGAGTTTGTAGACTAGGGTCTACATTTCAAAATGTGAAGAAATTGAAAAAAAATTATAGGTCAGATACCATTTTGGGAAATGGAGACATTCCTCGTTAAAGTAAGAACAATTTCTCCTTTTCCCGCCATCTTTTCTAGAGTTTTCTACAACAAACTGGACAAATGTCGTAATTGTTTGGTAAAGGGTTAAAAGACCATGAATACAAAGAAAAATGTCCTCGCATTAAAACCAAAAGTCTTGAAGCAATTATTATGCAGAAGGTTAGAGCTTAGGGTTTGATAGTTGAGTTACTAAAGAAAATTGTATGTTAATCGCGCAACAAGGTAGAACCTTTTTTATCCCGTTACATGGTGCAAAAGGTGACGTGAAAAGGGGTGCCGTGACAACTAAGTGATTCATGGTTAGTTGACACGTGACCTGCTTCATTTGCATATTGTCAAGCGACGCAAAAACTGGCCCATCGGGGTTAAAATCTATGAAGTGGCATCACGATTTGTCTCGTGACTACTATTCATGCTTGTTCACGCATACTCATTTGCGTTTTATAAAAACTGTTTTCTCTGTTGTTTTGTTGAAATTGGGTATTCGAAAGGTACATGTAATAGGATAAACAGAATAATAGGTTAGCGACGTTAATGGGTTAAGTTTTTCGGGCAAGACGTAGGAATTTATTGGGAGAAAACAGTTTTCATAAAACGCAAAATGAATGAGTATGCGTGAACAAACATGAATAGTAGTCACGAGACAAATCGTGATGTCATCGTGTGACGTCACATAATGAAAAATGACGTCACACAGTTTACTCTGTCTATGGTAGGGTGGATAAATCTTGATGAGGCATAAAGATAGGGGTGATCGAAGAGGTATGGTGGTATATTATTTACTTTATGTCCTGAGAGTGTTAACTGTGGAGGATATGACATGTATTTATTTTGTGAAAAAAAAATGAAACCGGAGATTTGTCTCTGTGACGTATATTCCCTAACTAATCTAAACATAGAATTGTTCTTTTAAAAGTGCAAAGAGGCAGCAAATAGTTCCGAGTAATACCTTTGATTTCTTCAAATTTAGTGATCATCCAATGATGATTTGTAACTTGAAACATTAGATGGACCAAACAGTATCGTTTCACTTCATAGTTTTAACTTCGGCTCACCAAATAAATTCCTACGCCTTGCCCGAAAAACTTAACCCATTAATGTGATTGTCACTAACCTATTATTCTCTATGTGATCGTCCTTGCAATTACTTACCGATTAATGTTCAAATCGTGTGCTCACCAATTATAGCATATAACTCACTTTAATTCAATGCCGAACCAATTAACCCTGTAAAAATTGAATTCTAAACAGGATAACAAGCCTTTAAACAGTTTTTGACAAATTGATTTCTTAATGGAATTGAATTCCAAATATATAAGGTCAATCAACCTATCAACGGAGGTGCCAATAAAAAAAAAGTACTTTTATTCTTGTTTATTCGCAATTCCCTTCTCCCAGTTGAGCAACTATTTTCGCGCGTGTCCGAGAAAATTAAATAAAAACAGTAATGTTCCTTCAGTTAACAATTTATTTTCATTTTTGAACAATTACCTTGTTAGTAGCCCCCATGGCTTATTTGTACAAAACTTGAAAGCATGAGGCTTCTCTCTGTGTGGGTATAATTTATTACCAAACAATAACGACATTTGACCACTTTCTTGCAGACCACTATGGAAAATATTGTTGGAAAAGGAGCAATTTCTCCTTTTCCCACAATGTTTTTCAGCACTATCAGAACATTATTTTCAATTTCGTCACATTTTGAAATGTCGTCTGCAAACTCTTTCAATTTGGGACAGTCGAAAATCTGGTGTTTCGTAAAGGGAGATATAACGGCATGGGTACGCAGTGATTGTCCTGACTGACAAACCCTTAAACCTTATTGTGCTGAAACCGAATTTTTGCATATGCAAACAGGTTAGATCTAGGCCAACCGCCAAATAAGTTGGCGACTGGCCTATGATCTAAACTCTTTGTTATTCGACGTATCTTTCCTTATGAAAATTAAGCGGAAATTTCAGGTTTTGGAAAGCAAACGGCACAAAAATCTATTTTCAGAAAATTACCCAGAATGCTTAGGGTTAAGGGTTGTTATGCTTGGGTCCATACTCCATCTGTATTGAGTCAGGTATTTCAATATAACTGACGTACTGTTGCTTGGATGTAAAGTTCTTATAATATTCTTACTGGTTAGAATGCTGGCCATACAGAAGCAGATGGGGCTGAGATCGAATTTGGGTTGAGCGCGATAATTACTTAATTATTCTCATGTTCTGATAGAATCAATGTGGAGGACAGTGGTTTAATGGTAAAACGTCGGCCTCATGGCACAAGGGTCTTGGGTTCGAATCTCATGACTTGCTGGATCATCCTTGCGACCTTTCATCAATCCAAAAGGGGAGAGATGGCGGGTTACGTATCCATAAATCAGAATCGGGAGTTATTTATCTAAAGACATGTTTCACAATCGATGTAAAATATTTACGTTTAAACCTTAACTTGAACCAAGAGATCGGGTCTAATTCATTTGCATTTAATCTTTAGAATGCTGGGTAATTTTCTTCAAAAAGATTGTTGGTTCGTCTGCTTTCCAAAACCTTAGATATCTGCTTAATTTTTATGAGGAAAGATCCTCAGAGAAGCAAACAGGTTAGATAACAGGCCAATTTTCTTGGCAGCTGGCCTTGGTCTAATCTGTTTGCATAAGTGCGAAGTCGGTTCCAGCACTGTAAGGGTTAAACCTATTTGTGACCGAAGCTTGAAGCCTTTACGATTCACTCTCGATGGATACATGATAAATAGAACCTACTTGCGCCGAATTGTTGGTTAGTCCGGCCAGCTTATTTGAATGAAAGAAAAATTAACAGCGAGGAAATATCGAATTTCAAAGACAAATACATCGAGAGCAAAGAGGAAATGAATAATTTATTACAAACGTATGTGGTTAGCGAATATAAGGCAGTAACTTGGTGCAGAACAATTGAACCGAAGTTCGATTCATATGAGTTTACGCTTTCTCTTGAATGGCTGTTTTGTTAAAGACTAGACTTATGCTGATTATAAACGAAAATTAACGAGAAAGACACTGGATGGCTCTTTCATACACATTGAAAACATAACAACATCCTTCTAAGAACATCTGCCCCCAAAAAGCAAAAGGATTCAATAAAAAGTCCATCTGTGAATATCTAGTCATGTTCGTACTTTTACATAGAATGAGCAATGTCATTATGACACAGCAAAAGAAGGGTATTTAACAACGCTTTGATTTAGAATTAGAAAATTTGATTAGAATGATATAAGTCCTTTTGAAATACAATCGCGTACGATACAAATTGTTAATTAAGACCTACCCTAACTGTGTCTCGATTTGAAATCAAGCACAGGAGTAATTTAACCAGCGGGTTATTACAACCATTCCTTTTTGTTTTCTAAATGGATTCGTCTGAAACTTATTAAGGCTTTTTTTTTTAAAATACATTAATGATAATACCTGATGTCTGAGGATGCTGTCAATTGAGGCAATTATTAAATAACTCGTTGAGTAAAAAAGAAAGGAAGAGTAAAGTCAATCTTGTTTGAAGCAACCTCTCTTAAATTGTGCGTAGAAAGTTACTGAGACTTAAGCTATCTTAACACTTTACCAAACGCCAAATTTTCAACTATCCCAAATTCAAAGAGTTTGCAGAGGACATTTCAAAATGTGATGCAATTGGAAAGTAATCTTCTCCTTTTCCCACAATGTTTTCCAGAGCCGTCTGCGAAAAACAGGTCAAATGTCGTTATTGTTTGGTAATGGGTTAATACAGGACGCAAGCCATTTAGAAAGCTTATTCTGGAGTGTTTTGAATAACTTGCGTCCACATTTACCCTTATAGTGCTGGAACCGACTTCATACTTATGCAAACAGTTTAGTCCACACGTCAGCCGCCAAGTAGATTACGACTGGCATGTGATCTAACCTGTTTACTACTCTGAGTATCTTTTCGCAATACAATTATGCAGATATTGAAGGTTTTGGAAAACAGACGTCACAAAAACTACTCGGGCATTTCCGTTACCTGAGAAATACATTTTTATTGAACAAACCCAATGAGTTCAGATCGATTTTTGCTGTTTCTCTCGTTCTTATGACCTTTTAATTAAGGGTTTTCATTCTACAAATGCATCTATATGTACGTTAAGCAGACCCCCTTTACCGTGAGTAATTTTGGACTGATCTTAATTAACAGTACCAACAGACGACCGAACCTAACACAAACGACATATTTTTTTTTTTATAAAATTGGATGTACTTTATCCCATTGTCGCGCATGCTATGTGTCAACTTAGGGCTATCGTAATGATACTTGGTAGAAATCACTGTGACGAAATGAATAACTTGCTCATGAGGAGCAATTAATTCTATTGAAACAGTGGTTTCTCTAGTTTTTTTCTACAACAGATAAATCAAAGTGAGATATCTATGTGATATTGGGTAGGAACCACTGTGACGAAAGGAGATATTGCTCAAAAGGAGCAATATATCCAAACGATTTACAGATTTCTTGAGTCTTCTACAACCGAATCGTTCCGGCGACGACCGATAAATACCGAGAACCCCCGAAATAATCCAACGAACAAAAACCGAGTTTCGGATGATGGTTATTCTACCTTAATATATTCATCGATAAATACTGCCGCGATTTATTCAATCGTTCCGGTTTATGGCCCATATAAATCGTCTGTAGTGTCCCAGATAAAAAATAAAAAACAACTTCTAGATATTGAACCTTCAGTATAAACTGCCCTTTTACGAGTTCGGAAATACACATGATCGATTTTCGATTATCGATATTTGTAACTAATACCTTTCAATGACAAATATTCGATATGGAGATGTTTTTAAAGGTCGTGCGTAAGTCGGTGAAATGTTCAGTTGGACTTGTTTTCAACAAGGTACCGTCTCAGAGTAGAATTTGTAATCCACATTATCATATCTGTTACGATACGTTTCGCATAGGTTTTCTTTTTATATATTTCCTATAAAACAATAGTGTCATGATTAATACAAAAGTATCATAGTTTTGAATAGTTGGTAATGGTCTTTCCACAGAGATAAAACGTCAAATAAGGTTTTAACCTTTTTCCAAACAACAAATTTTCGACTGTCCCAAATTGATAGAGTTTGCAGACGCCATTTCGAAATGTGATGAAATTGGAAAATAATCTTCTGACAGGGCAGAAAACCTTGTGGGAAAAGGAAAATTGCTTATCACGAGCAATTTCTCCTTTTCCCACAATGTTTTCTAAATTTGTCTGCATCAAAGAAGTCAAATGTCGTTATTGTTTGGGAAAGGGTTAAAAGTGCTTATTCACATATGATTTGAATGTCAAAATGAAATGCCGTTTAAACAATACACTTTTTGTATTGTTGTGTGATATACGATTAAAAAACTTAAAAAAAAATAAAAAGTCATTTCAAGGCGTCTTCTGACAGGGCCTTTCACAAAGTCATTTCAAGGCGTCATTTCAAACCTGACAGCCTTCAGAAGTTCTACACACAGATTTGCGCTCAGGTTTTTTTCACGATGATATCTATCAATTTATGAACCAAACAATGAAATCATTTATCCGAAGTTTGTAATTATAATATGAAGCACTTACTATACTCTTGCATTGAACCCTCGATATGAGCAAAATGCAGAAAGCTCTTTATAAGAGGTAGCTGTCATTTTGTGCAATGGTTTAGAAGTATTCTATTGCAATAAAACAATTTCTGAAAAGAGAGGGTACAGTTATCTTTTTTACAGATATTGATCTTGTTTGTTTTCAGTTGATTAAAGCATGCGTGTTTATGTTAGTTGTTTTGTTTACGTCGCATTTACGTTATTTTAGGCACGTTGCAGGGACTCAATGTTTTCGGGTAACGTTTCCATTGGACCAATGAAATGGTTAATTTTGTGATTACATTGCACATAACCAACAACTATTAACTCGCTTTCGTTTTACATATTATATTATAAGTTATTTTGTGATGCCAGTCTCAAGATCTGTGGAGGAAAATAATAAGGCGAAACCGTTTGTAATGGTTGTGTACAGTTTTACGATGGTCATTGCATACATCAGTACATCCTTAAAATACATAGGCTAAAGTCATAAAGTCAATGATTCAACGAAAGGCTATAGTAGGTCCTTTACAAACACGAAGCACTCAGTATTTACTATTTACTATACCCTTGAAGTTATTCTTTAAAAAACTGTCAATTTTTTATAAAATTCAACAAAAGTGTCTGAAAACTATTCGGATGCATTTGCAAACTTCGTGAGCGACATAGCGTTGAGGAAATGGGGCCATACTTGTAACTACTTGGGTACTTCCGTAACCTGGGAAATACACAAATAATTACATTGGATAAACCCTGAAGTGTTTAGATTGCAATGACCAATGTTCTAACTCCAGATAATTGCGTTCTAGATTTGTAATAACGAGCTGATATGCGAAGGTCGCTATATTGGTCTGGTAAAACTGCTTAACATTTACAAAATATATTCATGTTCGAAAAGGAAGGATAACAATTATAGGGCTATATAATTCGAAGACTTATTTCAAAAAGGATAGACATTTAACTGGGAAAATAAAACAAATAATTCGTTTAATCAGTTCAGTCATTGTTACCCTCAAAGACAGTTTCAAAAGTATTCTGCTATAGACGCGCAAATTCGATGGGACTTTCATGTCAAATGATTTACAAGATTCATAATAAAACGAAAAAGAGACAATAATGATTGCTTTTATGCAATGAAATAACAAAATCACCCATTCCAATGGTCGTTTTAAGGCATTATTAACCTTATGCTGTCACTTTTTCAAGGACAAAGGTCTTATTTGGATATCCTCGGACGAAATGGCGGTGGGGTAAAGTGTATTTACCGTTTGTTATTGATCAAACAAATTGATCGAAAAAGGAAATATAGAACTCTCTGTCAAGGTTACACAAAACGTTTATTAAGATACCTGTGTAGTTACCGTTGCTGGGTACCGTTTTACTTAACAGTTTACGCTTAAGATTTGCGTAAGTCTAAAATAACAATTCATCTTATTTCAATGATGGACAAATTAATATTGCAAAGTAACACATCATTGGAATCGTATCCCCGAGACGCTTCCAATGACGTGTTACATTGCAATATTGTACTTTCATTGAAGATACTATCTATGTGTATCCGTTATGACTTATGCACATATTTTTCTTAAGTTGTTCAATAAAACGGTATCCTAGTCTGTCTGTGTAGTACACTAATGTAGGATCCTGTGTGGCCAAATTGATACGGTGGTGGTTATACGCTCATGGATACTTTACCAAATATCGCTAATGACTTTATTTTCGTTCCATTTTTGTTGTCAACTGCTCTTTTCAAATTTGAATTTTTGCTTCAGTAGCTGTTTTCTGTTGAATATTATTACGTTATATTATCGCAAAGTATCTCAATTGTGAACAAGTATCGTAAAATGGACTAACTCAGATATTTGTGCTCTAGGAATAATAAACGTTACAAACTTGATATCAACAATGATCGCCACTAAACCAAATACCTTTTTCAATTTATTTACGTTTAAGTTGTTGGAATCCTGTGATTTCGTAAGCAAATAACGTCTTTGATACTTGTAACATGGTTCATATCTCATGCCTAGCCTTAAACAGTCCACACCAACATTCCAACATCCCAACATTCCAACATTCCAACATTCCAAAAGAAAATTTCTTACTTCTTTTTTTCTTATCTTTTCCAATCAATGTGTAACTTTTGTTATTTTCTTTATTGTATCTTATTATTATTATCCATTTCATCTATGTTGTATAACTTGATATTTATGTATATTGTGTATATTTCGATGAATAAACTATGTTTAAACTAATAAAGTTTTTGATAATGTGATTCCTTCTCGCGCACATTGATAACGTCACGTGACAAGAGCGGCTAAACATTTCCAAATACCCATGTTTCTATGGAATCTAAACATAGCACCTCTTATTCTTAGTTAAGCTCGTTGTAAGAAGACAATCTATTTTAAAAAGTTAAAATCCTTATTTGTTCAAAATAGGAGGGAAAGAGTCATCACCACGACATGTAAAAGACAATTAATGTCTTACTAGATAAGGGGGGTAATTCAGACAGGTTTATAACAAGTCATACTAGAGTTATTGTTCTTACATTGATGTTTAACGAATGCAACGAACATTAGATGAAACAAAATGTGCTGATGAAGATCACACTGCAAAATCCACTGTAAACAAATAGATAATGGGTATATGAGTATTGAAATTAACAAATATTATATCACATAAGACATTGGAATCCCTTATCAATGTAACTATCTGAAATCAACTCAACTTTAACACCCCTTTTATAAGCTAAATAATAACTTCTGGATCTTTTCAGTAAGCATAGGCGACATTAGTGCAGTGAAAGAGCGTCGGTCTTGTACCGAGGGTCCCGGGAAAGATCCTCATTAGACGATGTGAACATTGCCGAGACTAATCCTCGAATCGGTGCGAGTACTGGTGTAGTATCCAGGAAGACTAAGCATAGGTATTGATTCAAAATCCTGGCGCTGATTTGAATGACATTGTCGTAATGGCTACGTACGTTTCTTTCATTTTGCAAAGCCATTCAAAATCATCGTGATGATATATTGATGAAGATAATTAGAATTTAGTAAATGATCAAACTGGAATTATCAAGGCATGATAAATCTAAGGCACTCATACCGCACTGTTTCCATATTAACCGCTTCACATATAGCAGAGAAAAATATATCTAGATGACATCTATGTTCATCTAGAAAACATATATGTCTGTGTGTTATTGCTAGTATATGGCTAAATTTCTTTAATGAATTATTAACAAAAGTTTAACTTTTGAATGACTGACGAAACTAAGGTATTCCTACACATCAGCCTGTTTCAAAAAGGTTAACTGCTTAACATGTAGACTTGTCCGAATGATCCAGGCGTCGATATTTCATTCGTTACAGTAATGATCATCCGAGTTACATATAGACATCATGTGTAGTGATAATGTCATTATTTTCCTTTAGAGAATGGCAATCGA